>QNTS01000753.1:286668-558841 GCA_003317085.1 Hucho hucho | reverse complement strand
CCTGGCCTGGGATAGCCTGCTGACTTGTCATTTTGTGTTTTGGTCAGGATGTGATCAGGGGGGGTTTTGTTCTATGTTTTATTTTCTATGTTTGGTTTGTTGATGGTTCCCAATTAGAGGCAGCTGAGTGTTGTTACCTCTAATTGGGGACCATATATATGTTTGTTCTTTTCCCCACTTGCTTTGTGGGTTATTGTTTGTATGTGTTTATGCGCTACACAGTTCATGTCCGATCTTTGTTTATTGTTTGGTTGGTTGTAAGTTCAACTTAATTAAAATACAGTGGGGCAAAAAAGTATTTAGTCAGCCACCAATTGTGCAAGTTCTCCAACTTAAAAAGATGAGAGAGGCCTGTAATTTTCATCATAGGTACACTTCAACTATGACAGATGAAATGAGAAAAAGAAATCCAGAAAATCACATTGTAGGATTTGTTATTTATTTATTTGCAAATTATGGTGGAAAATAAGTATTTGGTCAATAACAAAAGTTTATCTCAATACTTTGTTATATACCCTTTGTTGGCAATGACAGAGGTCAAACGTTGTCTGTAAGTCTTCACAAGGTTTTCACACAACTCCCTCCAAAGATTTTCTATGGGGTTGAGATCTGGAGACTGGCTAGGCCACTCCAGGACCTTGAAATGCTTCTTACGAAGCCACTCCTTCGTTGCCCGGGCGGTGTGTTTGGGATCATTGTCATGCTGAAAGACCCAGCCACGTTTCATCTTCAATGCCCTTGCTGATGGAAGGAGGTTTTCACTCAAAATCTCACGATACATGGCCCCATTCATTCTTGCCTTTACACGGATCAGTCGTCCTGGTCCCTTTGCAGAAAAACAGCCCCAAAGCATGACGTTTCCACCCCCATGCTTCACAGTAGGTATGGTGTTCTTTGGATGCAACTCAGCATTCTTTGTCCTCCTTGAGTTTTTACCAAAAAGTTCTATTTTGGTTTCATCTGACCATATGACATTCTCCCAATCCTCATCTGGATCATCCAAATGCTCTCTAGCAAACTTCAGACGGGCCTGAACATGTACTGGCTTAAGCAGGGGGACACGTCTGNTTCAAACCAAGCTGCTTACCTATTGCAGATTCAGTCTTCCCAACCTGGTGCAGGTCTACAATTTTGTTTCTGGTGTCCTTTGACAGCTCTTTGGTCTTGGCCATAGTGGAGTTTGGAGTGTGACTGTTTGAGGTTGTGGACAGGTGTCTTTTATACTGATAACAAGTTCAAACAGGTGCCATTAATACAGGTAACGAGTGGAGGACAGAGGAGCCTCTTAAAGAAGAGGTTACAGGTCTGTGAGAGCCAGAAATCTTGCTTGTTTGTATGTGACCAAATACTTATTTTCCACCATAATTTGCAAATAAATTCATTAAAAATCATACAATGTGATTTCCTGGATTTTTTTTCCTCATTTTGTCTGTCATAGTTGAAGTGTACCTATGATGAAAATTACAGGCCTCTCTCATCTTTTTAAGTGAGAGAACTTGCACAATTGGTGGCTGACTAAATACTTTTTTGCCCCACTGTATGTGGAACGGAACTCGCGCTGCACGTTGGTCCGCTCATTCAAGCGATCGTGACAGAATGACCCACCACGAAAGGACCAAGCAGCGCGCCACGCAGCAGGATAAAACATTCTGGACCTGGGAAGAGGTGATGGGCCGAAGCGATACCCTTCCTTGGCGGGAGTTGCCAAGGAGAGAGGAAGGACTGTGCAAACGGCAGGGTCCGAGGCCACAACAGCCCCAATAATTTTTTTTGGGGGGGGCACATGGTGCCGGCTCCACGCATCAGGTCCCCTGTGCGCCTTCAGAGCCCGGCACGGCCTGTTCCTGCTCCACGCATCAGGTCTCCTGTGCGCTTTCAGAGCCCGGCACGGCCTGTTCCTGCTCCACGCACCAGGTACCCTGTGCGCCTTCAGAGCCCGGCACGTCCTGTTCCTGCTCCACGCATCAGGTCCCCTGTGCGCCTTCAGAGCTCGCAGCAGGAAAAAACGTTCTGGACCTGTGAGGAGATCAAGGCGGAATGGGAGGCCCGGCCTTGGCGGGAGATTTTTTTTTGGGGGGGGGCACATGGTGCCGACTCCACACATCAGGTCCCCTGTGCGCCTTCAGAGCCTGGCACGACCTGTTCCTGCTCCACGCACCAGGTCCCCTGTGCACCTACAGCAGCCCCAAGATTTTTTTTGGGGGGGGCACATGGTGCCGACTCCACGCATCAGGTCCCCTGTGCGCCTTCAGAGCCCGGCACGTCCTGTTCCTGCTCCACGCATCAGGTCCCCTGTGCGCTTTCAGAGCCCAGCACGTCCTGTTCCTGCTCCACGCATCAGGTCCCCTGTGCGCCTTCAGAGCCCGGCACGACCTGTTCCTGCTCCACGCATCAGGTTCCCTGTGCGCCTCCAGAGCCCGGCAAGTCCTATTCCTACTTCACGCATCAGGTCCCCTGTGCGCCGTCAGAGCCCAGCATGTCCTGTTCCTGCTCCACGCATCAGGTCCCCTGTGCACCTTCAGAGCCCGGCAGGACCTGTTCCTGCTCCACGCATCAGGTTCCCTGTGCGCCTTCAGAGCCCGGCAAGTCCTGTTCCTGCTCCACGCATCAGGCTCCCTGTGCGCCTTCAGAGTTTGACACGTCCTGTTCCTGCTCCACGCATCAGGTCACCTGTGCGCTTTCAGAGCCCGGCACGTCCTGTTCCTGCTCTACGCACCAGGTCCCCTGTGCGCCTTCAGAGCCCGGCAAGTCCTGTTCCTGCTCCACGCACCAGCCCTACTGTGCGTCTCCCGAGTCCGATGACTCCTGTTCTGGCACCGGGCCTCCGGTGCGTCTTCTCGGGCCGGCCCGGCCCGCACCGGAGCCGCGGCCGAGGGCGAAGACCCACACGAAAACCCTTCCCATTGACTTTTTGTTGCGGTCGTAGTCCGCACTTTGGGGGGGGGTACTGTCACGTCCTGGCCTGGGATAGCCTGCTGACTTGTCATTTTGTGTTTTGGTCAGGACGTGATCATGGGGGTTTTTGTTCTATGTGTGGTTTGTTGATGGTTCCCAATTAGAGGCAGCTGAGTGTCGTTACCTCTAATTGGGGACCATATATATGTTTGTTCTTTTCCCCACTTGCTTTGTGGGTCATTGTTTGTATGTGTCTATGCGCTACACAGTTCATGTCCGATCTTTGTTTATTGTTTTGGTTGGTTGTAAGTTTCACTTAATTAAAATATGTGGAACGGAACTCGCGCTGCACGTTGGTCCGCTCATTCAAGCGATCGTGACAACAGCACAGGTACACACATGCACCAACGGACATAGTACAACAATCGACAGCCCAATGGAGAACCAAAGGGCACATATATACAAAACGCTAATCATTGGCAATTGGGGCCAGGTGTGCGCAAGACAGTTCCGGAGGGATCCGTGACACTTAGACATGCCTCCTCGTACTTCATTTCAAAATGCTAAGTATCAAAGATACTAGTCGAAGTTCCTAATTTTCATAGTTTTTTTGTTAACACCATAATATGCCAATTGCAAGTGAATTACGGTATGCTTACGCAAGTGCCATATGAAAAGAAAGAGCTATACAAGTTACAACACAAATATTCATAAATTATTTATCCATAGGCATTAGATACATATGTATGAAGAGAGCTGTACAAGGCAAGATATATCTAACACAAAAAAAAGAATTATGCAAGTAAAATCAGGTACATTTGCATATGAAGAGAACTGTGCAAGAGTTATGCTTAGATAAGGTAGAACTGACAGAGAGCTTTACAAGGCACAAAATATAGGAACTATTTAAAACAAAGAAGTATTAGGCCTCTAGATGAACATATTTGGAGCACAGAGTTAGTCTGCCTGACTGGAACTCATCTACCATCCTTGGCAGCACGTGTGAAATAGAATGCCTTCAGTTTAAGGATAACATCAGCACAGCACTTCACATCAAAAGGCACATCAATAACAATCTGCTCGGATGGAGCCCAGACAAACAGTTTGCATCTCTCCAGTCTTGTGCAGAACATGCCCATGTTGCACCTGTATTTAGAACCCACTGGCTCCATTAGGTTGCAGTAGAGGAACCCCATCCACTAGCTTCAGTGAGTTTGCCAGAGAACAGTTCAGTCAGACTCACACTTCTTACTCAGAACAGGACATTTGATTTCTAGAAGTTATTGAGAGTTCAACACTCAAACGCACACAGCAAACAATTCTAGCTTCTGCAAAGGACCACAGAAAACACATCTCTATTAACAGGGACACGATCATGAAATAATAAGACACACCCGAGGCCAATAAATGTCTCTAGGGCGGTCTCTGCCACCCTCTGGTGCCAGGAGGAACCATGATAGTTGATGCCGTGTTCACCAAGAGGCTGCTGTAGCTGTGTGGCTGGAACCTGATGACTGTTTGGTTACATTTTGATGCACTTGTGCAGAAGGCTCCCCACTGGAACATTGGCCCTTTCCTAACTCTTCTTAAGTGCGTTGTGGGAGTGGTATGCAGGAGTTGGAGATGGCGAAGCGGCTGGGGTGCTGTCAGAGAACTTGTCACTTGGTTTGTGACGTTTGAAACCAATCTCGCTCAACCTTTTTGGAGCTAAATTCCGCTGCGTCCCCAAGTTCCACTGGCATTGCTCATCTGTACAGGACACCCCTGTCAATCCTCCATACACAGCATTATGCACCTTCAACAAAAGACTACTGTTAGAATAGTGAATTACAGTATAGAACACTAGTTTACATGGTGTTCACAGCTGACTAGTTTACACAGTTTTCTTTTAACTACTAGGTTTAGGTTGTTGGTCATTTCCTATTTGACTGTAAAACCCACCTTAATTCTGTACCTACCTCATTGCCATTTGAGATTAGACTGATATACTTACACAATGAACCACTGAATCCAAAAACCACGTGTCCATGTTGTAATAGTTAACGTTATCAGTTCTGGTCAGTGATATGGTATCATCACAATTAGCTAGCTAGCTAAGTAACTAGCTAACGTCAAACGTATCAGTCATAGAAAGGGTTATGATAAACAAAAAGCCAATAGAGCTAACTACCTTCCATAGTATTGTAGCTGCATGACTGCAAGACTTCCCCTGCCCTGCAACACAAGAACACCCTGCAGTCTCCACTGTGCCGACAGATGATACAAGAAGGCTGAGGACTGCCATAGACTGTCCAGCCACCCTAGTCATAGACTGTTCTCTCTTCTACCGCACGGAAAGCGGTACCGGGGTGGCAAGTCTAGGTCCAAGAGGCTTCTAAACAGCTTCTACCCCCAAGCCATAAGACTACTGAACATCTAATAAAATGGCTACCCAGACTACTTGCATTGTCCCCCCCTTTCACGCTGCTGCTACTCTCTGTTATTATCTATGCATAAGTCACTTTACCCACATGTATATAGTACCTCAATTACCTCGACTAACCGGTGGCCCCGCGCATTGACTCTGTACGGGTACCCCCTGTATATAGCCTCGCTATTGTTATTTTACTGCTGCTCTTGAATTATTTGTTACTTTATTTCTTATTTTTTTAGGTATTTTTCTTAAAACTGCGTTGTTGGTTAAGGGCTTGTAAGCTTACATTTCACTGTAAGGTCTACACCTGTTGTATTCGGCGCATGTGACAAATAAAATGTGATTTGATTTGATTTTGGATCCGTTGATGAAAGCGTGCCCTCCTCTGAAGTAAGCCTTCTCAGGTAGGACAGCTTTGCAGACGTTGATGGTCTCTTCCCGCACGTTCTCCGCATCTGCCTCGGGAACTCCATACAGTTGCAGATTCCACTACCTGGAGTAGCTTTCGAGTTCCGCAATTCTTCGAGTCCATCTTTCCCTCCTCTTTTTCGACACGCCTTCTTGACGTCCTTGACTTCCATGCATGTAAAGTCAACCTTTTTTTTCATTGCGTTGTCGCCAACCATTGGCATTGGACCTTGTATTGATGAGCCTGGAAAGAGTGGCGATACAGTCTAACCAGACACCTAGGTATTTGTAGTTGTCCACATATTCTAAGTCAGAACCGTCCAGAGTAGTGATGCTAGACGGTTGGCAGATGCAGGCAGCGATCGGTTGAAGAGCATGCATTTAGTTTTACTTGCATTTATTAAGAGCAGTTGGAGGCCGCAGAAGGAGAGTTGTATGGCATTGAAGCTCATCTGGAGGTTAGTTAACACAGTGTCCAAAGAAGGGCCAGATGTATACAGAATGGTGTCGTCTGCGTGGATCAGAGAATCACCAGCAGCAAGAGCGACATCATTGATGTGCACAGAGAAAAGAGTCAGCCCGAGAATTGAACCCTGTGGCACCCCCATAGAGACTGCCAGAGGTCCGGACAACAGGCCCTCCGATTTGACACACTGAACTCTGTCTGAAAAGTAGTTGGTGAACCAGGCGAGGTAGTCATTTGAGAAACCAAGGCTGTTGAGTCTGCTGATAAGAATGTGGTGATTGACAAAGTCGAAAGCCTTGGCCAGGTCGAGGAATACAGCTGCACAGTATTGTCTTTTATTGATGGCGGTTATGATATCGTTTAGGACCTTGAGCATGGCTGAGGTGCACCCATGACCAGCTTGGAAACCAGATTGCATAGCGGAGAAGGTACGGTGGGATTCAAAATGGTTGGTAATCTGTTTGTTAACTTGGCTTTCGAAGACCTTAGAAAGGCAGGGTAGGATAGATATAGGTCTGTAACAGTTTGGGTCTAGAGTGTCTCCCCCTTTGAAGAGGGGGATGACCGCGGCAATCTTTGGGGATCTCAGACGATACGAAAGAGAGGTTGAACAGGCTAGTAATAGGGGTTGCAACAATTTCGGTGGATAAGTTTAGAAAGAGAGGGTCCAGATTGTCTAGCCCAGCTGATTTGTAGGGGTCCAGATTTTGCAGCTATTTCAGAACATCAGCTATCTGGATTTGGGTGAAGGAGAAATGGGGGAGGCTTGGGCAAGTTGCTGTGGGGGGTGCAGAGCTGTTGACCGGGGTAGGGGTAGCCAGGTGGAAAGCATGGCCAGCCATAGAAAAATGCTTATTGAAATTCTCAATTGTCGTGAATTTATCAGTGGTGACAGTGTTTCCTAGCCTCAGTGCAGTGGGCAGCTGGGAGGAGGTGCTCTTATTCTCCATGGACTTTACAGTGTCCCAGAACTTTTTTGGAGTTTGTGCTACAGGATGCACATTTCTGTTTGAAAAAGCTAGCCTTTGCTTTCTTAACTGCCTGTGTCTATTGGTTCCTAACTTCCCTGAAAAGTTGCATATCCTCGGGAGCTATTCGATGCTAATGCAGTACGCCACAGGATGTTTTGTGCTTGTCAAGGGCAGTCAGGTCTGGAGTGAAACAAGGGCTATATATGTTCCTGGTTCTATATTTTTTGAATGGGGCATGCTTATTTAAGATGGTGAGGAAAGCACGTTTGAAGAATAACCAGGCATCCTCTACTGACAGAATGAGGTCAATATCCTTCCAGGAAACCCGGGCCAGGTCGATTAGAAAGGCCTGCTCGCTGAAGTGTTTTAGGGAGCATTTGACAGTGATGAGGGGTGGTCGTTTGACCGCGGACCCATTACGGACGCAGGCAATGAGGCTGAGATCCTGGTTGAAGAAAGCAGATGTGTATTTAGAGGGCAGGTTGGTCAGGATGATATCTATGAGGGTGCCCGTGTTTACGGATTTGGGGCTGTACCTGGTAGGTTCCTTGATAATTTGGGTGAGATTGAGGGCATCTAGCTTAGATTGTAGGATGGCCAGGGTGTTGAGCATAGTAGAAGCTCAAACTTTTTGAGCACAGACCTGGATAGCATGACAGACCTTTGCAGGCTGTCTCTGCAGTAGATTGCAACTCCACCCCCTTTGGCAGTTCTATCTTGGCGAATAATGTTGTAGTTGGGGATGGAAATGTCAGAATTTTTGGTGGCCTTCCTAAGCCAGGATTCAGACACGGCTAAGAAATCAGGGTTGGTGGAGTGTGCTAAAGCAGTGGGAAAAGAAACTTAGGGAGGAGGCTTCTGATGTATACATGCATGAAACCAAGGCTTTTATGGTTACAGAAGTCAACAAATGATAGCGCCTGGGGAATAGGAGTGGAACTGGGGGCTACAGGGCCTGGGTTAACCTCTACATCAAAGGCTATAAGAACTGGTGCATTGGGGACAGAGAATAAAAGGAGCAGATTTATGGGCATGGTAGAATAGATTCAAGGCGTAATGTATAGACAAGGGTATGGTAGGAGTAAGTACAGTGGAGGTAAACCTATGCGTAGGTCAGTTAGGTACATACAGGACCTGAGTTTGAGGCTGGGGCCCGACAGGTAAACAAAATGAGGTATTGTGTTATTGAAACAGTCAAGGGGGCATCAGCTGTGTAGCCGAGTGATCATAGGGTCAAAAGAGTAAGTCAGGGTGCTGTTCGGTATTCACTACTACGCTGGGCGAGCAGAGGACACAGCATTCAGAAAAAGCTAACGGGCCGGGGCTAGTAGTTGGTTCTGCGGCGATATCGTAACAGAATAGCCTGTTGAGACCACATCGGGCGATCACGTCAGCAGTCCAGTCATGATGGATCGGCGGGGCTCTGTGTCGACAATAAAGGGTCCAGGCAAATTGGCAAAGGAGGTACTGTAGCCCTAGAATTAGTTGCTATATGGGTCTAGCTCAAGGCTAGCTGGTGCTTGCTTCGGGACAGAGGCGTTAGCTAACAGTAGCCACTCGTTTGCAGCCAGCTAGCTGTGATGATCCGGAGTAATGATCCGGTGTAATGATCCAGAGCAGCAGGAATCCGGTGATATGGTAGAGAGAAGAAGCCCGATATGCTTTGGGTTGATATTGCTCTGCGCAGACTGGCTGGTGATTTTCTGAGCTAAGGCTGGCTGATTCCGGGGAAAAAAAGGTGAGGACCGTTAGCCATGGCTAACAAAGACTAGTAGCTAGTTAGCTGGCTAGCTCCTGATGGAAGTTCAATCAATCAATCAAATTAATTTATAAAGCCCTTCTTACTTCAGCTGATGTCACAAAGTGCTGTACAGAAACCCAGCCTAAAACCCCAAACAGCAAGCAATGGAGGTGTAGAAGCACGTTCCAGTTATAGGGAATAAAAATAACAGATCTGTACCACATTGGGTGAGGCGGGTTGCAGGAATCCGGTGATATGGTAGAGAGAAGCAGTCCAATATTCTCTGGGTTGATATCGCGCTGTGCAAGACTGGCAGGTTTTGTCCGAGCTAAGGCTGGTTGATGCCGGGGGGGGGGGGTGGAAAGGTGAGAACCGCTAGCCGTGGCTAACAAAGTAGCTAGTTAGCTGGCTAGTTCCTGATGGAAGTTCCAGTTATAAGGAATAAATATAGCAGATCCGTACCACATTGGGTGAGGCGGGTTGCAGGAAAGTATATTCAGTTTGTAGATAGAAAGTGAGATTAAGATATATACGAAAAAAGACTGGCTATTTACAAGGGATAAGACATGGGATAAGACAAAGACAGATATACATGTCCTACTGAGCTGCCATCTTGGTTACTACATATGGAAAAATTACATTGATTAACTCTTTGGTCCTATCACACTTTACTTACTTACTAATGGCATTGCCTACTCCAGATGATTCTTTTTTTAAATCATATGAGCAAAAGAATATGTAATTTTATTTGGAATGCTAAGCCAGACAAAATTAAATGTGCCTATTTATATAATGAATATGAGTTTGGGGGGCTAAACCTATTAAATATTAAAGCTTTAAACCTCTCACTAAAAGCTTCACTCATACATAAGTTATATTTAAACCCAAAATGGTTCACTAGTAGATTATTAAGAAAGGCTCATACTTTGTTCAAAAATTGCCTTTTTGCCATTTCTGACTAATTGAAAATGAAATTTTGTTTAAAGTATCGCCCTTTCTTAAACAAGCCATACAAAGCTGGTTACAATTTCAGTTTTATCCTCAAGAAAAGATAGAACAAATATTACAACAAATGTTATGGTTAAACTCAAATATACTGATTAATAAAAAACATTATTTATGGCGAAAAAACGTTGAAATGTGTATTATATTTGTTAAAAAAATAATAATTTGCATCACCCTACACACAATACCCCATCATGAAAGCAAAAACGTTTTTTTAGAATTGTTTATTTTTATGGAATAATACTTTTACATAAGTATTCAAACCCTTTACTCAGTCCTTTGTTGAAGCACCTTTGGCAGCGATTACAGCATCAAGTATTCTTGGGTTTGACGCTACAAGCTTGGCACACCTGTATGTGGGGAGTTTCTCCCATTTTTCTCTGAAGATCCACTCAAGCTCTGTCAGGTTGGATGGGGAGCGTAGCTGCTATTTTCAGGTCTCTCCAGAGATGTTTGATCGGGTTCAAGTCTGGGCTCTGGCTGGGCCACTCATTCATTCATTCAAAGCCACTCCTGCGTTGTCTTGGCTGTGTGCTTAGGGGCGTTGTCCTCACATGCAACTCATGATAAGACTATGCAATTAGCCTGTTAATTTTTTTATTTGATTCCATTTAACATAATAGCTAAGCCATGTGCAATTAAGTATTATGTGTTTAGCCGACTAAGATCAAGAAATGGCAATGAGAAGCGAGTGCAGAGCAAGTATATTATAACTATAAAATGAATGGATTCACATACAAGGAACATGTTTGGATTCAAAATATGTGTTGTTGACCAATAGCAATCAAATCAAGCTTTATTTATTCAGCAAATTTCAGACATGGAATGCAACACAATCGGCATTACAGGAAAAAAACTAACAAATAAAAAACGATGAAAATAAAAGCTGAAATATTTACTACACAACAAACATAAGATAAAAAACAAAGGAATGACACAAACTCTGAAAAGCAATCTTAAGGAAAAACAAAGCTAAAAATATGTTTTAAGATCTATTTTAAACATGTCCACAGTTTTAGCCACCCTCAGGTTCTCTGGCAGGCTATTCCAGAGGCTGGGGGCATAATAACTAAAGGCTGCCTCTCCATGCCTCTTGGTCCTAGGCTTTGGGATAGTTAGAAGGCCAGGGCCAAAGGACCTGAGGCACTGACTTGGTACATAACTTAAAAGCATGTCTGATATGAATTGAGGTGCACAATCGTGGATTGATTTAAAAACCAATAGAAAGATGTATTCTAAAACACACAGGCAGCCAGTGCAGAGACCTTAAAACCAGTGTAATGTGTGCTCTCCATCTGGTCTTGGTCAGTACCCGTGCTGAAGCATTCTGTTTTGCAGCTGACCAATGGCTTTCTTGGGTAGAGCAGACAGGAGAGCATTACAGTAGTCAAGCCTGCTTGGAATAAAAGCATGGATGAGTCTCTCTGTATCAGCCTAAGACAGAAACGGCCGCACCTTGGCAATGACCATGACACAACGTTCTGACAACTTTAGGTGACCATTTTGTAAGGTTCTGTCAGGGTAGTGCCATAAGGCAGAAAGGGTAAATATATTCATGATATATATATATATCAGCCTCCAGACAACTAAATTAATTAAGCGACGCCCACAAACGTCCTGAGGTGAAATCTATGGAGGTTGGAAAAGATAAATGTGGTTTTCTGTAGAGTTCATTAGGCACCAAAACGGAAGAAAACAGACTGAAACAAGGAGGGACTACCTTTACTAACCAATAAGAAACACTATTTTTCGTTCTTTATTTTCAAATATTTTATTTTGCGTGCACTATAATGAACGCAGCCCAGGTTTGCTCATTGATGCTTTTGGCAAGCAAAATTATATTGCTGGTCAAATCACAAATGTGATAAGTGTTAGTTGTCTGCCATGGGAACTTTGTTTGAGATGCTAATTCTAGTTTAAACATTACTCATACACCTAAAGGCAAGTGTGGCACAAACATTGGTCAAGCAGTTATTGGTTTTCTTAATTAATTAATGGATATCATTACTTAGAAATTAATCATTAATTAATCAATTAACAAATAAATCTGTGACACCTCCAAAAAATATTCCACGAGAGATGTTATTTTTGAGAAACAGAGGAGTGCTTTCAAAATAATTTATTGTTAGTTTACTGTAATTTGAAGTACATTTTGAAGCGTGAAAAGGCTTTCATAATAAATTCAGACGTCAATAACCCCAACCCCCCGCAATATCATAGGCAAATTTGAAAAAATCAGAAAGTTAACATTTTGTTTGCTCACACCTGTTCAGGTGCAACCATAACAAATTCCTATAAAAACTGTACAACAAAAAAGTTCACAATTTAATCAATAAACAACTCAAATAAGTTAATAAATACATATATTTATTAATTGAAGACACATAAATAAGGTCAGACAAACCTAATAATAACGTTGCATCATTAAAAAAGGAAATGCACCATTAAGTTATTAGGAAAAGCATGTCATAATCAATACAAAGAGGATCATTCGAAGTAGGACCGGTATAAGTGGCATAAAGAACTGTAACTGTAACAGATGAATACAAGGGCAGAGCTGTCAGAATCGACGGGGGGCACAGATGGTGACCTGTTAAAAATAAGCCACAACTGATTGAATTGGATGAGTTGTCCAAGTTGTCCTTGTATTATATGGCAATGGACGACTTGGTACAAAGCAGCCCACTGGGCACACCACGTCATTTCAACGTGGATAATTAAGTAATCTTGTGAGTAATCTTGTGAGCTCACTATGATCAGTGAGCTCACAACCTATATTCACCCACTCAAAAAGAGAGCGAAAAGTTAGTTGAATTTCCAATGTGTTTTCACTATGCTTTCAACCATCTACGTAAATGCTACCATCTACCATCTACCAAATTCCAATGGAAAAACAATGTCAGATTTTTGGCTTAGTTGTTGCAAAAATGTTTATCTCTGCACTTTCAATCATTTAAAAGCACAGCAAAGTTCAAATGGGAATACAACGTCAGATATTTAATTTATTTATACAACAGATGATTGTGTTATCACTGTGCGTCATCTAATAACAGAACCAAATGACATGCATTGCAGTTGAGATTCAATTAAAAGAAGGCCTACATGGTGCAAGTGATCAATGCCGTTCGAGATTCTATATTATCTTTTTACCTTTATTTAATTAGGCAAGTCAGTTAAGAACAAATTCTTATTTACAATGACGGCCTACCCTAACGACGCTGGGCCAATTGTGCGCCGCCCTATGGGACTCCCAATCACAGCTGGCTGTGATATAGCCTGGAATCAAACCAGGGTCTGTAGTGACATCTCAAGCACTGATATGCAGTGCCTTAGACCGCTGCTCCACTCGGGAGCGTGCCCACTTTATATTATTTCATAAGAAAACATGTATAGTTACAGGAACCTCAAAATGGCCATGGATGTGTTACTCATTTTAAGATTGAATGTTACATTAGTTTGTAAGATAGCCTTAACTTTAGGCTATACTGTATTACAAAAGTA
This sequence comes from Hucho hucho, assembly GCA_003317085.1. Classification (NCBI taxonomy): domain Eukaryota; kingdom Metazoa; phylum Chordata; class Actinopteri; order Salmoniformes; family Salmonidae; genus Hucho; species Hucho hucho. Next base: position 545,441 of record QNTS01000753.1, on the reverse strand, counting down.
ATGTTAAATTGTGTTTGGTTGACAATGCAACAAAATATCAAGTTTTTAAAGGTGATGTATTCTTGAAAAGTTCCATCTGAGCCACTGATTTAATCCAATTCATTAACTTTCATTTTTGGTTGATGGGAATATAACATAGAATTCGTTAACTGGTCGACAAGTTAAAAGGCTATTTATTGTATTTCAAAAGTGATATTGAAATGTGTTTGGTTGTCAACGCAACCAAATATCAACATTTGAAGGAGATTTATCTTCTGCTTAGATAGTTCCATCTGTGCCACTGACTTAGTCTGGCTTTAATTCCGGTTTGTCTACAAATTAATTATTGATATGTTGTATTCACGTCTCCATCTCAAACAAAAATCAACGTTAAAGAATAGGAATAGGGCTGTTACAGTGACTGTATTACCGCCACACCGGCGGTCATGAGCCATGATGGCAGTCAAATTCCACATGACCGTTTAGGCACGGTAATTAGGCTTCTCCAAGCTCTGATGCTGCTGACGGTCATTAGTAGCCTACCAAACTTGCTAACTGCCTGCTACTCAGCACTGTACTGTCCCTCTAATCATTCTGACATCAATGCAAATTTTATAAAAAATTTAATCAAACACTTCATGAGAGCCCATGAGCTCATGTTGCGCAACATTTCTATAGGCTATGCAATTGCGTGAGAAAACAGAGTGATGGCCTTTATTAAAAAGAGGCAGATCCCATCAGCTTTCTATAGGCTAGGCCTACTATATTTATTTCTCAACTTTTCTAATATTAAGCACATTGCCTAATATTATAGACTACCTGGCCGGCATGAAAATGAACCACGGGAAAAGCGTCCTCCATTCGCTATTTAAGTGCATAGATGCCATGGATTTTTTCCCCTATTCCCTGTTTACTTTACTGACTTAATTATCCCCATGGGAAAATTTTGTTGCAGTGTCATGTACATGTTTAAAGTGCTGTTTAAATACAAAACAAATTGACAATACAACTTTCATAACAGTTACATACCAGTAAAAAGAGACTAGCCTGCTGGCCTAACTGGGTCGACAGGAATATTAGCCCGAGCTATTTAAGTGGGATTTCACACCTGGCACAAATTACTGTCTAGTTCTGTTTTTCCTGCTGAGGGGTGCCCTATACCTGCACCCAGAGGGGAGTAGTTCAAAGTCCGGGTACATGGGGTGGCTTGGGTCTAAAATGATTTGGTGAGCCCCGCGGTGGGCCCTGACCATAAATATCTCATCCAGGCCTGTCTGTTTGACTTCATGTACCTTGCTTGCTGTGGTGATAATCCTTCTCAGCATACCCTATGCTTGTATGCCTCCTTGTCCACCAGTCTTTTGATCTCATGTTGTACATCTCTTAAAGCCTGTCTATTACCTTCAGCATCAACTGCCTTCTTCCTATTAAGTGATGATTTTTTGATACCCAAGACTTATTGTTAGGGAAGATTTTATAGGTTTTAGTAGGCACAACTGACTCAACACAGAAGTTTACATAGTCTGAAACAACATCTGTGTGCAAGTATTCAGACCCTTTGCTATGAGACTCGAAACTGAGCTCAGGTGCATTATGTTTGCATTGATCATCCTTGAGATGTTTCTACAACTTGATTGGAGTCAATCTGTGGTAAATTAAATTGATTGGACATGATTTGGAAAGGCACACACCTGTCTTTATAAGGTCCCACAGTTGACAGTGCATGTCAGAGCAAAAACCAAGCCATGAGGTTGAAGGAATTGTCCGTAAAGCTCAGAGAAAGGTTTGTGTCGAGGCACAGATCTGGGGAAGGGTACCAAAACATTTCTGCAGCATTGAAGGTCCCCAAGAACACAGTTGCCTCCATCATTCTTAAATGGAAGAAGTTTTGAACTACCAGGACTCTTCCTAGAGCTGGCAGCCCGGCCAAACTAAGAAATTGGGGAGAAGGGCCTTGGTCAGGGAGGTGACCAAGAACCAGATGGTCACTCTGACAGAGCTCGGCAGTTCCTCTGTGGAGATGGGAGAACCTTCCAGAAGGACAACCATCTCTGCAGCACTCCACCAATCAGGCCTTTATGGTAGAGGGGCCAGACGGAAGCCACTCCTCAGTAAAAAGGCACATGACAGCACACTTGGAGTTTGCCAAAAGGCATCTAAAGACTCTCAGACCATGAGAAACAAGATTCTCTGGTCTGGCGAAACCAAGATTGAACTCTTTGGCCTGAATGCCAAGCATCACGTCTGGAGGTGAAGCATGGTGGTGGCAGCATCATGCTGTGGGGATGTTTTGATGAAAACTTGCTCCAGAGCTCTCTAGACCTCAGACTGGGCGAAGGTTCACTTTCCAACAGGACAACGACCCTAAGCACACAGCCAAGACAATGCAGGAGAGGCTTTGGGACAAGTCGCTGAATGTCCTTGAGTAGCCCAGCAAGAGCCCGGACTTGAACCCGATCGAACATCTCTGGAGAGACCTGAAAATAGTTGTGCAGCGACGCTCCCCATCCAACCTGACAGAGCTTAAGAGGATCTGCAGAGAAGAATTGGAAAAACTCCCCAAATGCAGGTGTGCCAAGCTTGTAGCGTCATACTCAAGAAGACTCTAGGCTATAATCGCTGCCAAAAGTGCTTCAACAAAGTACTCTTTATATAATTGCCACTTGGGCTGCAGAATTATTCAGAAATGCGAGTGTACGAAATTACAATAAAACATCGTCCTTCAGAGTCTGAATACTTATGTAAATGTGATATTTCAGTTTTCAATTTTTAATACATTTGCAAAAATGTCTAAAAAACTGTTTTTGCTTTGTTATTATGGGGTATTGTGTGTAGATTGATGAGGGAATAAAACAATTTAATAAATTTGATAAAAGGCTGTAACGTAACAAAATGTGGAAAAATTAAAGGGGTCTGAATACTTTCCGAATGCACTGTGTGTATCCTAAAGTGGCCGATTAACTTCTTAAAATTAAGCACATGAATCTGCTTTACAACGAGTTTAGAGCCTAACTTGCATACATACGCAGCGGGTGAGTTTCAAGTTTGGGGAAGATAAATGTCACCATAAAAATGCACCTTTAAAATAAAAGCATTACATGCATAATCACACAAGTGGTCAATTTTGAGAATAGGGCTTATGGAACATTCACACTTATAGCCTACTGCTGTGTGCGCATTGCTGCACTTACAGTATAATGTGAAGAAATAGCCTAACAGTTAATCAAATTTATTTTTATCAGCCTCATTGCTTTTAAAAGGTTTTTTGATGCGAGTGGTTGTATTAATTTGGGATCTATCACATCCAACAACTGTCTATGTTTGGAATATCTCTTTCTCGCACAGAATAGAATAGGGAAACTTTTGTACTATGGGGGACAGTACAGTCGTGGCCAAAAGTTTTGAGAATGACACAAATATGAATTTCTGTCTTTAGATATTTTTGTCAGATGTTACTACGGAATACTGAAGTATAATTACAAGCATTTCATTAGTGTCAAAGGCTTTTATTGACAATTACATGAAGTTGATGCAAAGAGTCAATATTTGCAGTGTTGACCCTTCTTTTTCAAGACCTCTGCAATCCGCCCTGGCATGCTGTCAATTAACTTCTGGGCCACATTGGCAGCCCATTCTTGCATAATCAATGCTTGGAGTTTGTCAGAATTTGTGGGGTTTTGTTTGTCCACCTGCCTCTTGAGGATTGACCACAAGTTCTCAATGGGATTAAGGTCTGGGGAGTTTCCTGGCCATGGACCAAAAATATCGATGTTTTGTTCCTCGAGCCACTTAGTTATCACTTTTGCCTTATGGCAAGGTGCTCCATCATGCTGGAAAAGGCATTATTCATAACCAAACTGTTCCTGGATGGTTGGGAGAAGTTGCTCTCGGAGGATGTGTTGGTACCATTCTTTATTCATGGCTGTGTTCTTAGGAAAAATTGTGAGTGAGCCCACTCCCTTGGCTGAGAAGCAACCACACACATGAATGGTCTCAGGATGCTTTACTGTTGGCATGACACAGGACTGACGGTAAAGCTCACCTTGTCTTCTCCGGACAAGCTTTTTTCCAGATGCCCCAAACAATCGGAAAGGGGATTCATCAGAGAAAATGACTTTACCCCAGTCCTCAGCAGTCCCATCCCTGTACCTTTTGCAGAATATCAGTCTGTCCCTGATGTTTTTCCTGGAGAGAAGTGGCTTCTTTGCTGCCCTTCTTGACACCAGGCCATCCTCCAAAAGTCTTTGCCTCACTGTGCGTGCAGATGCACTCACACCTGCCTGCTGCCATTCCTGAGCAAGCTCTGTACTGGTGGTGCCCCGATCCCGCAGCTGTATCAACTTTAGGAGACGGTCCTGGCGCTTGCTGGACTTTCTTGGGCGCCCTGAAGCCTTCTTCACAACAATTGAACCGCTCTTCTTGAAGTTCTTGATGATCCGATAAATGGTTGACTTAGGTGCAATCTTACTGCCAGCAATATCCTTGCCTGTGAAGCCCTTTTTGTGCAAAACAATGATGACGGCACGTGTTTCCTTGCAGGTAACCACGGTTGACAGAGGAAGAACAATGATTCCAAGCACCACCCTCCTTTTGAAGCTTCCAGTCTTATTCGAACTCAATCAGCATGACAGAGTGATCTCCAGCCTTGTCCTCGTCAACACTCACACCTGTGTTAACAAGAGAATCACTGACATGATGTCAGCTGGTCCTTTTGTGGCAGGGCTGAAATGCAGTGGAAATGTTTTTTGGGGATTCAGTTCATTTGCATGGCAAAGAGGGACTTTGCAATGAATTGCCATCATACAAACTGAGGCAGCAGACTTTGTGAAAATGTATATTTGTGTCATTCTCATAACTTTTGGCCACGACTGTAGATTGGCATAGACTAGTGGTTTTGCTGTTCGTTAGGCCTACTCATCTTGTTGGCTGACGAAAAGTAAATGTGGACAGTTGTTCCAATATCTTCAATATGCGCCTCGGAATTGGATAAGAACGCGCGCAGTTACGTCCCAGGTATGTCTGTCATCACTTGTAGCCTGTGAGAAAGACCCGATCACATGACGGACAGCCATGTGAGTAAGAGGTGCTCAGGAGCATGAGAAGGGAATTATAATTCTCATATTCAGTCCAAAGGCACAACTGCCACTGGCCGTAAAGGCATGGATTTTTTTAGGGGGCATTACAGATACACAAAGGGGATGCCGGGCAAAGGTACAGGACGGCAGGCAGGCTCAGGGGCAGGCAGAGTGGTCAGACTGGTGGGTACAGGGTCAAGACGAGAAAAGAGAGACTGGGGAAAAGCAGGAGCTGAAACAAAGCTCATGCCTTCCATGCAACTTTTTTCAAATCAGTCGTATCATGCAGCCTTAGAATGTATTAAAATCCAAACATATAGCCCATCGTTTGTATCACAACTCAAGTTACATAACTAACTCTAAATTAAGCATGTAGGAGTACCTGTTTCTTTGTTAACCGCTCAACACAGAATAGCTGCATGTGCGCACTCCCTCAAATCGTTTGGAGAAAATATCCTTTCTATTTTATTCAGCTATGTTCAAATGTATTCTTCATACTATAAAATAATATAAAATAATGCCACGGAATTCTAAGAAAGTCTTGTCTGCTAAATAACTAGTGTAGCCCCCAGCCATAAGGCATAGCCAGATCAGGGCCTAACATAAGGACAACTCAGAGTTTGCTATTCTGTTCTCCTGAAATGTCTTTCTAAATATCATGTTTCTTTAGACCTGTCTAAAATAAATAATGGATTTATTGCGATGATGTAAGCTATATTAGTAGTAGAGGATGCCTGGTTATTCTTTAAAAGTGCTTTCCTCACCATCTTAAATAAGCATGCCCCATTAAAAAAATGTAGAACCAGGAACAGATATAGCCCTTGGTTCACTCCAGACCTGACTGCCCTTGACCAGCACAAAACATCCTGTGGCGTACTGCATTAGCATCGAATAGCCCCCGTGATGTGCAACTTTTCAGGGAAGTTAGGAACCAATATACACAGGCAGTTAGGAAAGCAAAGGCTAGCTTTTTCAAACAGAAATGTATATCCTGTAGCACAAACTCCAAAAAGTTCTGGAACACTATAAAGTCAATGGAGAATAAGAGCATCTCCTACCCAGCTGCCTACTGCACTGAGGCTAGGAAACACTGTCACCACCAATAAATCCACGATAATTGAGAATTTCAATAAGCATTTTTCTACGGCTGGCCATGCTTTCCACCTGGCTACCCCTACCCCGGTCAATAGCCCTGCACCCCCACAGCAACTCGCCCAAGCCTCCCCCATTTCTCCTTCACCCAAATCCAGATAGCTGATGTTCTGAAATAGCTGCAAAATCTGGACCCCTACAAATCAGCCGGGCTAGACAATCTGGACCCTCTCTTTCTAAAATGATCTGCCGAAATTGTTGCAACCCTTATTACTAGCCTGTTCAACCTCTCTTTCGTATCGTCTGAGATCATCAAAGATTGGAAAGCTGCCGCGGTCATCCCCCTTTTCAAAGGGGGAGACACTCTCTGCTACAGACATCTATCCTACCCTGCCTTTCTAAGGTCTTCGAAAGCCAAGTTAACAAACAGATCACCGACCATTTTGAATCCCACCGTACCTTCTCCACTACGCAATCTGGTTTCTGAGCTGGTCATGGGTGCACCTCAGCCACGCTCAAGGTCCTAAACGATATCATAACCGCCATCGATAAGAGACAATACTGTGCAGCTGTATTCATCGACCTGGCCAAGGCTTTCGACTCTGTCAATCACCACATTCTTATCGGCAGACTCAACAGCCTTGGTTTCTCAAATGACTTCCTCGCCTGGTTCACCAACTACTTCTCAGACAGAGTTCAGTGTGTCAAATTGGAGGGCCTGTTGTCCGGACCTTTGGCAGTCTCTATGGGGGTGCCACAGGGTTCAATTCTCGGGCCGACTCTCTTCTCTGTATACATCAATGATGTCACTCTTGCTGCTGGTGATTCTCTGATCCACCTCTACGCAGACGACACCATTCTGTATACTTCTGGCCCTTCTTTGGACACTGTGTTAACTAACCTCCAGACGAGCTTCAATCCCATACAACTCTCTTTCCGTGGCCTCCAACTGCTCTTAAATGCAAGTAAAACTAAATGCATGCTTTTCAACCGATCACTGCCCGCACCTGCCCGCCCGTCCAGCATCACTACTCTGGACGGTTGTGACTTAGAATATGTGGACAACTACAAATACCTAGGTGTCTGGTTAGACTTTAAACTCTCCTTCCAGACTCACATTAAGCATCTCCAATGCAAAATTAAATCCAGAATGGGCTTCCTACTTCGCAACAAAGCATCCTTCACTCATGCTGCCAAACATATCCTCGTAAAACTGACTATCCTACCGATCCTTGACTTCGGCGATGTCATTTGCAAAATAGCCTCCAACACTCTACTCAACAAATTGGATGCAGTCTATCACAGTGCCATCCGTTTTGTCACCAAAGCCCCATATACTACCCACCACTGTGACCTGTACGCTCTCGTTGGCTGGCCCTCGCTTCACACTCGTCGCCAAACCCACTGACTACAGGTTATCTACAAGTCTTTGCTAGGTAAAGCCCCGCCTTATCTCAGCTCACTGATCACCATAACAGCACCCACCCGTAGCGCACGCTCCAGCAGGTATATTTCACTGGTCACCCCCAAAGCCAATTCTTCCTTTGGCCGCCTTTCCTTCCAGTTCTCTTCTGCCAATGACTGGAACGAACTGCAAAAATCGCTGAAGCTGGAGACTCATATCTCCCTCACTAACTTTAAGTACCACCTGTCAGAGCAGCTCACATATCACTGCACCTGTACATAGCCCATATGTAAATAGCCCATCCAACTACCTCATCCCCATACTGTATTTATTTTGCTCCTTTGCACCCCAGTATCTCTACTTGCACATTCGTCTTCTGCACATCTATCACTCCAGTGTTTAATTGCTATATTGTAATTACTTCGCCACCATGGCCTATTTATTGCCTTATCTCCCTTATCTTACCTCATTTGCACACACTGTATATAGGCTTTTTCTATTGTATTATTGACTGTATGTTTGTTTATTCCATGTGTAACTCTGTGTTGTTGTTTGTGTCGCACTGCTTTGCTTTATCTTGGCCAGGTCACAGTTGTAAATTAGAACTTGTTCTCAACTAGCCTACCTGGTTAAATAAAGGTGAAATAAAAATAAAATAAATATTACATGGATTTATTAGACTTTTTTACATGTAAACTCCCCCTCCCGTCCATTTTTCAGGACCCTCTTTCAAAGATAATTTGTAAAAATCCAAATAACTTCACAGATCTTAATTTTAAAGGGTTTAAACACTGTTTCCCATTCTTGTTCAATGAACCATAAACAATCAATGAACATGCACCTGTGGAATTGTCGTTAAGACACTAACAGCTTACAGACGGTAGGCAATTAAGGTCACAGTTATGAAAACGTAGGACACTAAAGAGGCCTTTCTACAGACTCTGAAAAACACCAAAAGAAAGATGCCCAGGGTCCCTGCTCATCTGTGTGAGCGTGCCTTAGGCATGCTGCAAGGAGGCATGAGGACTGCAGATGCGGCCAGGGCAATAAAATGCAATGTTCGTACTGCGAGATGCCTAAGACAGAGCTACAGGGAGACAGGACGGACAGCTGATCGTCCTCGCATTGGCAGACCACATGTAACAACACCTACACAGGATCGGTACATCCGAACATCACACCTGCGGGACAGGTACAGGATGGCAACAACAACTGCCCGAGTTACACCAGGAACACACATTCCCTCCATCAGTGCTCAGACTGTCCGCAATAGGCTGAGAGAGGCTGGACTGAGGGCTTGTAGGCCTGTTGTAAGGCAAGTCCTCACCAGACATCACCGGCATCAACATTGCCTATGGGCACTAACCCACCGTCGCTGGACCAGACTGGACTGGCAACAACTGCTCTTCACTGACGAGTCGCGGTTTTGTCTCACCAGGGGTAATGGTCGGATTTGCGTTTATCGTTGAAGGAATTAGCGTTACACCGAGGCCTGTACCCTGGAGCAGGATCGATTTGGAGGTGGAGAGTCTGTCATGGTCTGGGGCAGTGTGTCACAGCATCATCGGACTGAACTTGTCATTGCAGGCAATCTCAATGCTGTGCGTTACATGGAAGATATCCTCCTTCCTCATGTGGTACCCTTCCTGCAGCCTCATCCTGACATGACCCTCAAGCATGACAATGCCACCAGCCATACTGCTTGTTCTGTGCGTGATTTCCTGCAAGACAGGAATGTCAGTGTTCTGTCATGGCCAGCGAAGAGCCCGGATCTCAATCCCATTGAGCACGTCTGAGACCTGTTGGATCGGAGGGTGAGGGCTAGGGCCATTCCCCCCAGAAATGTCTGGGAACTTGCAGGTGCCTTGGTAACATCTCACAGCAAGAACTGGCAAATCTGGTGCAGTCCATGAGGAGGAGATGCACTGCAGTACTTAATGCAGCTGGTGGCCACACCAGATACTGACTGTTACTTTTGATTTTCACCCCCACTTTGTTCAGGGACACATTATTACATTTCTGTTAGTCACATGTCTGTGGAACTTGTTCAGTTTATGTCTCAGATGTTGAATCTTGTTTTGTTCGTACAAATATTTACACATGTTAAGTTTGCTGAAAATAAACGCAGTTGACAGTGAGAGGACGTTTTATTTTTGGCTGAGTTTAGATGTTCCAAAGCTCTGCATCAGTGGCTTTTAGGCTATGTGTGGAAGCCAGGAGATGCTAAATGTGTTGATGTTAACTAACAGTCAATTACCGTGAGACCGGCAGTTATTTGCTTGACAATCACTAGCTGACAAAATTTCATGACCACCATAGCCCTAAATAGGACTAAACCAAATCAAACTTGATTTAAAGTTCATTTAAAGTTTGATTTGATTCAGTCCTGTTCTTTAAAAGTTACATATCCTTCAAATGTTGATTTTTGGTTGCTTTGACAACCAAACACAATTCAACATCACTAAATAGCATTACATTTGAAATCAACCAGAGCTTGAAAACCTAGGGCTATTGCAATGTCTAATTTTAGTTGAATTCTCGGTTGAATTGAAACAATAGCTGTTGCAAATGCTATATAGGCCTAAGTAAATACCATAATTGATGATATATAAGTGATAAAGTATGGACGCATTTAATTAGTTCTGTTAAACCAACCCTTTGGAATGACTTTGATAGCAACAGTGAATCTATTTAGTTTTTAAGTGGAGATCTCTCAACAATCATTCTCAATCACAATAGCACATTGGTAATAGTCAGTGACAAATATCATAGCTAGGTAGAGCTGCGCATAGTTAAAACTCTAGATGGGAGACCAAAGGGTAGCTGTAGATTGATCAATTCTCCAGTAAGACGTGCTGCCTAGCCTATAGTCTTTTCTGATAGTGGATATAACGTTAAAGATCTGACGTTGTTTTAAAGGTACAAATTCAACATATTTTATACAAGGTTTGTCTATGTTGAAATGTGGTAAGCATGATGACATAATCCTGTGGTAGAAATTTCCCGTTGATAACTTTTTTCAAATCCACTGTATTTTCCACGTAGATTCCACATCACAATACGTTGTCAAATGACATTGAATCAACGTTGATTCAACCAGTTAAAATAGCCATAAGCGGGCAAAAGTCATCACAGTAGTCTAATTTCCTGTTGAAACCGGCGTTACCCAATAAGCATTGCTTTCTATATCTATTTAGAATTTTTGGGAATCTGTTTGTTTCCGGTGATTAATAGTCATGGAACGGTCAATGGTCCACGGTCAATACCAGCGGTCAGCGTTCATTCGGCGCAGTTTGTCAGGCAGGTTATCCTCCGGCCGCCCCCCACCCTCAGGCAAAGGGATTTGGACAGGGGTCAGATTTGATGCCAGGATGGGGCTCCAGGCAGGGGGAAGTCTTCGCATCTCCTGCTCCCCAACTGAATGAGTCAGGGTGTCTGCAGTACCAGGACCCCCATCTAGTGCCTTAAGCTGGAGCTTCTCCTCCACCTTCCCCTGGCCAAAGCCCCCGGGGATGGAGCTGGAGACCAGACGCTGGACCCCCAGGGGCAGATTCCCCTGGTCCCCACTGCTAGAGGTCTTGTCCCCAGGCTGGGCTCCTCCAGTCTTCACCCTCGTTCGGAGGTCCTCCTTATAAGAGCTCATATGCTGTAACTTGCTGGGCAGCCTCCCCATCGCTTGTTCCTGGGTGGCCTCTCCATGGTCGGCAAAGTCCACTGACAGCATCCTCTCCCTGCGGCCCCGGCTCTGGCCCCCATTCCCCAGGGTAGGGGAGGTGGAGACGCCTGGTGGAGGGTTGGGGGAAGTCAGGGAGTTATTCTCCTCGTGCTCCTTGATGCTGTAACGGGGAGTGTTGACCTCGAAGGTGTTGTGGAACTGGGAGTAGTCGACCCGGAAGAATCCCTCCTCCAGGGACATGACGGGCAGGAAGCGGTGGCCCCACAACACCTCGTCCTCTGTGTAGGAGGTCCGTGCCTGACATGTCATACCTGGGACAAAGGGAGGTGGAGGGAGGGAGGGAAGAAGGGAGAAAGAGGGAACAGAGGGGAAAATAAGGAGAAAAACATAGGTTAAAGAGAGTGAGAGGTGCATAGAAGACAAGAGGGAAAAAGAAGGACACAGAGACAAAGGGAGGGAAAGACAAAGAGAGAAATAGAGCGAGAGGGAGAAGTGTCGGAGAACGACAGAGATAAAAAAGACAGGGAAAAGCTATAATTTCATCTAATATTTAAAGATAAATGTGATATTCTCTTAAATATTTGATTTGATTATACTGGGTATGGTAGTCCTCGTAAATCGCCTCAAAGGAATGGAGAAATATTTATTTTATTGTTTTTAAAACAAAATACAAACAAGACTACAAAATATACATTATACAGATCTCAAAATCATACATAGAGCTACAGTATGGATACAAGGACTGACCATCCATTCATTAGATCAAAATTATCGTTTTAACCGTGTTTGAAGCATAGATTTTAAATAGGGGTTTGACGCTATAAAGTGTTTGTTTACAATTATATTGTTTATAAATAATGGAGAAAACAAGCTTATATTTTGGGTTCAGGTGGGGTAAGGCAGTTGAACTAAACCCATGAGGCATTTACTGTATATTCTTCAATCAATGGCTATTTATCATAAATATAAAACTCCAGAAATTGATGTACCAATCCCGGAATGCCCCTTTAAAGAACAGATTGAATGAAAGAAAGAGTCTGCTTTTACCAGTGGTTTCCACGATGCCCTCCAGGATGACCACAATCTCAAATTCCTCATTCATGAGCGAGCGCTGGGACAGGTCAAAGAAGGGACTCTTGGGATTGATCTCGTGGCAGATAGTCAGAGGGGACACCAGGAAGAGCTGGTCGGCCCCCGTCCCAAATCCTACGTCTAGCTCACACTGGTCCAGGGGTAGAAACTCCCCTTCCGGAGTCTGACGAGACTGGGGAAACAAAAGAGTGTGGCACATGTTACGCCTGTAAGAGGAGGGATGTTGTGTAAGAAACTGTATACTGCAATACTGTGATATGGTGGAAACTCAGTACTACTGTATAGGGATTCATAATTTTACGAGAATCTACCACGTTTCAATAATTCATATTTATCCAGAGAGTCTCGGGAAACACAGGAAAAATCGCAATTGCCCATTTAAAGCCTATAAAACCAAGATATTGTCACATCTGCTCCTGCTACGTCCTCTGGTGTCCATCCGGTGTCTTCTTGACCTGCAGTTCTACCCCTGTTCTCTCTCTCTCGCTCTCTCTCTCTCTCCCTCTCTGTGATTTTGTGGTTGGAGACAGATGTGCTGGAGTCAGAGCAGATCCCTACCAGCTGCAACTCGTTCCATAAATCAAGACTCTACATATACCCATTCCTGCCACTTCCACTCTGCCATGTGGTAATCTCTGCTCAGTCAGTTATTATCCTAGCCTTTTGTTAGCACAGTCGTGGCCAAAAGTTTTGAGAATGACACAAATATTAATTTCACAAATATTAACAAATATTAACTTAAATTTTTGGTTTGCTGCTTCAGTGTCTTTAGATATTTTTGTCAGATGTCGCTATGGAATACTAAAGTATAATTACAAGCATTTCATTAGTGTCAAAGGCTTTTATTGACAATTACATGAAGTTGATGCAAAGAGTCAATATTTGCAGTGTTGACCCTTCTTTTTCAAGACCTCTGCAATCCGCCCTGGCATGCTGTCAATTAACATCTGGGCCACATCCTGACTGATGGCATCCCATTCTTGCATAATCAATGCTTGGAGTTTGTCAGAATTTGTGGGGTTTTGTTTGTCCACCCGCCTCTTGAGGATTGACCACAAGTTCTCAATGGGATTAAGGTCTGGGGAGTTTCCTGGCCATGGACCCAAAATATCGATGTTTTGTTCCTCGAGCCACTTAGTTATCACTTTTGCCTTATGGCAAGGTGCTCCATCATGCTGGAAAAGGCATTATTCATAACCAAACTGTTCCTGGATGGTTGGGAGAAGTTGCTCTCGGAGGATGTGTTGGTACCATTCTTTATTCATGGCTGTGTTCTTAGGAAAAATTGTGAGTGAGCCCACTCCCTTGGCTGAGAAGCAACCACACACATGAATGGTCTCAGGATGCTTTACTGTTGGCATGACACAGGACTGACGGTAAAGCTCACCTTGTCTTCTCCGGACAAGCTTTTTTCCAGATGCCCCAAACAATCGGAAAGGGGATTCATCAGAGTATATGACTTTACCCCAGTCCTCAGCAGTCCCATCCCTGTACCTTTTGCAGAATATCAGTCTGTCCCTGATGTTTTTCCTAGAGAGAAGTGGCTTCTTTGCTGCCCTTCTTGACACCAGGGCATCCTCCAAAAGTCTTTGCCTCACTGTGCGTGCAGATGCACTCACACCTGCCTGCTGCCATTCCTGAGCAATCTCTGTACTGGTGGTGCCCCGATCCCGCAACTGAATCAACTTTAGGAGACGGTCCTGGCGCTTGCTGGACTTTCTTTGGCACCCTGAAGCCTTCTTCACAACAATTGAACCGCTCTCCTTGAAGTTCTTGAGGAAGAACAATGATTCCAAGCACCACCCTCTTTTTGAAGCTTCCAGTCTTATTCGAACTCAATCAGCATGACAGAGTGATCTCCAGCCTTGTCCTCATCAACACTCACACCTGTGTTAACAAGAGCATCACTGACATGATGTCAGCTGGTCCTTTTGTGGCAGAGCTGAAATGCAGTGGAAATGTTTTTTGGGGATTCAATGGAGTTTGGGGACTTTGCAATTAATTTCAATTCATCTGATCACTCTTCATGACATTCTGGAGTATATGCAAATTGCCATCATACAAACTGAGGCAGCAGACTTTGTGAAAATGTATATTTGTGTCAATCTCAAAACTTTTAGCCACGACTATACTCAAGATCTTGTTACTCTGCTGTGCCTGTTTTCCTGCCTTACATCGTTTTGTCCTCTCATTGCAGTTACCGCTCTGTCTCTGTCTCTGTCTCCTGTTCCACATTTCACCACCCAAACACCTTGCTCTGGATTTCACTCACCACCACTACCTTGTATTCCCCTCAGGACCTGTTTACCCAGTTCATCTCAGCCAACTCCAACCTCACTCACCACTTCTGGTTTTGCTGCAACTCATCCGAGCTATCCTGGTTCTGCACTCCATATCTCTCTGTTTACAATAAACATTTTGGTTCATTTTACCCTGCTTCATCGTCTGAGTCCGCTCTTGGGTTCCCATGTGTCGCTCCGCGTAACAGATATGTTCACTAAGCCAAGGTTCTCCCCTCATAGTCCCACCTAGTCGGCTTGGCTGCGAAACTACAATATGTAAAGATTGCAGAGCAAATTCAACTGAGATTTTGTAATGATAGAATAACTATCTTTGATTGCCAATGATATTGTTTTGAATTTCCAAACAGGCAATTCATTATCATGTTCCTCAATTAATTCAGCGCATTTCAGCAGTAGGCTATCCCGACACAGAGCACACTCAGGACGCACAAAGCGCACCCTAAGTATAGCATTGTTGAATCACACAAACATTGTAACGGCAGTCAAATGACAAAAGTTGTTAAGCTTGCTAGATAACCTCCTTCAACGATGACAGAAATCTCCTATATTTGGCAAAATCGAGTTCATGACTGTATAGGTACCAACTCTGTTTAAAAAAGATCAATTTCTACTCTCATACCGTTTGTTGATCACACATTCTATAACAAAGCTCAGCAAGTACGAGACAGCGCAGAGAAGCGGGGGAAATGTTATATAGGTATTTTGACATGGATAGGTGAGAGACAGGATTTCTTAATGAAACCTATATATTACAGAATAAAGTTAGGAATTTTCATGCAAGACATGAGTCATTTTTGTGTTTCAAGTGGAATTGGGACTGCATAGGAAAATAGCCTGGGCTCTAGGACAGGAGAAGATACTATAGCATTTTCCCTCATGCCTCTGAACTGTTAACAGACATCATGTCTGTGAAAGTGACGCATAGTGAATTGTGCATAGACCTATCAGATTTGTAATTGTCTGAAGAGTCACAATGACATCCCCAGGATCCCGGTTACCCATGTTAATCCCAACTACTGTAGCTATCGTATAAATAAGGGACTAGAAGAGGGGGTAGGGGGGAGTGGTTAATTTTGGACTGAGTGTCTTATAAACCAAATTTTCAAAGTGCAAGACTGAATCAGATAAAGACTGATCCCCTACTCCATTTCCTCTTCAGTGTAGCAATTACTAAGGACTTAAAACCATCTCTGTATGCTGCACGAAGGAAGATAACTATTTTGGAAACCGAAAAATAATCACTGTGGAAATAAAGACAATTGATTTCCTAAAATAACTTTACACAACACATTGTGCTACTTACAACTGACACATTTACTTTAGGCCTATAGCATTGGGTTCCTATAGTTCTCCCAAACTCTCCAGTAGCGTGCTCTAGCACGGAGAGCCTGGCCTCTTTGACGAGACTGCCGGGAGGACCACAGATGGCGAAACAGACTGCGATTCTTATTCACAGCGATGTTGGGGACAGAAGGGTGCGACATTTCACAGGAAGGAGCCTGTACCCACGGTTCCCTCATCGCCTTGGCTTGGAAAAGCTGTTTTTTCCCCAGTATCTTCACATTTTAGTGCCAGGCACCTATGGTGCATCATTAAAATGTCCTATAGCCACTGGAGGAGGCAGTGTGCAAGTTACATGATTTACGGCCAATGTTCCTGTTATGGTCCTGGGGTGAGCACTTAACCTGAACAACATGCGATGGTCGTACCCACTTTAAACACATAAACCCTTTATAAGTCATATGCTTCACAAATAAGTAATAGGCAAATGTCATGTCAATAACTGGCCTGCTAATGTTTGCAGAGCGTGATATGCTCCTACTCATTTCAATGACACCACGCATAAGCGTGCCGGCTTTGAGAGTGAAAAGTTACGCTTCCAGTGTAGCAAGTAAAAAAACTAAAGTGACCAAATAACTTCATAAAATTAAGCAAATTAATCAGCTTTATAACGGGTTTAGAGCCTAACTGGCATACATACGCAGCACGCAAGTTTCAAGTTTGGGGAAGATAATTTTCCCCATAATAATGCACCTTTATAATAAAAGCATTACATGCATAATTGCATTTGCGGTCTCTTTTGAGAATGGTGTTTTCCCGCTAATGGAACATTCATGCTTATAGCCTACTGCCATGTGCTCTTTGCGGCGCTTATAATGTGAGGAAATAGCATAATAGTTTATCAACATTTTAAGCTAAATGTTCTGACTGATGGCATCCCATTCTTGCATAATCAATATTTTCCTTCCCATTCTTGTAAAGTCAAAATTTATTTATTGTGACAATGTAGGCTATATTACATAGATGTATTATAATTTTTTTAAATGTAGATGTTTCAAAGGTCTGCACCAGTGGCTTGTAGGCTATGCGTAGAAGACAGGAGATGCTAAACGTGTTTATGTTAATTAACAGTCAATTACCATGAGACCGGCAGTTATTTGCTTGACAATCACCGGCTGACGAAATTTCATGACCACCACAGCCCTAATTGAGAGAGGGCAAAAAGTGAGAGAAAAAAGAGAAAGACAGAAAGAAGATGTATGCAAAGCCACACTCTTCCTAAGTCTTCCCTCTTCAAAGAAAATCCATCCTATAAAGCAGTGGTTCCCAACCATTTTTTGGTGCATTTATGGTCTTAACAGGGTTTGAATGCACCTCACAGAGATGCTACATAGTAATCTGTGACCTCCACCTCAACATTGTGTATTTGAGCCCCTGTGTCACGTATACTTCCTCTCTGGCCTCTAGGTCATCAGGCTACTGATTATCTCGCACACCAGCGCCTCATGACACTCACCTAGACTCCATCACCTCCTTTATTATCTTCCCTATATCTGTCACTCCCCTTGGTTCTTTCCTCAGGTGTTATTGACTCTGTATTCATGTCGGTGTGTTGTTTGTGTTTATTGTTTCATTTATTTATTAAAACACTCACTCCCTGAACTTGCTTCCCGACTCTCAGCGCACATGTTACACCCTGTAGATATTGTGCCTCTCCAACAGTGAGTATAAACACCTTACAGGTTATGGCAAGCTGACATTGTATGTGATCTCCACTCAAAATATATTGTCTTGAGTGCCATGGTGGAAATTAATGTGGCCTTGGACAAGAACTTGCAACAGAGTCCATGCTTCAGACAAATCTAAAAAAAAGTTAACATATCCTAAAATGTAATCCACCTGAGTTTGAGTCAACTTGAAAGCACAAAAACAGTAAGCAGGTGTTGAGGGCCACAACCAATGTGGCAAGTCACAATAGCATACGCTTCTCACCTAACCGAGAAGTGCCTTTGTCAACACCTGTTTTTCTTAAATATATTTTCTTTGCTTTGTTTTGGGGGTAGATTAGATTTAATATTGCAAATAGATTGTGGGTTCTATCAATGTAATTGTTTGCATAATTTTCAATCCCCCATATATGCAGTATATATATTTGTTCTAATTTAAAAAATAAATATTTTCCTTTATTATTTTCCCCTAACCCTACCTCCCCTCCCCTAATTGGAGTAAACTAATTGACAACAATACATAGGCTTCTACTTTCAGCTTATACAGATCTCTTTTCTTTTTTTCTTTTTCTTTTTCTTTTCATCCCACCCTTCAGCTACCCTCAACCCCTCCCATATATCTCTAAAAACAATCCAGCCTTGACTTCTACAAATATTTTCAACTGTGCTGTGACATTTCACAAAAGTTCTGTACCTTTTATTTCTCATAGTTTCCACATATTCTAAATTAAAGATGAACACCTTTACTTAAAGTACTATTACAGTGCTTTACTAAAAGTACTATTACAGTGCTTTACTAAAAGTACTATTACAGTGCTTTACTTAAAGTACTATTACAGTGCTTTACTAAAAGCACTATTACAGTGCATTCGGAAAGTATTCAGACCCCTTTACTTTTTCCACATTTTGTTACGTTACAGCCTTATTCTAAAAATGATTAAATAGTTTTTTTCCCTCATCAATCCACACACAATACCCCATAATGACAAAGCAAAAACTGAAATATCACATTCAGACCCGTATTCAGACTCTTTACTCAGTACTTTGTTGAAGCACCTTTGACAGCGATTACAGCCTTGAGTCTTCTTAGGTATGACGCTACAAGCGTGGCACACCTGCATTTGGGGAGTTTCTCCCATTCTTCTCTGCAGATCCTCTCAAGCTCAGTCAGATTGGATGGGGAGCGTCGCTGCACAGCTATTCTCAGGTCTCTCCAGAGATGTTTGATCGAGTTCAAGTCTGGGCTCTGGCTGGGCCAATCAAGGACATTCAGAGACTTGTCCCAAAGCCACTCCTGCGTTGTCTTGGCTGTGTGCTTAGGGTTGTTGTCCTGTTGGAAGGTGAACCTCCAGGGCTCTGGAGCAGGTTTTAATCAAGGATCTCTCTGTATTTGGCCCCGTTTCCTTGATCCTGACTAGTCTCCCAGTCCCTGCCTCTGAAAAACATCCCCCACAGCATGATGTTGCTACCACCATGCTTCACCATAGGGATGGTGGCAGGTTTCCTCCAGACGTAATGCTTGGCATTCAGGGCAAAGAGTTCAATCTTGGTTTCATCAGACCAGAGAATCTTGTTTCTCGTGGTCTGAGAGTCTTTAGGTGCCTTTTGGCAAACTCCCAAGCGGGCTGTCGTGTGCCTTTTCCTGAGGAGTGGCTTCCGTCTAGCCCCTCTACCATAAAGGCCTGATTGGTGGAGTGCTGCAGAGATGGTTGTCCTTCTGGAAGGTTCACCCATCTCCACAGAGCAACTGTCGAGCTCTGTCAGAGTGACCATCTGGTTCTTGGTCACCTCCCTGAGCAAGGCCCTTCTCCCCAATTGCTTAGTTTGGCCGGGTAGCCAGCTCTAGGAAGAGTCCTAGTAGTTCCAAACTTCTTCCATTTAAGAATGATGGAGGCAACTGTGTTCTTGGGGACCTTTAATGCTGCAGACATTTTTTAGTATCCTTCCCCAGATCTGTGCCTCGACACAATCCTGTCTCGGGGCTCTACAGACTATTCCTTCGACCTCATGGCTTGGTTATTGCTCTGACATACACTGTCATCTGTGGGACCTTATATA
The DNA here is from genome assembly GCA_003317085.1 of Hucho hucho. NCBI lineage: Eukaryota > Metazoa > Chordata > Actinopteri > Salmoniformes > Salmonidae > Hucho > Hucho hucho. The sequence goes on along the minus strand of QNTS01000753.1, from coordinate 525,753 downwards.
GACAGGTGTGTGCCTTTCCAAATCATGTCCAATCAATTGAATTTCCACAAGTGGACTTCAATCAAGTTGTAGAAACATCTCAAGGATGATCAATAGGATAAACAGGATAAACCATTAGCTCAATTTTGAGTCTCAGAGGAAAGGGTCTGAATACTTAATAAGGTATTTTAGTTTTTTATTTTCAATAAATTAGCAAACATATCTATAAACCTGTTTTTACATTGTCATTATGGGCTATTGTGTGTAGATTGATGACGAAAAAACAATATTTATTACATTTTAGAATAAGGCTGTAATGTAACAAAATGTAGAAAAAGTCAAGGGGTCTGAAGACTTTCCGAAATGCACTGTATATTATTGATCGACTGACCATGGCTTTTCAAGTCACCCAGCACTGCAAAAAAATATATATTTATTTTCATCTTTCATTGTCTCACTCTCTTTTTGAATACTGTTTGAATACATTCAGTAATCACTGATCTGTTTATGACAGGACAAGAGAAAGCAAGGTTCCAGCCTACTGCTTTCATCAAGCCTACCCAATCAGGAAGCTTCAGGGAAGGGAGGATAGATTTTTTTTCATTATGATTTTTTAAATGATTCGAAGAGACTTTTCCATCATGAGAGGTGTGTGTACTGTAGTACTACTCCTTGTTTGTATTATAGGGATCAATCTGTCTCAAAAGTGCTACTATATACTGTACTAAACAAATATTATGTATTTGTACTAGAGGGAGTTAGACATCCTAAAGTTAGACATCCTATCTATCCTAAAGTATATGAAGATACTTCAAATATTTGGATTGATTCAAAATGTAATTAAAGCTCCAGGACCATTCATTAAAAGTAAATGACTAGTATCCATTTCAATTTGTACTGGAGTGTCTGAGACTTTATGCACTGCCTTACCAGTATATAATTTAATCTTTCCTGTCAGGCTATCCAATTTGTTTTATAGCCTAAAAGTGCCGGGCAAATGATGCATGTCAATTACAAGAGAGGTGAAAGTACATGGTGGTGTGTGTGTGTGTCAGAGCGAAAATATCCAAGTCCTCTTATGATTTACGATCCACACAGTCCACTTGATTTACTTACAGTTTATGGTTGCCATGTTGCCATATATTATATGGCTGTGTCAATAGGATTAATGGTCAGTTTTTTTATTCATACAGTACATACTTTCCTAACCCAAACAATCTACAAGAGCAGAGCATTTTTTTCTCTACCAGTTGGTGCTGAAATGGAGACGAATATGTGTAGATGGCTTTTTTTCATTGACACCTATATTCTAAACCTGATCTCTCGATGTATTCGATTGAGTCTGTCGACAAATTTCTAATTAAAAGGTACACCATATTTAAAGGGAGGCCTTAAGATAAATGTACTGAAATCCGCATTGAATGAAAACTCCACAAGAAAATCTGTTGGCCAGCAAGCCTGTTCCGCACCTTCATAAGGTAAGTCTGAATCCCAACAACTGAAAAGTGCGTAAGCAAGTCGGAATTTCCTCACTTGGAATCAGGCCCAAAATTAACAGCAGGTGAATTGCACGCTATTCTCATGCTTAAGATCAAGGTCAGAATACGCAGAGAGAAAAGTGCATAAAAAGGGAATTACGTTCCATTTACACGCGCTTAATCGGGGCCCATGTGAATAGGGACTATACACACAGTGTTTTTGCATTAGTGTTTATCCACCTATTTACCCACAGTGCTGAGGGTTTACAGTGCCTTGCAAAAGTATTCATACCCTTTGGATTTCTTCACATTTTATTGTGTTACAACACGGGATTAAAATGGATTTCATTTAAAATACTCTGTAATGTCAAAGTGGAAGAATATTATATATATATATTTTTTTTTTTTAAAGATGAATATAAATTAAATAACTAAAATATATAGATATTCAGCTCTCTGAGTCAATACATGTAAGTCTCTAAAAGCTTTACACACCTGGATTGTGCAATATTAGCTCATTATTCTTTTCATAATTCTTCAAACTCTGTCAAGATTTTAGGGATCATGGCTAGATAGCAATTTTAAGTCTTGCCATAGATTTTCAAGCAGATTTAAGTCAAAACAGAAACATTCACTGTCTTCTTTGTAAGCAACTCCAGTGTATATTTGGCCTTGTGTTATTGTCCTGCTGAAAGGTGAATTCCTCTCCCAGTGTCTGTTGGAAAGCAGACTGAAGCAGGTTTTCTTCTAAGATTTTGCCTGTGCTTAGCTCCAGCCCATTTCTTTATTTCTTTTTATCCTGAAAAACTTCACAGTGTTTGCCGATGTCAAGCATATCCATCCTGTGAAGCGTAGTGGGCGGACTTCCTTGTCCTTCTCGCAGGCAGTGATTTTAGGCAGCTCCATGGTAAGAAATGTGACTGTTCCTGGTGCAAAAACAATGTCTTATCCTAGAGCTTGAGTAAATTACATTACTAAGCTGCTCCCGAATGTTCTACGCCAGGTCATGGAAACCGATTCTATCGTAGTCCTTGTGGGTTTTAATGACATTATGAAGAGCTGATTGATTCTCTGCTAGACACTAATAAAAGACCCATCATATCTGGCCCTGTGCCCTCTCTGAATTGTGGCATTGAACATTTTAGTAGGATTCTTTCTCTTCACAACTTGCTACGTGATTATTGCAGCTCAATGGGTGTAACATTTGTTGACAATTTTGATACCTTTTGGAAACAAAATATGTTTTATAAGGAGGTTGGGATCCACCTGAATAATTTGGGCTCCTGGATCCTTTCACCGCATTGTAAGGCTGCATTAAGACAATGACTTATCAATGACCCAAGCCCAGTTAATCCCTACCATTGTGTCGCTAAGTTGTCATAATTTTTCAGCAATTGTACATTATACCAGGGGCGTTGGTAGACACAGTGTAAGTAACCTAATTTATGTCCCTCTAACTGCCCTGAATGCCTCTGCTGATCCTACAGCTATTGTATGCAGTAATCATGTGCCTATGAACCAGAGTTATACTGTTTGCACTGAGGCGGTGTGCTCTAGTAGGAAGTCCACTAGTAGGAAGACATAAATAACATGAGAATGTCTACTTCCGCTAATCTTCCCAGTAAAACAATGAAAACAATCAAGCATCCCAGAAAAGTAAAAAATAAAAATAGCACAGGTTAACATATGTAGTTTAAGAAACAAGGTTAATGAAATTAATAACTTGCTATTAACAGATGACATTCATATTCTGACTATCTCTGAAACCTACTTAGATAATACCTTTGATGATACAGTGTTCGCAATACATGGTTATAACATCTACAGAAAATACAGAAATGTCAATGGTGGAGGTGTTGCTGTTTATATTCAGGACCACATTCCTGTAAAGCTTAAATACTTATGTTAAATACTGTTGAAGTAATATGGCTACAGGTTCATCTGCCTCACCTAAAGCCCATTCTTGTAGGAAGCTGCTATAGACCACCAAGTGCTAACAGTTCGTATCTGGATAATATGTGTGAAATGCTTGATAATGTATGTGATATCAACAGAGAGGTATATTTTCTGCAGTGGTGTAATGTACTTAAGTAAAAATACTTGAAAGTACTACTTAAGTTGTTTTTTGGGGTATCTGCACTTTACTATTTTTATTTTTGACAACTTGAATTTTTACTTCACTACATTCCTAAAGAAAATGGTGTACTTTTTGCTCCATACATTTTCCCTGACACCCAAAAGTACTTGTTACATTTTGAATGCTTAGCAGGACAGGAAAATTGTCTAATTCACACACTTATCAAGAGAAAATCCATGCTCTTCCCTGCAGCCTCTGATCTGGCGGACTCACTAAACACATGCTTTCGTTTGTAAATGATGTCTGAGTGTTGTCAAAAGTCAAAGTCAAGTCAAAGTCACCATTATTGGTCAGTTGTACAACCGAATGCCTTCAACTGAAATGTGTCTTCCGCATTTAACCCAACCCCTCTGAATCAGAGAGGTGCGGGGGGGCTGCCTTAATCAACATCCACGTCTTCGGCGCCCAGGGAACAGTGGGTTAACTGCCTTGTTCAGGGGCAGAACGACAGATTTTTACCTTGTCAGCTCGGGGATCCGAACTTGCAACCCTCCGGTTACAAGTCCAACACTCTAACCACTAGGCTACCTGCCGGAGTGTTGGAGTGTGCCCCTGGCTATACGTGAATTAAAAAAACAAGAAAATGGTGCCGTATGGTTTGCTTAATATAAGGAATTTGAAATGATTATACTTTTACATTTGGTAGTTAAATATATTTTAGCAATTACATTTACTTTTGATACTTAAGTATATTCAAAACCAAATACTTTTAGACTTTTACTCAAGTAGTATTGTAATGGGCGACTTTTACTTGAGAGTCATTTTCTGTTAAGGTGTCTTTACTTTTACTCAGGTATGACATTTGGGTACTTTTTCCACCACTGATTTTCTGGGTGATATAAATACTGACTGGCTTTCATCAAGCTGCCAACTCAATAAAACGTTTTAAACTGTAACCAGTGTCTGCAACCTGGTTCAGGTTATTTACCAGGGTAGTTAAAAACAGCACAGGAATGAAATCATCAACATGTATTGATCACACCTTTACTATTTGCTTGAAAGCAGATCCATTGGATGTAGTGATCACAATATAGTAACCATTTCTAGGAAAAACAAAGTTCTAAAGGCTGGGCCTAATATAGTGTATACGAGGTCATACAATACATTTTGTGGTGATTCTTGTGTTGCTGATGTTAAGAATATTTGTTGGTCTGTGGTGTGTAATGAGAAGCAACCAGACGCTGCACATGACACATTTATGAAATTTCTTATTCCAGTTATGAAGACTGTAAAAACTGTTAAATCCCTGTGGATTGATGATGAATTGAAAAATTGTGATAAGTCTGGCTGTACAACCGATTGGCAAATGTACTGCAAATTGAGAAATCATGTGACTAAGAGAAGAAGAAATTATACTATGAAACACAGATAAATTATATAAAGAATGATAGTAAAAAGCTCTGGAGCACCTTAAATTACATTTTGGACAAAAAGGCAAACTCAGCTCTATCATTCATTGAATCAGGTGTCTCATTAATCACAAAACCCAATGATATTGCCAATTACGTTAGCAAAACTTAGGCATGACATGCCAGCAACAAACGCTGACACTACACATCCAAGTATAACTGATCAAATTATGAAAGACAAGTATTGTAATTTTGAATTCTGTAAAGTGTGTGTGGAAGAGGTGAAAAAATGATTGTTGTCTATCAACAATGACAAGCCACCAGGGTCTAACAACTTGAATGGAAAATGACTGAGGATAATTGCGGACGATATTGCCACTCCTATTTGCCATATCTTCAATTTAAGTCTACTAGAAATGTTGTGCCCTCAGGCCAGGAGGGAAGCAAAAGTAATTCTGCTACCTAAAAATAGTAAAGCCCCCTTTACTGGCTCAAATAGATGACCAATCAGCATGTTACCAACTCTTAGTAAACTTTTGGGAAAAATTGTGTTTGACCAGATACAATGCTATTTTACAGTCCATGCTTATAGGGAAGGACATTCAACAAGCACAGCACGTACACAAATGACTGATGATTGGCAGAGAGAAATTGATGATAAAAAGATTGTGGGGGCTGTTCTGTTATGACTTCAGTGCGGCTTTTGACATTATCGATCGTAGTCTGCTGCTGGAAAAATGGCTTTGTGTTATGGCTTTACACCCCCTGCTATATTTTGTGGATAACGAGTTACCTGTCTAACAGAACACAGATGATGTTCTTTAATGGAAGCCTCTCCAACATAATCCAGGTAGAATCAGGAATTATCCAGGACAGCTGTCTAGGTCCCTTACTTTTTTCAATATTTACTAACGACATGCCACTGGCTTTGAGTAAAGCCAGTGTGTCTATGTATGCAGATGACTATACACGTCAGCTACTACAGTGACTGAAATGACTGCAACACTTAACAAAGAGCTGCAGTTAGTTTCAGAATGGGTGACAAGGGTTAAGTTAGTTTTAAATATTTAAAAAACTAAAAGCATTGCATTTAGGACAAATCATTCACTAAACCCTAAACCTCAACTAAATCTTGTAATAAATCATGTGGAAATTGAGCAAGTTGAGGTGACTACACTGCTTGGAGTAACCCTGGATTGTAAACTGTCATGGTCAGTACAACAGTAGCTAAGATGGGGAGAAGACTGTCTATAATATAGCGCTGCTCTGCCTTCTTAACAATACTATCAACAAGGCAGGTCCTCCAGGCCCTAATTTTGTCCCACCTGGACTACTGTTCATTCGTGTGGTCAGCTGCCACAAAGAGGGACTTAGGAAAATTACAATTGGCTCAGAACAGGGCAGCACGGCTGTACCTTAAATGTTCGCGGAGAGCTAACATTAATTATATGCATGTCAATCTCTCATGGCTCAAAGTGGAGGAGAGATTGACTTAATCACTACTTGTTTTTGTAAGAAGTGTTGACATGCTGAATGCACCGAGCTGTCTGTTTAAACTATTAGCACACAGCTCGGACACCCATGCATACCCCGCAAGACATGCCACCAGAGGTCTCTTCACAATCCCCAAGTCCAGAGGAGTTCAGTACTACATAGAGAAATGACTACATGGAACTCTATTCCACATCAGGTAGCTGATGCAAGCAGTAGAAACAGATTTAAAATAAAGATAAAAAATACTGTTAGAATTTTTGTTCCACTTTGATACAGTCTTACAGAGTATTTTGAGTAGATTGTTGACAAAAATTGCAGTTCAATCCATTTGAATCCACTTTGTAACAATAAAATTTGAAGAAATCCAAGGGGTATGAATACTTTTGCAAGGCACTGTATACCTTTTTTTTACCATTACATCTTTGACTATGATACTATTCCCAAGCAAGGGCTACTATCACTCTCCTTATTCAATATAGCATTACTATTCCCCTTTTGACCCTAAACAATAATCACTGTCAACATTGTTCAGTCCAGTAACAAGACAGAATCTGTGAGAGGAGTGTTGAGTGCACAAGTTCCAAACACTTTGTCAAGGCTGTTGCCACAGCAGTTCTTGCAGGTATTGTGTCCTCTTCGATAACATACTATAGGATTAACTTTAATGTCCCCAAGGGGAAACTTGTCTTAAACACAGTACTGCTGTATACAAAATAGACACGGTACACATTCAACATAATACATACATTGCACGTTACCCTTACACATTGTACACTTCTCATACAGCCACATACATAATACATTTCCCATTCCCTTATTCTGTCAGTGGCGTACAAACACAGCTCAGCTTTACTTATTGCTGTTTATGTATAAGATGGGAATGAACTAGTGCGTATACCTGTTCAGCTTACACGTAGGGACCATATAGTGCCTGCCTGAGGGAAGGAACTAAATATTGGAGTGAAGTACATGAGAGGGATCTGAAATAATATAGGAGGGTCTACATAAGGCATTTGTAACACCTGTATGAAACCAGTCATTAGTCATGACACCTACGTGAATGTTGCAGTATAATTCGTAACAAGCTTCATAACACAATTGTGTTATCATAAAAACTGTTCTTACTCCATTATGGCATCAATACAATAGAGAAAAATTAAGTTTGTTTTAACCGTTGATCGATACGACTGATTTCTCAATGACTGAGGGACCATCCATCTCCAGTAGCCACTGATCTCCAGTCAGTTACTACGGGGGGTTGATGTGAGATATACGGCCCATTGAGTGCCATACTGCTGACTGGAGATCAGTGGGGTTTTTTGATGACCCCTTATGGTCTGTTTTGCGTCAGACTCAGCAGATCATTGACAGAAATGACCGTTCTCGGCTCACGATTGGCGTCACTACAGACCCGGGTTCGATCCCAGGCTGTGTTATTGCCGGCTGTGACCGGGAGACCCATGAGGCGTCGCACAATTGGCCCAGCGTCGTCTCAGTCAGTGGAGGGTTTGGCTGGCCGGGATTTCCTTGTCCCATCGCGCTCTAGCGACTCCTTGTGGTGGGCCGGGCGCCTGCAAGCTGACTCGGTCGCCAGCTGGACAGTTTTTCCTCCGACACATTGGTGCGGCTGGCTTCCGGGTTAAGTGAGCAGTGTGTCAAGAAGCAGTGTGGCTTGGCAGGTTTGTGTTTCGGAGGACGCATGGCTCTCGACCATCACCTCTCCTGAGTCTTTAGAGGAGTGGCAGCGATGGGACAAGACTGTAACTACCAATTGGATATCATGAAATTGGGGAGAAAAAGGGGTGAAAGTAAAAAATGTATAATAATAATAATATATGAAATGGCCATTCATATTTCGAGAAATGTTTCATTGAGAAGTGATTCCATCAACATAGAAGATCAGAGACAGATATGATAGTTCACCAGTGGCGTGTTTTCATGGATGCCAAGGGAAGTCAGGTGTCCCCAAAAAATTGGCCAAGAGAAAAAAACATAAAATAATGTATCTTTCGTCTCTCTGTGTTTCATTATTTTCATTCAATTCGCAAGAGGCTGAATGTATCTCACCGGAGAAAGGATCAGAGCGAGCGAAACAGTGCCCCTCTGTAGGCCATCTATCTGATGCTGTCTGGTCCAAAAGAGTATGACATTGTTGCTGCCCGTAGCATTGAACGCCAGGGAAGCCAGAAAGCATTTAGCCTCCCTTGATAAAAAAAAAAGAATAATCAGCGTTGAGCTAAACTGAGTGAGCTCAACTGTGAATGGTCCTGGCGTACAAAAAAAAAAGTGTCAAGGGAAGCCAGTTTGCATTTGGCTTCATTCCAATCACATCGCATGGAAAGCAAACTGTAATATCTTATGCTTCACGGAGTCGTGGCTGAACAACGACACTATCAACATACAGCTGGCTGGTTATACGCTGTACCGGCAGGATAGAACAGCGTTGACTGGTAAGACAAGGGGCGGCGGACTATGTATTTTTGTAAACAACAGCTGGTGCACGAAATCTAAGGAGGTCTCAAGCTATTGCTCTCCTGAGGTAGAGTATCTCATGATAAGCTGTAGACCACACTATCTACCTAGAGAGTTTTGTTATGTATTTTTTGTAGCTATTTACATAACACCACAGACTGAGGCTGGCACTAAGACCGCACTCAATGAGCTGTATTCCGCCATAAGCAAACAAGAAAACGCTCACCCAGAGGCGGCGCTTCTAGTAGCCGGGGACTTCAATGCAGGGAAACTTAAATCTGTTTTACCAAATTTCTATCAGCATGTTAAATGTGCAACCAGAAGGAAAAAATCTCTGGAACAACTTTACTCCACACACATTTGGCAAATCTTACCATTATTATATCCTCCTGATTCCTCCTTACAAGCAAAAATTAAAGCAGGAAGCACCAGTGACTCGTTCCAAAAAAAGTGGTCAGATAAAGCAGATGCTAAGCTGCAGGACTGTTTTGCTAGCACAGACTGGAATAAGTTCCGGGATTCCTCCGATGGCATTGAGGAGTTCACCACATCAGTCATTGGCTTCATCAATAAGTGCATCGATGACGTCGTCCCCACAGTGACCGTACGTACATACCCCAACCAGAAGCCATGGACTACAGGCAACATCCGCACTGGGCTAAAGGCTAGAGCTGCCGCTTTCAAGGAGCGGGAATCTAAACTTAGAAGAAATCCCGCTATGCCCTCCGGCGAACCATCAAACATGCAAAGCATCAATACAGGACTAAGATTGAATCGTACTACACCGGCTCTGACGCTCGTTGGATGTGGCAGGGCTTGCAAACCATTACAAACTACAAAGTGAAACACAGCCGAGAGGTGCCCAGTGACACGAGCCTACCAGACAAGAAAAACTACTTATATGCTCGCTTAGAGGCAAATAACACTGAAACATGCATGAGAGCACCAGCTGTTCTAGAAGACTGTGTGAACCGAGGTGAGTAAGACCTTTAAACAGGTCAATATACACAAGGCCGCAGGGCCAGACGGATTACCAGGATGTGTACTGCGAGCATGCGCTGACCAACTGGCAAGTGTCTTCACTGACATTTTCAAACCTCTCCCTGTCCAAGTCTGTAATACCAACATGTTTTAAGCAGACAACCATAGTCCCTGTGCCCAAGAACACTAAGGTAACCTGCCTAAATGACTAGCAACCTGTAGCACTCACATCTGTAGCCATGAAGTGCTTTGAAAGGCTGGTCATGGCTCACATAAACACCATTATAACAGAAATCCTATGCGCACTCCAATTTGCATACAGCTCCAACAGATCCGACAGATGATGCAATCTCTTTTGCACTCCACACTGCACTTTCCCACCTGGACAAAAGGAACACCTATGTGAGAATGCTATTCATTGACTACAGCTCAGCATTCAACACCATAGTGCCCTCAAATCTCATCAATAAGCTAAGGACCCTGGGACTAAACACCTCCCTCTGCAACTGGATCCTGGACTTCCTGACGGGCCGTCCCCAGGTGGTAAGGATAGGTAACAACACATGAGCCACGCTGATCCTCAACACAGGGGCCCCTCAGAGGTGCGTGCTCAGTCCCCTCCTGTACTCCCTGTTCACTCATGACTGCACGGCCAGGCACGACTCCAACACCATCATTAAGTTTGCCGATGACACAACAGTGGTAGGCCTGATCACCGACAATGATGAGACAGCCTATAGGGTGGAGGTCAGAGACCTGGCTGTGTAGTGCCAGGACAACAACCTCTCCCTCAACATGATCAAGACAGAGGAGATGATTGTGGACTACAGGAAAAAGAGGACAGAGCACGCCCCCATTCTCATTGACGGGGCTGTAGTGGAGCAGGTTGAGAGCTTCAAGTTCCTTGGTGCCCACATCACCAACAAACGAACATGTTCCAAGCACACCAAGACAGTCGTGAAGAGGGCACGACAAAGCCTATTCCCCCTCAGGAGTTTTGGCATGGGTCCTCAGATCCTCAAAAGGTTCTACAGCTGCACCATCGAGAGCATCCTGACTGGTTGCATCACTGCCTGGTATGGCAACTGGCACTACAGAGGGTAGCTTCCTGCCATCCAGGACCTCTATACCAGGCGGTGTCAGAGGAAGGCCCTAAAAATTGTTGAAGACTCCAGCCACCCTAGTCATAGACTGTTCTCTTTGCTGCCGCACAGCAAGCTATACCGGAGCACCAAGTCTAGGTCCAAGAGGCTTCTAAACAGCTTCTACCCCCAAGCCATAAGACTCCTGAACATCTAATCAAATGGCTACCCATACTATTTGCATTGTTTTTTCTACTTGCGCGAACGCACGCACACACACAGAAATCAGAACCATGGACAGCCACATCATATTTAGCTTAGGTTGATTGGACTAAATAGTTTTTGTTGTCACTATATTAGACTAAGCATAGGTGATTTGATGATGTTGAAATTGAAATGGTGCTGGAATAGTGGAGGTAGCTCCTGTTTTCTTAGCAACTTGCGGTAACTCTCCATGGTTCTAAATGGTCCAGTGGTCCAAAAATGACGGAAACATTAACTTGCTTGACCATACTGTAGGTCATGTAACTGTTTGTTACATGCAATATACTTTGTAGCATAGGCGGAAATCCCAGGGGGGACACGATCCCCCCCCATCCTGGGAAAAATGTCAACCCTTGTCACTGCAATCCGTTTCACATTTGCTAGCTGACTAGCTAGCTACCTTGTAGATCGAAGTCCATTATAGAATGATAGAAGATAATAGATAATAGAAGCCCATCTCCTACTGTAAATAACCTGCACACTGTGTGTGTGTGTGTGTGTGTGTGTGTGTGTGTGTGTGTGTGTGTGTAGCCAGCCAGGTAGAAAAATGGCAGAAAAAATTAAAAAGACGGACATCAGAGCATTTTTCAGTACACCAAAATGCACAGTTAGAACCCTGGTAGTCTAATATCTCGAAGACTAGTTGATAAAATGATCGTAAGAAGGAAGTGAAATGCTAATGAAATGTTTCATAATGATGTCATTAGGCAGACCAGGCAACAGAATGCACACAGACAGCAGAGCTGGGGACAGATAGGCAGGGACAGACTGGCAGAGACAAGGAGTCTCAGGTAAGTTTGTTGAGTCTTTGTTTGGCAACATTATGAAAGGTTCTCTCTTTTAGACTTGTAGAATAGGGACATAATTGGAAAATGCCATGGATACCCCCAGTCTCAACTTAAACTGGTGACTGAACTAAGATTTGTTTAAGGCAATGGTATTGCTGTTGTGATAATTGTGTAGTTTTGGGTACCGGTAGTTAGGAGAATGGCAAACACCTTGTTTCTTTTCTAGGAGACAGACTGTGAGTCATTGAGGGTGGTGAAAGGGAAGAGCCACGGAGAGAGACTTCAGAGGACAGTGTCACAGCCACGGCAGGACCAGGTGTAAACTATGTTGCCAGCAGGACCAGTATAGGGGACAGTGGCACAACATTGACCAGTTACCTCAGTGATGGCACAAAACCAACCACAACCACAATTTATAGGACTGCAAACTCTTGCCAACAGAGTGTTGACGATTCAAGAGAAATGGTTTCACGATTTCCCCTGGCTACATTATAATCCATCAATAAAAGGAGTGTTGTGTTTTCACTGTAGCCAAGGGTTTTCAAGCCAGCCATCTTTTGGCCAAAGAGCGGATGCTGCCTTCATTAGCGCAGGATTTAGGAACTGGAGAAAAACCCTTGAAAAATTCACAGCACATCAAAACTGCCAAACCCACCGCCACTTTGTAACTGTAACAGCACACCAGCTAAATCCAATCAGTGCCCAGTTATGCAGCGATTGGGGTAAACAGCAGGAGGACCCAAGGCATTGCTTGATGAAAATGTTTAGTTTGGTGCGGCACGTAGTAAGACAGGGACAAGCCTTTAGAGGCCACACGGATGACATTGGGAATTTATACCAGCTTTTGAAACTTAGGGCAGAAGAGGATGATCCCATTTTACTGACCACAATGTACACAGCCCCCAAAGCACAGAATGAAATTCTGAACATCATGGCCAATTGTAAATTGTTGTGTACTGACGACAAAAGGAGTCAGGCGCAGGAGAGTTGAAATGCGTGGAAACCAACGTATTTAATCAGCCATGTACATAACAAAGTACAAAAGAGTAGGCAAAAATACTTCCACGATAAATATAGCCTCGGGCGCATGAACAAAAACACCCGGAATAAAAATAGCCGTCAACAAATGACACACATAGAACAAACGAAAATCAATCACTCACAAGGACAAGAAGGGAAACAGAGGAATAAATACACGCAGACTAATGAGGGGGAATGAGCAACAGGTGTAACTGAAAACAAGGCAAAACCAATAGATAACGAAAAAGGAGCGGTGATGACTAGTAAACCGGTGACGTCGACCGCCGAACACCGCCCGAACAAGGAGAGGGGCCGACTTCGGTGGAAGTCGTGACACCAATACAGTAATTCGAGGCATTGCAGCTGAGATTAGGTCTCTTCCGATTGTACAGTTTTCAGTCATTGTTGATGGTACTCAAGATGTCTCTGGTGCTGAACAGGAGAGTGTCTGCCTGCGTTATGTTGACCATGACCGTATCCCTCACGAGGAGTTTATTGGGCTATACAGGGTGTCGGAGACAACAGGCAAGGGCATTGCAAAAGTGGCAACTGATGTGTTGTTGAGGCTCAATTTGCCCATGTCTGGCTTTCGTGGGCAGAGTTACGATAGTGCCTCAAACATGGCAGGAAAATACACAGGTGCACAGGCAATTGTGAGGAGGCAGCAGCAAATCTGATTACACAGGCTGGCTGCTCAGCCTCCCCACTGATCCGGGATTCCCTTTCTTGGGTCCATCAGTTCGGTGTCCTCTATGGCCAGTCAGGAAAGTTTAAGAGCATGTTTGAATCAATTGCCACGTCCAAAGATACACATCTGACCACCCTGAAACCCCCATGTCCAACAAGGTGGACTGTGCAGAATACTGCTATTAGATCTGTGTTTGGGCAGTATGAGTGGGTACTAAGCAGCCTAGAGGAGATGGCAAAAACTGCATCCAAGACAGCTTCAACTGCTTATTTGAGCACTTCAGCAAAGGCAAGACTGTGTTGGGCCTCACACTTGCCTCTGCTGTTCTTGGAGAGCTTGAATGCCTAAACAGTTCACTGCAGAAGAAAACTCAGACTGTCTCTGGTATGCAGGCTGCGGTCGAGTGTGTGCGGTCATCTCTTAGGGGCAAGAGAAATGACGAAAGCTACCTTGCACTGTATGAGAAAGCAACAACATTGATTGACTCCGTTGAATCCATTGAATCCATTGAGACACACTCAAGATGATTTGCTGGCAAAGCAGTGGATCACTATAGGGCAGAATTTTTTTACGTGTTGGATGGTGTGGAGGTTCAGGTGGCGACCGTTTTGACCAGGACAGTCTAAACGTCCTGCAAAAGTTGGAAAGAGCGCTTCTCACGGGGGAGTCGGATGAGTCTCCTAGATCAGTACCCTGAGCTGAATATAGATTCTCTTTCAGTGCAGTTGCCTCTCTTTCGCAACAAATACCCCTTAGCAGCAGTGGAGAGGCAGCAGAGGTCATCAGGAGGCTTCCAGTGGAGGTGAGGGGACTGTTTGACCAAGTTGAGGTGCTGATCAGAATTTTGTTTGTGGTGCCAGTGTCTTCGTGTGAGGCTGAGAGGAGTTTCAGTGCACTCCGCAGGTTAAAGACTTGGCTATGGTTTAGCATGGGCCAAGATAGACTGAACAGCGTAGTTGTCTGTAACGTACATAAAGACAGGCTGGACAGTCTCGAGGGAAAATATCTGCCAGCAATTTGTTGGATCCATTGAAACCCGCAAACATGTGTTTGGTTCTTTTGTTCAGTAGTGTGTATAGCAGTGGTTCTCAACCTTTTTTGGGTACTGGAACCCTTGCATATTTTGAGTAATGTTACTGGAATCCATGTGGTACTGAATACGTTCATTACACTTTTTTATTTCACGGACCCCTTGCAATTACGCCAGGGACCCCTAGGGGTCCATGAACCCCTGTTTGAGAACCCCTGGTGTATAGTATGATATTTGTTATTTTGTTAAGTAGTTTTCAGTTTTTAGTACATGACAGTCCACTAACTAATTATTTATTTTATGTTATTTTATTTAAAATTGCATACTTTGTGTGACATACTTGTCCATAGCTGTTGTTTGAAGAGTTGAGACACTGACTGAACAATAAATAAGTATTTTCTAAGGATATTTTGGTTGATTTATTTGGGTTATTCATTGAAGTAGTTCTTTCACTTTTAGAACTGTACTTATTTTGAGCTTTTTCTTCTTGTAAAGCTATTGTAGTACACTCAGGCAAGTGGCACATATTTAATGACTATATAAATGTATCGGAAAAAGTCAAATAAAAAGGTCAATTCAATACTGAGACCAACTTTGTGATGGTTCTCAATGGAGATTATTTTAGATGAGATCGCACCATGTCCATTGTATTTACGAAAACTGCACCAATACACAGTACCATTGCCACCTACTGGCCTTGGTATAGCTGGTTGTAAATACAAATACCTGCATACATACTGAACTGATAAGGAAAACTGATATAACTATTAGTCGTAGTAGTACTATAATGATTTAAACATTTGAACAAGTTGTGACCTATCAATTATCCAGTAGTAGTAATTATGGTTCCTCAACATACATTTAACATATTACAACGTAGGCTATGTGTTACAGCACTACTTTTGCTGTACCCGTCAGGAATTGCTCTTGACGAAATTTAATGTAATTGTCCCCTCCAAAGTTGATATCAGATTTTCGCCCCTGCTTTGTAAACTTCACACAGGTTGCTCTCCAGTTTTGTGATGAAACCAAGGCGTGGTTGAATTTATTCTGCCACTGTGTCTTCTTATTGTCTCTGCCTTAGGCCTATATACCACGGTCGCAAGGCATATGAACTAACAGGTTATAGAGCAAACAACGCATAGGTTGTAATATGGCTTTTTTTCTGGCTTGGCTTCCCCAGTGATTTTACCCACGCACTGCTACTGCAGTTCACACATGCACTCACACACTCAGACCACTACACACACAGAGAGAGAGAGAGAGAGTTATATCGATTTTTTTTTGTTAAATTTTGAACTAATTCCACTTTTGATTCCAAAACACACATTGCAGCCTAAGGCAGTAACTGTAACCTGCCAGTACATATAATTTAGCGACCCACAGGGAATTCAGTCGATACTGGAGGATAAATGATTTTAAATTACTGAAAAGCCCTCATAGAAAACAACACAATTCATCCCTTGAATTTACTAAATAGGACTTTAACTGACCTAAAATCTGCTATACGTTTTGAGTTGTGTAACACACATTATGACGCACAGCAGTCACTTTACCATAGTATTGGCATAACATCCCAAATGGATGAGAGAAAAAGGGCGGAGACGATTGGAACATTAGAAAACATTTACCTTGATAAGTTTGCACCTGATCTGGGCCGACACCATATGGCTGTTCCGCAGGTTCCCCACTCGGAACATGAGACACAACTTCCCGTCCCGTTGTGAGATAACGGAATCCTGGCTAAACATGAGAGTCTCTGCGCGCTTCTTCGGCTGGGACATCTTGATAAACATGCAGCCGATAAGAAATGCGTCCACTATAGAACCCAGGAGAGACTGGAAGAGAAAAAGAATAATGCCTTCCGGACACTTTTCTGTGATGTAGCGGTAACCATAGCCGATAGTAGCCTCTGTTTCAATGAAGAACAAGAAAGCCGACGGAAAGTTGTAGACGTTCGCGACGCACGGGGTGTATGACGAGTCGTGGCCTTGTGGTTTGATGTCACCACGGATGTAGGCTATTATCCACCACATAGATGCCATAACCAGCCAGGCTACCGTGTAGGTTAATATAAATATGAGTAGGTTCCACCGCCATTTCAGGTCGACTAGCGTGGTGAAAAGATCGGAGATATATCGGCTTGTCTCCCCGCCAAGGTTACCATGCTGGACGTTACAGCGGCCGTTCTTCTCTACAAAACGCTGGCGCTTTCTCTTCACGGGTGCAGAGACAGTCATGTCCCGTTTGGTGTTCACTACCTCGTAGTCCTCGCCAAATTTCCTGCGTATCGCAGACATAATGAGCGATTTGCGCTGAACCAAATAGGCTTTACGCAGGCTTGGCACCACTATCCAAGAGATGCAATAATATTCACTTGCTCGTTATTCCATAGATCAGTCGAATAAATACGCATTCCAGCATTTATTGACACCTCAAGTCCTCGTTGGCCAACTTTTATGTAGTCCCGGGCTTCACGTCGTTGTTGTGGTGACACTATGACAGAAGCTCACTGAAACATGCAAATGATGTGTCCTTGAAAAACCCAAACGGATCCAAGCCGACTGTCCTCGTTTTGCGCCGGAGACCACTCCATGCGTCGCATGTTCTTCGGGCTCGCGCCACAATCTGCTGCTGTCTGCTTGGGCACGCGTTCAGTCAGATGATAGACTGAAGAACTGCGGCACTTGCTGACAGATGTAGCCGATAGTGTGTTTGTCGCTGTAGGGGGAGGGAGGGAGGGAGGGAGGGAGGGTGAATTTGCCTCAATGTCCAACCCAATCAGGTATAAGCAGAGAAAGTTACAGTATAGCGCGAAGGACTTATGGTTCATATTTCCCCACTGTGCTATCAATATAATAATATTTACCTAGGCCTAGAGGGTTCAATGTGTGAAATCTGAACGTAACTAATTCGGACATGCAACAAAACAGCTTTACTATGATACAGTAAAGCTATAATCATGTTTATTTCCAGGACCCTGCCAATTTGATCCATAACTATTTAGTTCCCCCTAGTGGTACGTGGTTGGAAGTGTAACTCTCAACTTGATAGTGAAGGCTACAATTATGGATGTAAATTAGAGACATAAGTGTACAGGCATGTAAAGGAGGATTTGCAAATATAAAATATGAGTTGCACCTGTATAGCCCTAATCAGTTTTGTATTTGCAAAAAATATTTGCAAACATGTAACTTATTTTGAGAATAAATGCAACAACACTCACAAGCACATGATGTGTGAATAAATACACTTGCAAACATGTAACTTGATAGGTGAATAAATGCTATAAAATTTGCAAGCATGCAACTCAATTTGAGAATGAATGCAACTCATTTAGGCTTGTTGAGACTGATGAATCTTCAGTGAATCAAAGCTACATTTGCCAATGTCGAATCTGCACACTCAGAGTTTTGTCACTACTTTTAAGAGCTGCTCTGCAAGCAAGCTGCAGCAGAGAAAAACAAACAGTTGTTGTGGGCAGGGCTTTTTCTATCAAATAAAGAAATTAGCTGTTGTCATTCTGGAATGTGCTTTCAAACAGTGGTCCAGGGTTCCAGTATGGAAGGACACTTTCCACTGTGTTAAACATAGATCAAATTATTTAAAATTACTGAATGATATTCACAGAATTTGAAAGCTACAGGAAGGCGTTGGTGAGGGAAATGAAGGGAACAATTAAAACAAGTGTTTCCACATAGCATAACCGCTACAAAGCTGATGCTGTTTTGAGGAGAACAGGCTAGCTCCCTGTAAAATTAAGACAAGAGGGGATGGGGAAGAAGATTAGATGTTCAGTTGCTTCATCTGGCTGATGCAGTGCCAAGACGAGATGAGCGCCAACTGTTATTCAGATAAAGGGATGTCTCAGATTCTATCTTGATTATCTTGCTAAATGTCAATGTTGAACCAATGCAATGATATACATTTTATTGGCTTGCTATATGAGCTGCTTTTCCTGAAAATGTCTATCTGATATAGCTAGTTGTTGTTGTTCAAGTGCAATGTCCATTAAATGTTGCGGTTGTAACATTTAATGGGCATGTTCCTTAATAACAAACATGTATGCCATCTGTAAATACGAATAAAATTACAGACCAGTGTGGAGGAGAAAAGCATTCTTTGAGTGAGCTACCTAGAACAACATCAACTACCTAGCTATAATATCAGATAGACATTTTCAGGAAAAGTATGGATAGAGCTAGCTATCTGTAGTAACATTATTATTTGAAACCACCACGTGCACATCCTCCGTATCTGTTACATTTCATATTATGTTTTAATATATTTGTACTGTATTGCTATCTGTCTCAAGTTGTACAAATCATCAGCATGAAGAATACTGAATTCTGTTGAATTGTCAAGTGGACTGAAATCTCATTAAGATATTGTTGTGCCTCTCTTTCAGATCTGCTAAGCACACCTCTGCCTCTGCTAGCCACACAACCACTGCCTCCTGCTTGGCCCTGTCCAGGGGTGACATTAAACAGGGCCACGGTGTTTCCCAACTCCCCTTTTCTCATTCCCAAGTAATTATTTTGCAATAGCTTATGTTCCGTGGGGTTAGGTGTCAACTTGTCTTATCTGGACCCGTATTCACAAAGCGTCTTAGGATCTAGGATCAGTTTTTCATAATTAATCAAATTATATTGACTACTGGGACCTGACCCTAGATCAGCGCTCCTACTCTTGTGGCGTATTTCAATATTGGATTTACCCCAGTGCTTTACCCAAAAGGCTCAGCCTTTTCGGTTTCCATCTACGCGGGCCAACACCTGTGTCTCACTGGGCCATGGCTCCGGCGGACCTGCTCTCATTTGGGGCCAAAGCCAGGCCACTGGTACTTTTCAGCCAACATTTACATAACTGTTTTGATTATGCAGAGGTTGTTGATTCTGCTCTTCAAGTCCTCACTGTCAGTCCTAGATATGGAAACACAGTTTCCCTAGTATAACATAAGGGTGTATACACTAGTGTTGGATGCTTTGTGAATATGGGCCCTGGTGTAATGTGTGATCTTATTCATGCTCCCATGGCTCCAGCAGACCTGCTCTCACTTGGGGCCAAAGCCAGGTCACTGGAACTTTTCAACTGTCATTTACATAACAATGGCTAACTGAACTTTAACACCTTCTCACAAAGCAACTGTTTTTATGTAATGAGTGATTTTAGGCATGCTCCCACTAATCCCCCCATCCCCCATCCCCTTTCTCTCTGTCTCTCCCCTCCCAGAGGACCTGAGCCCCGGTCGAGCTGCCGTTCCGACTGCAGCTATGATCCCCTGGCCTGATATCACCGGGCGTGCTACCTTATCCTCGACCCCTGCTAGAGTCTTCACTGTCAGTCCTAGCTCAGCCAGGTAGTCACTGTGCTTCTGCCTCTGCATTGCTTGGTCTTTGACATTTTAGGCTGGGATCTATAAAGCACTTTGTGAGTGTTGTTCATGGCTGTCCTGATTAATGTGAGACAATAGTCATGCATTTGTAACAACAATGGGTTTTGTGTTGGGGTTGTATATCCTTATTTTTCCAATGTGAATGTTTAACTGATCTGGAGTGGACTACATCTGAATTTAAATTATTCCCTAGGATGACTAACATCCATCATTATCCATGACTACCATACACATGCAATCCACTACCACTTTCTTTTATGAACACTCCTCCTCAATATATTGTACATGGAACAATAAAGTTAATATTCACTTTTGTCAATGATAACTTCTACACGTCTTGGCAACATGCTTGACTGAAAAAATCTTTAAACACGTCTTATGTCTTTAGATTGTATGGATGTTATGGGGGTGATGCTGTTGCTCATCAGATTTAATATTAACAAATCAAATTTTATTGGTCACATACACATATTTAGAAGATTTTATTGCGGATGTAGCGAAATGCTTGTATGTAGCAATTTTGCCAATATGTCAAAGTTATCAATTAGGAAAGATGGTGCTGTTCAGAATAACAAGTTCATGACTGTTGATGTTCACAGGACCCTACTACTGCTATGTTGAACGAGCACCATGGATGGGGTAGGAAAACAGACAGCTACTCTCTACCACACATTCACCAAGTCATTCAATGTTTGCATCATGAACAATTTTTGCATTTTCTAAAATAAATATATAATACATTTTGTTCATTCTGTTAATAATGGTTTGTTATGCTAGATGTGAGTAACTTAGCAGGTCTATACTATAATGTATTGTTTTTAAATGTTTATTAAATATATATTCACTCACAAGTCACTTGGATTATTTTATGTCGCCTTTTTAAATGTTTGCTAAGATGATGTATGTTTTGTAGTGTTACTTTGTACATGCTGAAAGAGTCTCATTAGTTTTGGGCTAGACTATGATCTGTAAATGTCTACTACCCTTTTTAAAAAGTTATTGAGTGAAATTAGCAACCTCGGACGTGTACACAGTATGTGTGTAAAGTGGACTTGAGTACTGAAACTCTAAACTTAGAAAACATAATGGGATGGTAAGAATAATCACGGACACCCTTGTAAAGTATTGTGAGATACTATATGTTTCTTGTTGAATACGTAATATAGTGAAACAAAATGTGACTCATTTCAGAAAACTAGGTATATGTCAGGGTGGCAGGTAGCCTAGTGGTTAGAGCATTGGGCCGGTAACCAAAAGGTTGCTAGATCGAATCCCCGAGCTGACATTTTAAATTGGTCATTCTCACCTCTGAACAAGGCACTGTTTCTAGGCCGTCATTGTAAGTAAGAATTTGTTGTTAACTGACTTGCCTAGTTAAATTATGGTTAAAAATATTAATGTCACTACTTCACAGGAGTGCCATTTAAAATAAAAATGCATTTTTGTTAGCAGAAACATGTGAACTTTCATGTTCCTTAATAACAAACTTGTATGCCATCTGCAAATACGAATAAAATTGTTAAATTACGAGCATAGTTGGTTTAGCCATGGAAAAAGTCAGCAACCTTCCCTCTAGCCATGATTGGCTGAGATAATGGGTGTGCTGGACATGCCGAGAGATGAGTTCGGATTGGTCAGCCATGTTGCACGCATCTGTTTATAATATGAGCTGGTCAGTATGTGTTGGTAATTTTTTTTTACGTTACTTTTTTGAAAGATATCACGTAGTAGAACTGCTTAAGTGTTGCTCTCCACTTTCTGGAAGACCGAGTTTTGAAATCAGTGAAATTAGAGTATGATAGCTAAGGAGATGGAGAAAATTCTGGTGTTTGATTGCAAATATGCAGACGGAGTCAAATAGAGAACACAAAGAAGGCTGTTTTATAAAACACCTGTCTCCGGATTACATCTTCAAACTAAGTGCAACCATGGCATCTGTGACAGAGGGAGATGAATACGGGTAAGAGAGTCTAGCTAGTTACATTTTCCAATATTACACGTTTCTAATTTTGTCAGAAAGTCGTTTTCATTTCAAGTTAAAGTGTACTGGTTAGCTGGCTGGCTAGTTAGCTAACTTTACATATATGTTTTGTGTTGTAATATTATTCCTTTCTCAGTCCATTTGCATTGCTAGTTATAGACTAATGTTAGCTAGCTAACACTGAACCTGTTTTTTTTAGCTACCTGCATGTCTAAACAAAAGACTCCACTATGCAAGTAACTATTTCAATAGAATGTTTATGATGTCACTGCGACAACTGTCGATAGACGTAGCTGGTAAATTTGCTCTGGCTATCTACTCTGATTTCAGAGCACTCTTGTCTGAGTTTGCCAGAGCGCAGAATTACAGTCTAACCAGCTCTGCTAGGGTTAGAGTGAGCTGTTCTCTCATTTGTGTCTGGAAGTAGCTAGCAAGCTAGCCAACGTTAGCCAGTTAGCTTGGGTGCTTACCTGCTGTTGTTAGGTCAGAACGCTTGGATCAAACCTACTTTTCAACCAGAGCGTCCAGTGTGCACTCCGAGAGCAAAATGCTCCGAGAGCAAAATGATCTGAATTTGCGAATGGCCAATCTGACAACGCTCACTATCAACTGCGTTTATTTATTTTTAACAGAAATTGAATAATGTGTCCCTGGGGGGTGGGGGGGGGGGTCAAAATCAAAAGTAACAGTCAGTATCTGGTGTGGCCACCAGCTGCATTAAGTACTGCAGTGCATCTCCTCCTCATGGACTGCACCAGATTTGCCAGTTCTTGCTGTGAGATTTTACCCCACTCTTCCACCAAGGCCCTAGCCCTCACCCTCCGATCCAACAGGTCCCAGAAGTGCTCAATGGGATTGAGATCCGGCCTCTTCGCTGGCAATGCCAGAACACTGACATTCCTGTCTTGCAGGAGATCACGCACAGAATGAGCAGTATGGCTGGTGGCATTGTCAAGCTGGAGGGTCATGTCAGGATGAGCCTGCAGGATGGGTACCACATGAGGGAGGAGGATGTCTTCCCTGTAACGCACAGCGTTGAGATTGCCTGCAATGACAACAAGCTCAGTCCGATGATGCTGTGACACACCGCCCCAGACCATGACGGACCCTCCACTTTTTGCCAGTCCTGTCTGGTCCAGCGACGGTGGGTTTGTGCCCATAGGCAACGTTGTTGCCGGTGATGTCTGGTGAGGACCTGCCTTTCAACAGGCCTACAAGCCCTCAGTCCACTCTCTCAGCCTATTGCGGACAGTCTGAGCATTGATGAAGGGATTGTGCGTTCCTGGTGTAACTCGGGCAGTTGCTTTTGCCATCCTGTACCTGTCCCGCAGGTGTGATGTTCGGATGTACCGATACTGTGCAGGTGTTGTTACACGTGGTCTGCCAATGCGAGGACGATCAGCTGTCCGTCCTTTCTCCCTGTAGTGCTGTCTTAGGCGTCTCACAGCACGGAGATTGCAATTTATTGCCCTGGCCACATCTGAAGGCCTCATGCCTCCTTGCAGCATGCCTAAGGCACGCTCACACAGATGAGCAGGGACCCTGGGCATCTTTCTTTTGGTGTTTTTCAGAGTCAGTAGAAAGGCCTCTTTAGTGCCCTAAGTTTTCATAACTGTGACCTTAATTGCCTACCGTCTGTAAGCTGTTAGTGTCTTAACGACCGTTCCACAAGTGCATGATCATTAATTGTTTATGGTTCATTGAACAAGTATGGGAAACAGTGTTTAAACCCTTTACAATGAAGATCTGTGAAGTTATTTGGATTTTTACGAATTATCTTTGAAAGACAGGGTCCTGAAAAAGGAGTTTATATAAAACACAATTTAAAAAAATAGTGAGGTCTAAGTGCTTGGATCGATGAGCAGAGAGATAAATTGAATCGAAATCAAATCAAGTGTTATTTGTCACATGCGCCGAATACAACATAAATGAAATGCTTACCTACAAGCCCTTAACCAACAATGAAGTTAAGAAAATAAGAGTTAAGAAAAAATTTACTAAATAAATGAAAGTAAAAAAAGAAACACAATAAAATAACAATAATCAGCCTATATACAGGGGGTACCTGTACCAAGTCAATTTACGGGGGTACAGGTTAGTGGAGGTAATTGAGGTAATATGTACATGTAGGTAGGGTTTAAGTGACTATGCATAGATAATAAACGACTAGCAGCAATGTAAGAAAAAAGGAGGGGGGAGGGTCAATGCTAATAGTCCGGGTAGCCATTTGATTAATTGTTTAGCAGTCTTATGGCTTGGGGGTGGAAGCTGTTAAGGAGCCTTTTGGACCTAGACTTGGCACTCCAGTATCGCTTGCCGTGCGGCAGCAGAGAGAACCGTCAATGACTTGGGTGGCTGGAGTCTGACTATTTTTTGGGCCTTCCTGTGACACCGCCTAGGTATAGAGGTCATGGATGGCAGGAAGCTTGACCCCAGTGATGTACTGGGCCGTACGCACTACCCTCTGTAGCGCTTTACGGTCGGAGGTCGAGCTGTTGCCATAGCGGCGGGGATGCAACTGGTCAGGCTGCTCTTTGTCTTGCTCACGTTGAGGGAGAGGTTGTTGTCCTTGCACCACACTGCCAGGTCTCTGACCTCCCTAAAGGCTGTCTCATCGCTGTCGGTGATCAGGCTTAGCACCGCTGTGTCGTCAGAAAACTTAATGATGGTGTTGGAGTCATGCTTGGCCACGCAGTCGTGGGTGAATGGGGAGTACAGGAGGGGACTAAGCACGCATCCCTGAGGGGCCCCGTGTTGAGGATCAGTGTGGAAGATGTGTTGTTGCCTACCCTTACCGCCTGGGGCGGCCCGTCAGGAAGTCCAGGATCCAGTTGCAGAGAGAGTTGTTTAGTCCCAGGGTACTTATCTTATGATGAGCATTGTGGGCACTATGGTGTTATCTGTGCATCTGTCTGGGCGGTATGCAAATTGGAGTAGGTCTAGGGTTTCCGGGATGATAGTGTTGATGTGAGCCATGACCAGCCTTTCAAAGAACTTCATGGCTACAGACATGAGTGCTACGGGGTGGTAGTCATTTAGGCAGGTTACCTTGGCGTTCTTGGGCACTGGAACTATGGTGGTCTGCTTTATACATGTAGGTATTACAGACTCGGTCAGGGAGAGGTTGATATGTCAGTGAAGACACTTGCCAGCTGCTCCGCGCATGTTCTGAGTACACGTCTTGGTAATCCGTCTGGCCCCGCCGCCTTGTTTATGTTGACCTGTTTGAAGGTCTTACTCACATCGGCTACGGAGAGCGTGATCACACACAACGTCATTGATGCACTTATTGATGAAGCCGGTGACTGATGTGGTATACTCCACAATGCCATCGGCTGAATCCCGGAACATATTCCAGTCTATGCTAGCAAAATAGTGCTGTAGCTTAGCATCCGCGTCATCTGACCACTTCCGTATTAAGCGAGTCACAGGGACTTCCTGTCACGCCCTGGCCATAGAGAGCCTTCTGGGTTTCTCTATGGTGTGTTAGGTCAGGGCGTGACTAGGGTTTTCTAGGTGTCTTTATGTTGGGTTTTGTGTTGGTTCCCAATTAGAGGCAGCTGTTTGTCGTTGCCTCTAATTGGGAATCCTATTTAGTTTGTTCCCTTCCCCACCTGCCTGGGTGGGTTATTGTTTTTGGTTAGTACCTGTGAGCATACCTATTTGTCCGGTCTTCATTTTGTTGTTTTTGTACGGTTCACATTGATTAAAAATATGTGGAACCCAAAGCACGTTGCGCCTTGGTCCGATTATTTAGAACACCGTGACAGTTCCTGCTTTAGTTTTTGCTTTTAAGCAGGAATCAGGAGGATAGAATTATGGTAAGTTTTGCCAAATGATGGGTGAGGGAGCGCTTTGTACGAGTCTCTGTGTGTGGAGTAAAGGTGGTCTAGAGGTATTTTTCATCTGGTTGCACATGTTGCATGCTGGTAGGAATGAGGTAAAACGAATTTAAGTTTGCCTGCATTAAAGTCCCTGGCCACTAGGAGTGCCGCTTCTGGATGAGTATTTTCTTGAATGACATCAGAAAGAAACATTTGCATAATTTAGATTGTTTTCATAAAATAAGAATAGATTTACTGATGACGCAAAGACCTGACACTTTTGGTTGTTAAACTGTTACAGGTTTTTCCACTGATGTTTTGAGGTTGGACTTTAGCACATTGGTATTGGTATCACCTTTTTAGTCAGTATGTGTTCCACCTGTGCTGGGTTGTCCATCTCTTTAGTCTGAAGGAGGTTTCACCTGTGTTGGCACAGGTGATATTTAAGAGTGGCTGGCCTAGTGCTCCAGTTTGCTTTAGTGATGTGGACGGTTAACACCTTCAGTTGATTCTCCCTATTTTGATCCTTTATCTGATCTTCCCTGTTTTTGTTTTGCTCCACTATTTGGTTTGCTTAGTGGGTTTTTCTTTTGTTTGCTTCCTCTTAGGCAAATTTAGTGGGCGCTCATGGTGGGTGTCTTTTAGGTTCCAGTTGTTGTTGCTAGTCAAATTTCAGTTGACACCCACCATGAGCGCCCACTAAATTTGCCCAAGAGGAGGCAAACAA
Organism: Hucho hucho; assembly: GCA_003317085.1. Lineage (NCBI taxonomy): Eukaryota > Metazoa > Chordata > Actinopteri > Salmoniformes > Salmonidae > Hucho > Hucho hucho. The sequence continues at coordinate 499,064 of QNTS01000753.1, read as the reverse complement.
AAGAAAAACGCACTGGGGAACGTAACATAAACATACCGGCACAGATAATCTGGCAAACTGGAAACGTTGGAAATACATTTTACAAATATTACACAATGCATTTACATACAAAGAGAGAGAGCACAGTATGCAATTCTTGTGATAACCAGAACCATGTACGTATGGCTCCACCCATCTCTGCACACAAGTGGAAGTAGCAAAGCAGGATGGTGGACTCGGAGTGGGTGATGAGGAAAATTATTAACACCAGGAACAGGAACCCGAACATGTAGTACATATGGTGAGATTTCTGTTGTTGTTGAAAATACTCAACAATCAAGCAAATATAGTCTCCTTGCTCAGTGGCTGAGTGACCTTAGTTAAAATAAATGATTAAGTATTTACTTATCAGTTAGATCGTAAATGTTAATTACACATTAATAATCAATTAATTACTTGTTATTTCCTTTCAGGAATCATTATACAAACACCACTAGGAAAATTAATGCTCCTGGTTGAGAAACTTGTTCTTACCAGATGCTGTTGAGGATGAAAATTAGCTGGATGAAGATGCAGCCAAAGGGCATGATGCCCCCCCTTGACGATGCCGGGCATGGGCTGGGTGAAGAAGGAATGTTCATGGATCTGCCTGGAACACAGAGAGTAGCATAGAAACTCATCAAGACATTGTTAGACCTTTGTAAGTGTGCTATGTTTTCTCTGATTGTTATACCAGTGTGAAATAGATTGCAAACACAGAAGGGAAATGTACACAATGTAAGATGACCTGACATAGTTATTCATGCAGACAGTGTGATTGATAGATGAAACTCACAGGCCTCTGCCCACAAAGTTGAGGGGCACGGAGATGCCAAACCACAAAGCGTAGATGGCCACTAGTGTGCCGAAGGGGATGACTGTCACAAAGCCTTCCAACCAGAGGATCAGGTTAATCATGAGAGAGGGAGAGGAAATTGGTGGGGGAGGGGCGAGACAGTGAATATCTCACTGGGGAGAATGCCTAAGATGACATATTACACCAGGGCCCATATTCACAAAGCATCCAATGCTGTTTTTCGACTATGCACCCTTATGTTATACTAGGGAAATTGTGTTTCCATAGCTAGGACTGACAGTGAAGACTTGTGAAGAGCAGAATCAACAACGTATGCATAATCAAAACAGTTTCTTTGTGAGAAGGTGTTAAAGTTCACAGTTAGCATTGTTATGTAAATGTCAGCTGAAAAGTACCAGTGGCCTGGCTTTAGCCCCAATATGAGAGCAGGTCTGCCGGAGCCATGGGAGCATGCCTAAGGTCACACATTACACCAGGGCCCATATTCCCAAAGCATCCAATGCTGCTTATCAACTATAGCACCATTGTTACACTAGTGTATACACCCTTATGTTATACTAGGGAAATTGTATTTCCATAGCTAGGACTGATAGTGAGGACGTGAAGAGCAGAATCAACAACCTCTGCATAATCAAAACAGTTGCTTTGTGAGAAGGTGTTAAAGTTCACAGTTAGCTATAGTTATGTAAATGCAAGCTGAAAAGTACCAGTGGCCTGGCTTTGGCCCCAAGTTGCTGGGGGACTGAAACAGGGGGTTTAGGAGACACTGTGACCCCATTCAATGTCACCCCTGGACAGACCAAGCAGGAGGGAGCTTACCCAACCACTCTAAGGTAGTGGTCGTGTGAGGCAGAGCTGTGATCTGGCAGAGGCAGAGCTGTGATCTGAAAGAGACGCACAACAATATTTGAATGAGAATTCAGTCCACTTGACAATTCAACAGATTTCAGTATTCTTCATGCTATTGATTTGTGCAACTTGAGACAGATAGCAATACAGTACGAATATATTAAAACATTTTGACTGATGGCGCGGACAGAGAAACTATGCAGTATTTTGTTTTTTTATGTATTATTTCTTACACTGTTACCCCAGGAAATCTTAAGTCTTATTACATACAGCCGAGAAGAACTATTGGACATAAGAGCAATGTCAACTTACCAACATACAGTGCGTTCGGAAAGTAGTCAGACCTTCTAAAATGGCTTAAATTGTTTTTCTTACTCATCAATCTACACACAATACCCCATAATGACAAAGCAAAAACAGATTTGTATAAATATTTGCAAATGTATAAAATATAAAAAACTGAAATATCACATTTACATAAGTATTCAGACCCTTTACACCAGGCCTGGGCAATTCCAGTCCTCGGGGACCTGATTAGTGTCACACTTTCCCCCCATCCCTAGCAAACACTGCTGATTTAAACAAATTGCATTCTAAACTGAAGATCATGATTCGTTGATTATTGGAGTCAGGTGTGTTAGCTGGGGCTGGGGCAAAAGTGTAACACCAATCAGGCCCCAGAGGACTGGAGTTGCCCAGGCCTGTTTTACACAGAACTTTGATGAAGCACCTTTGGCAGCAATTACAGCCTCAAGTTTTCTTGGGTATGAGGCTACAAGCTTGGCACACCTGTATTTGGGGAGTTTCTACCATTCCTCTCTGCAGATCCTCTCAATCTCTGTCAGGTTGGAGGGGGAGCGACGCTGCACAGCTATTTTCAGTTCTCTCCAGAGATGTTCGATCGGGTTCAAGACCGGGCTCTGGCTGGGCCACTCAAGAACATTCAGACGCTTGTCCCGAAGCCACTCCTGCGTTGTTTTGGCTGTGTGCTTAGGGTCGTTGTCCTGTTGGAAATTGAACCTTCGCCCCAAGCTGAGGTCCTGAGCATTCTGGAGCAGGTTTTCATTAAGGATCTCCCTGTACTTTTCTCTGTTCATCTTTCCCTCGATCCTGACTAGTCTCCCAGTCTCTGCCGCTGAAAAACATCCCCACAGCATGATACAGCCACCACCATGCTTCACTGTAGGGATGGTATTGGCCAGGTGATGAGCGGTGCCTGGTTTCTCCAAACGTGACGCTTGGCATTCAGGCCAAAGGGTTCAATCTTGTTTCTTATGGTCTGAGAGTCCTTTAGGTGCCTTTAGGCAAACACCAAGCGGGTTGTCATGTGCTTTTTCCTGAGGAGTGGCTTCCACCTGGCTACTCTACCATAAAGACCTGATTGGTGGAGTGCTGCAGAGATTGTCCTTCTGGAAGGTTCTCCCATCTCCACAGAGGAACTCTGGACCTCTGTCAGAGTGACCATTGGGTTCTTGGTCACCTCCCTGACCAAGGCCCTTCTCACTCGTTTGCCAGCTCCAGGAAGCATCTTGGTGGTTCCAAACTTCTTCCATTTAAGAATGATGGAGGTCACTGTGTTATTGGGGACCTTCAATGCTGCAGAAATGTTTTGGTACACATCACCAGATCTGCGCCTCGACACAATCCTATCTCGGGGCTCTATGGACAGTTCCTTCGACCTCATGGCTTGGTTTTTGCTCTGACATGCACTGTCAACTGTGGGACCTTATATAGACAGGTGATTGCCTTTCCAAGTCATGTCCAATCAATTGAATTTACCACAGGTGGACTCCAATCAAGTTATAGAAACATCTAAAAAATGATAAATGGAAACAGGATGCACCTGAGCTCAATTTCGATTCTCATAGCAAAGGATCTGATTACTTACATAAATAAGGTTTTTCTGTATATATTTTTTTATAAATTAGCAAACATTCATAAAAACCTGTTTTCGCTTTGTCATTATGGGGTATTGTGTGTAGACTGATGAGGAAAAGTGTTTATTTAATACATTTTAAAATAAGGCTGTAAAGTAACAAAATGTGGAAGGGGTCTGAATACTTTCCAAATGCACTGTATGTATGATATAATGAAATGTGCCTTATTAACCTTTTACTGCAGTGGGCTAAATCAGGGTCACACAGAGTGTTCCTTGGTAGTCTTAAACAAATCTACTTTGAAACAAAAGTATACACCTCACACACATGGTTATGGTCTTAAAAAAGAAGACACCAGTAGCATGTCAGATATAGACTTGAAATGTATTCAATTTTGAGTTTGTATCCCAGTATTACACTTTGTATACATCACAGAAGACTGAAATATAACATAACCGTTTGAGAAAACACTGGATTATATTAAATGTTAATAACATTCCATCCATGTTGCCACTAGAGGGCAATTTGGTCATTTGACTGCAGAAAGGGGCTACATAAATGTATTTTTACAGCATAAAGTGATTTTTAGCTGATTGTTCGTTTTTAGAGATGAAATTATTTTAAAATAAATAGGTCCGTTATCTTTTCTACATACTTTATGCCTGGTTTTTACTCGTTTTAGTTTTTTATTCAGAAATGTTATTGGGGAAAAAAAGCTGAAATCTTTTTTTTTACACTGTTTGGACTTGGCGACCCGAAACGTTCCCCCCAGGGATTTCAACGGCAGAAAAATCCCTGGCTCTTTTGATGTAAAAAAAATCCTATAGAGGTAGAGCACAGCAAGGTGGATGAGGCAGTGGCTGTGCTTCAAGCTCAGCAGGCTAAAGCTGCTACACAGAAATCTGTCCCCAACACAGCTAGAGTTTGAACCCAAGGAAGGGACCCCGATCCTTGAAACTTCCTTGAAACTTGCTTCATCAAAATAAAAATTTCATAAAACATTTTTACATTAAGAAACGTCTGGAAACATTGCAATATTGACAAAAAATAAGCACTTCTTTGCTTTTGAATGAAATTAATACATAAATGTATTCGTACAGCATTAAGTGTACCAGTAAGCAATATTATAATCATTAATCTGAGTGTGATAATACATGTACAATCTGTGTCCTCTCAGGGTTTTTTCTGGATCAAAAAGTGGCTTGTATGGTAGGCGTGGCAGGGGGCACGGTTGGACCGTCTGCCACGGACAAAATGTGGATACAATATTTTAGAGGCCCCGCCCTTGGCGGTGTAGAGTAATTTTGGCATTTTTAAGCCAATATCCTTCAATTCTACAACTTTCTCCTTGGAGCTGAGATACATTTTTGCCATTTTAAAACGAATTTCCTGCATTTCAACATATTCTGCCATGAATCTGAGAAAAACTGTCTAGCTTTTAATTAGTTGTTAATTCTCCGAGATTATATTATTTAGAAATATATAGGTCCATTATCTTTTCTATGTACTATACAGTGGGAAGAACAAGTATTTGATACACTGCCGATTTTGCAGGTTTTCCTACTTACAAAGCATGTAGAGGTCTGTAATATCATAGGTACACTTCAACTGTGAGAGACGGAATCTACAACAAAAATCCAGAAAATCACATTGTATGATTTTTAAATAATTAATTTGCATTTTATTGCATGACATAAGTATTTGATCACCTACCAACCAGTAAGAATTCTGGCTCTCACAGACCTGTTAGTTTTTCTTTAAGAAGCCCTCCTGTTCTCCACTCATTACCTGTATTAACTGCACCAGTTTGAACTCGTTACCTGTATAAAAGACACCTGTCCACACACTCAATCAAACAGACTCCAACCTCTCCACAATGGCCAAGACGAGAGAGCTGTGTAAGGACATCAGGGATAAAATTGTAGACCTGCACAAGGCTGGGATGGGCTACAGGACAATAGGCAAGCAGCTTGGTGAGAAGGCAACAACTGTTGGCGCAATTATTAGAAAATGGAAGAAGTTCAAGATGACGGTCAATCTCCCTCGGTCTGGGGCACCATGCAAGATCTCACCTCGTGGGGCATCAATGATCATGAGGAAGGTGAGGGATCAGCCCAGAACTACACGGCAGGACCTNACCCGAAACACACAGCCAGGGCAACTAAGGAGTGGCTCCGTAAGAAGCATCTCAAGGTCCTGGAGTGGCCTAGCCAGTCTCCAGACCTGAACCCAATAGAAAATCTTTGGAGGGAGCTGAAAGTCTGTATTGCCCAGCGACAGCCCCGAAACCTGAAGGATCTGGAGAAGGTCTGTATGGAGGAGTGGGCCAAAATCCCTGCTGCAGTGTGTGCAAACCTGGTCAAGAACTACAGGAAACGTATGATCTCTGTAATTGCAAACAAAGGTTTCTGTACCAAATATTAAGTTCTGCTTTTCTGATGTATCAAATACTTATGTCATGCAATAAAATGCAAATTAATTACTTAAAAATCATACAATGTGATTTTCTGGATTTTTGTTTTAGATTCCGTCACTCACAGTTGAAGAGTACCTATGATAAAAATGACAGACTTCTACATGCTTTGTAAGTGGGAAAACCTGCAAAATTGGCAGTGTATCAAATACTTGTTCTTCCCACTGTATATCTGGGTTTACTCGTTTATGTTTACACTGAAAGCGTTTTTTCATTCTGAAATGTTATTGGGAAAAAAAACGTTATATATATATTTTTTAATATTACACTCTTTGGACTTGGCAACCTGAAGCAGCCCGTCCAAGGATTTCAATGGCAGACAAATCCCTAGCTCTTTTGAGCTTCTCGTTCATTACAAATGTAACTGAAGCAACCTTTTTTGTCCTTGTGAATCATTTCTCATATCTTTCCTCATCCAGGAGTACAACATTACAAAGCAACCCTATACCCACATATTTCCATATCCAAGTCCAGGAGCCTCTGATGGCCTCTGTGCTGGCTGCTGCTCTTCCTCGTCAGGAACAGAAGAAAATACTGGGTGAGAATCTCTTCACCCTCATACAGAACATGCACCCCTGCCAGTCTAAGAAGATCACAGACATGCTACTGGAGTTAGAAAACTCTCAGTTGTGCCACATGCTGAAGTTCCCAGAGTCCCTGTGGTCCAAGGTGACGAGGAAGTGGCTGCGCTTCAAGTTCACCAGACTAAAGCTGCTACACAGAAATCTGTCCCCAACATAGCTGGAGATTGAACCCAAGGGAGGGACCCCAATCATTGAAACTTCCTTAAAACTTGCTTCACTGAAACATGTTTACATTGAAAAGCATCTGGAAACATAGCAATATTGATAAAGAACTACTTCTTTACTTTTTGAATGAAATGAATACATACAGTACATGATTGACCAGATCATTTAAACAAAAGTGTGTGTGTGTGTGTGAGAGAGAGAGAGAGAAAGAGAGAGAGATGGGCAGAGACTCTGCCTATCATCACATTTGTTTCAAATAATGATGCAAAAGACCACTGCCCTTATTATAGTAAAATTCATGAAGATATTGATTAACTCAATATTAAAATGTTGTGACTTCTATCATCAGAAGGCCATCTGCATTTGTTTAATCTACATTGCAATGAGGATTTACCTTACAGAATTACAATTTAACCACAATAAAATAAAACAAAATATAGTGGATAATATTCCAGTCAACAATATCGACCTGATAGTGGAAAAGGATGTTGCGACATTAGGTCACACTAGCCATCTCTAATGTACTGCAAGTCTGCAGCAAGTCTCTCGCCTGTCTCCAGTCGTCACTAGCTTCTATAGCCACAAAGTCATAAACCCATCACATTTCTACAATATATCTTCTTAAATTTAAATTTTAAACCTAACCCTAACCTTATCTCTAACCACACCGCTAGCCTTATTCCTAACCCAAACCTTAAATTATAATTTTTTTGTGCCAATTTGGGCTTTGCGGCTGTGGAATCCGACTTTGTGACTGTGGAATCGGACTTTGTGGCTAATCGAAGCTAGTGGAAAGCTCATTGCTTTCCGGGTTCCTTGAGAAGTCCCTACCTCATTGAAGTTTGAATGTAACATTGTTCAAGGTAAGGGTTAAGGTCAGGGGTTCTGATAGGGACGTCCCAAGGACCCCAGATAGCGCCGACTAGGGGAAACCCCTGTCTCCTCCCCTCTCAGGACCCCGTCCGCTCGCTAGACCCATAATTCCCCGCGCCAAGACAAGATGGAAGAAAGCAGGGGCCCCAAGACAACAATGTTTTGGCTATAAAACCTAAAAAGAACGAGAAAGGAACGAAAAATACCAACGTTTAAAGCAACTAGCGGTCATGTGTAGGTAAATATACATTTCCATTTATTTTGGAGTATTTGTTGAAAGGATGTGGACACGTCAAACGCAAACCGTTTCAACCAGCGAGAGATGCACTCAAAGCCGAGCATCATTGTTTCTCTGTTGCATGGGCCATAGTAATGCGGGGTTTCAGTTGGAGCGGCTAGCTCGTTAGCTTTAGCTAGCTGGTAAGCCCTAATTTGGCTCATTGGATCCGTAGTTACTATTTGCGGAATGGGATCTAAAGTTAAATTGCACCGCGAACAGTACATCATGTATTACTAAATGCAGCGGTAATTGCTAGCTAGTTACTGTAGTTTGATAAATATGCTCGAACGCCAGAGATGACCAGAATGTATTTCTCGAGCCTGGTCCCAACCAAGGACAGCAAGCCAATCGTCTTTCATAAACGGGTTAATACAATGTGCTCCTCGCGCACGGTGAGCTAATGTCAGTATTTTAGTTTTTATTAAGGTCGTGCGACCTGTAAAGCCATTGAATCCCAGTGTAATGTACTGTAATGTTTTGTCACCTTATGATTAACGTTACTTGGACTTGATAGCTAGCATTAGCACAACTAGCTAACGTTACCCATTATTATTGAGCCGTGGCCATCTAGCTTCTATTTTCAAAACGTATGAGTCGATTTGTTGGCCTGTGTTATTGTGTTTTAATAGTATTGCATTTATGTGACAGAAGTGTGTTTTGTATCAGCAAAGCTGGCGAGGACATCTAGGTAGGTAGCTAACGTAATTCGTTTCATTGTAGCCAGCTAGCTAGCTAGCTATGCATCACAAAAGCCCATCGGCTTTCCATATAATTCGATGTCGCGTAGCCAAATGGTAGGCTAGACTAAACAATACATTTGCGCCTGAGCCGTTCAGGATCCAGCTAGAATAGTCAGCCAACGAGCAGTTTTAACGTTATACTACACCATGTTACTAAATTCAAGGTGAAATATGGTTTGTTTTAGACTAGTGGACCGTGTAATTTGATGTGTTTATCAAAGCCTGTGGTTCTTCTTATAAATTGTCAAGGGCAGCAATGTATTACCCGGGATGTGAACACATTTTAGTCAATTGTCAACCAGACAGTGTAATTTGAAAGGGAAAACATAAAATTGCACATTTTACATTGCAGCAACGATTTTTGTTTGCCTGCATGTGATATACAAAATGTCGCACGTAACACGTGATTTGGATAATGTTTCTGAAGTAGCTAGCCTACATTTGATTGGTGGTGGCTGGCTACACTATTCTTCACGGGCCTAATGTTATGGTGATGTCTAATTGTTATTAGGCGAGCACAAGGTCATTTGAAACGGTTAGAAACTTGGGCAACATTTTATTATGGTGCATTTAGGACCACAATAAGTAAGGGATAATCAACAAGGGGCTGCTAGCGCATCGCGGAAAACAACTTTCAAGTTGTTCATTATTTTCTATAGAAGGCATAGAGCCCCGAGTTGATTATTAAGCAATAATGCACGAGGGGGTATGGTATATTGGCCATATACCACAAACATCCTAGGTGCCTTATTGCTATTATAAACTGGTTACCAACGTAATTAGAGCAGTAAAAATAAATGTTTTGTCATACCCATGGTATACCTGATATACCACGGCTTTCAGCCAATCAGCATTCGGGGCTCGAACCACCCAGTTTATAATCCCTTTTATACCATGGCTATAATTGTTAATTTGCCTGTAGAAATGTGTTCAACATCCACTCAAGTAGTTAGCAAGTTTACAAGATAGCTATAGTAGTTGCCTGGATAACCAAACAGACTCGCTAGTTTAGCTAACCAAACCATCAGCTTGCTATTATGAAAATCGAATTCAGCAATGTCAATAATGTTTTAAACTCGACTTTTGCTATCAAAAGGAGGACAAACATAGAACAATAAGCATGAACTATAGCCTTTGAATTCTACTGTGAGAATATACCATAATGCATGCTCTAGAAATGCCCTTCCAGCCAATCAGAAATAGGCTTAGGTGGTGTACCTCATAGTATTTGGAAATAGCCACAGGATGGGTTTTCAATAACATCAATACTGTGAAGTTTTTCAATAAATTATATTTGTCGCTACTTTAAGTAAATACCTGTAGTCAACTTGTGCAATGCGTTAGATGAAGCAGATTGCGTTCTTATTTCACCTGTCACATTATTTAACATTTTGAATTACTTAGTTACTTACTTAGTTCCCAAGCACAGTTGAGCCAGTCACGTGTTTGTTTGTAATTATGAACTAAGTGGTTCGAGCCCTGTAAAAAAATAAAAATCGGTTTATAATTGCAATAAGGCACCTCAGGGGTTTGTGGTATATGGCCAATATACCATGGCAAAGGGCTGTATCTAGGCACTCCGCGTTGGGTCTAATGCTGATTGGTTAAAACCGCATTCCAGACGATGTCTATTCCACAACTTACTATCGGCTAAATCTATGATGTTGAAATGCCTATTTACTGTGTTCCATCTGACTGCGCAATCCACTCTCATCAGCCCAGCCAGACAATTTATGAACTTCATCTCCACTATAAAAAGCATCTAGACATTATCTCGCATTTCTTTTAGACTAACATTTAGTTTTCAGCAGCTAAGATTTGTATAAACCTTGCTGTCTGACATTTGCAACATTGTTTCAATATTCAAATTTAATCTCCAGCTGTCCCATAGTAATGAACGTGTCGGGACGAGACAGGCAGGCAGCGTTTCTCAGACAGTCGAAGCCATGAATCAGCTGGCATAATTTTTATGGATATATATACAAAGAAATGTAAATTGGAAAAAGTTAAAACTAAATGAAGTGCAGCTACTTTGCAGTCATTCCAGCTTCAGTTTGAAGTGATTGTGTTAGCTGTGTTGTTGGTTAGCTCCTCTGAACAACGGTGTTCTGACAAGAGAACACATTTTCTATGCCAGGCATAATTGTGCCTCATTAGACTATATCTTGTGGAAGGATGAACTAGTATGAATAAATTCATCAAAATAACATTTTTGTGAAGATATGTCTATTGTTATTTTAATATGTTAACCCGCTGTATAAAAGTGATAATGCCATTGAAGCCGACATTTGGAGGATAAATTGGCACTGTTCGTCTCAGGCCTAACACCCGTGCCAATATATCCTCCAATATATCCTCCAAACACCGGCTTCTCTGGCATTATCACTTAAATAGCACAACAGGAGAAAGCAGGAGCAGAAGAGTCCAGCTGTGTATGGACAGGGGTCAAGTTTTATATTGAAAGTAGTGTTTTATTGCTTCAATAGGGTGATCAGGGACGTGCAACTATAATTTTCCATCACAGTGCATCATTAGTGCAACACATTCGACATAAAATAGCTTCATTTTCATCAGATGACAACAGAAGTACAACACTATTTGGCTGGCAGCCACAAGTAAATGAGCTTACAATAAAAAAATAAAAACAATGCATAGTCGTCATATTTCTAATGTTTACGCCTGTTATAGAAATAATGTAGCCAGCTACATTTCCTAATGTTTTGCTAAAAGTTAATCTTGCATTTCACCAGAGAAAAATAGGCTGGCTACACTCGAGAAAAGTACTGGAGAAAATAAGCTATTCATCAGTTGGAGCGCTGTCTGCTGATAGAATGGCCGTTCACGAATTCTCATCCGAGTATAGAAGTGCAGTTGGAGCACAGAAAGGGTCTGATGCTGAGCAGAAATTACAATAAGAAGCATTTTAGATCTGTGTTTACAAAACGCAGCAAGATATTTCTTGTGCGTTTTAATCTTTTTTATCCTGCGTGAAAAACACAGAATTATGCGTAAACACGACCCCTAGTTTTCTGCTATCTAAAAGTGGCTGAATTTAATAAGGTGATGGGGCATCATATTGTGTTAGCTTTCTGCCGTGTTTGAGAAGGTAAAGCCCTTTTGGATGAGTTATTTGTACAGCTGCCATTGCTATCTTGATTTCCTTGTATTTTTCTCCTCTCTGTTCTCAGTCCGTCTGCTCCTCCCCCCTCTTCATAAAGCAGGCAGGCCAGTTTCCCTAGCGACTCCAGACTCCACACAGCTTGTAGACATGCTGCTGGAGCGCCAGTGCTGCATTAGTCAAAACTTTGTTAATTTGCACAATGTCTCGTTCACATTCGCTTGTAATGTCCAAACTCAACAAAAATTTAATTCGGTAGCTTCTACCTAGATATGTAAAACTTTAGGAGCTTGATTGCCTGTCTTTGCATATTGTTTATTGTTTGCGCTCGTTAGCATATTTAGCTAGCAGCCTCCATGCAGCTTTGTTTTATATATAGACGCCCAATGGCCTTTTTCGTGTTTTTTAGCGCCCACTTGTGTATGACTATATGAAAGGACGGTATGATGATATGAAAATCTGGATACTGCCCAACCCTAATCAGACTGCAACATAGGGACCGGAGAAATTCTAGTTCATCACTCACCACTTTAGGCTATTAAATGCTCCAAAAAAACACGCCTTTGCAGAAACATCAATACTAGCTAGCTAAGTTTTTCCTCGATGGATCTTCATTTACATTGTAGTGTGGTTGTTGGTTTAGCTTTCTGTAATTTTGTAGCAAGTACGGTCTGCATGTGTAGGTGCATATTGCGTCATGATTGCAAGGCGTCCCAATATCTTTTACACCTGTCCCGTTATCTGGTTTTAATGTCCATTTTAGAATGCCCTTCTAACCAATCAGAAATGAGTATTCTACAATGCTGTGGTATAAACATTTGTAACCACATTAAATAACATTTGCATAGACCATGGATAAACAAGTAGTCGTTGAGTCGACTCCAAATGACTCGATTCCTCGACTCCTTACCCATCGTAGTTGCCGTCGGCTACTTCTGACGGCAACATGCAAATAAGGAGCTGGTAGCAACATGCAAATAAGGAGCTGGGGAGGGGCATAGATAAGCAAGTCGACAACCAGGCAGACAGTCCTAATCATGCATCGGTATTCAAAAGCTGTATCGGTCAATTTCTTGGCTTGAAATGTCTCAAGTTCACTAAAGTAGGGGCTATCAATGAGTAGGCTAAGGTATTCTTGACGCAAAAGACCGAAGACTGAACACACACTCACATCTTTCATAGCTAACATAAAGAGCAGGCAAAGGGGTGACAGTCAGTCGGAACCGTGCGCATAGGCTATATCTTTGTAATCTGTATCTCGCAATGTCTTGCAATGCCATGTAAGTTCACCAACAGTTTATTAAAGTGTAGATTATGCTATTAATGAGTATGGCTAAGCTATTCTACAATGTTCAAGTGGAATTGAAGTTCATCATCGTCAAATGCGTCAATTTAATTAGGCCAAAATGGGCAAAAAGTGCTGTGCCTATATATCTTATTTAATGAATCCCTGGCTGTTGATGTCCTAGGCAATAGATCGCAAAGCAGGGCATCCCTGATTCCCCGCTGTGCTAAACTTTTTTGGAAAGCGCAAGTTCACTTTCTCATCCATAAATGCATCTCATGTGCAAATACTGTTCAGCAGCTCAAATCAGCAGGATTGGAGGCATTTTTATTGGGGGGGAGGCATAAACCATTATTTTAGCAATTCATGGTAATCACAGTTACTTAATTTAAATATTATGGGGACATGTATACGTTTGGCAGTCAAGAATGAGTTATCAGTGTAGCCTATTATTATTGTTCTTTCGACCAATCGGTTGGTATTTTTTTTTTGCCTTGTACAGTGCCTTTGGAAAGCATTCAGACCCCTTCACTTTTTACACATTTTGTTACGTTACAGCCTTATGCTAAAATTGATAAAATACAGCATTTTCCTCATCAGTCTACACACACTACCCCATAGTGACGAAGTGAAAACACATTAATAACAAATGAATTACAAATTTAAAAAAAGACCTTATTTACATAAGTATTCAGACCCTTTGCTATGAGACTCGACATTTAGCTCCGGTGCATCCTGTTTCCATTGATCATCCTTGAGATGTTTCTACAACTTGATTGGAGTCTTCCTGTGGTAACTTAAATTGATTGGACATGATTTGGAAAGGCACACACCTGTCTATATAAGGTCCCACAGTTGACCGTGCTTGTCCGTGCAAAAACCAAGCCATAAGGTTGAAGGAATTGTCCGTGGAGCTCCGAGACAGGATTGTGTCGAGGCACAGATCTGGGGAAGAGTACCAAATTCTGCAGCATTGAAGGTCTCGACGGTCACAGTGGCCTCCATAATTCTTAAATGGATGACGTTTGGAACCAACAAGACTTCCTAGAGCTGGCTTCCCAACCAAACTGAGCAATCGGGGGAGAAGGGCCTTGGTCAGGGAGGTGACCAAGAACCCAATGGTCACTCTGACAACACTCCAGAGTTCCTCTGTGGAGATGGGAGAACCTTCCAGAAGGACAGCCATCTCTGCAACACTCCACCAATCAGGCCTTTATGGTAGTAGACAGAGGAAAGGGAAAGGTGGATACCTAGTCAGTTGTACAACTGAATGCTTTCAACTGAAATGTGTCTTCCGCATTTAACCCAACCCCTCTGAATCGGAGAGGTTTGGGGGGCTGCCTTAATCGACATCCACGTCACAGCATCATGCTGTGGGGATGTTTTTCAGGGACTGGGAGACTAGTCACGTTAAAGGGAAAGATGAACAGAGCAAAGTACAGAGAGATCCTTGATTTAAAAACCTGCTCCAAAGCGCTCAGGACCTCCGACTGGGGCGAAGGTTCACCTTCCAACAGGACCACGACCTTAAGCACACAGCCAAGACAACGTAGGAGTGGCTTCGGGACAAGTCTCTGAATGTCCTTGAGCGGCCCAGCCAGAGCCCGGACTTGAACCCGATCCAACATTTTTGCAGAGACCTGGAAATAGCTGTACAAATTTCTACAGACCTGTTTTTGCTTTGTCATTATAGGGTATTGTGTGTAGATTTAATGAGGGGGAAAAACAATTTAATCAATTTTAGAATAAGGCTGTAACAAAATGTAGAGAAAATCAAGGGGTCTGAATACTTCCCAAATGCAATGTATAAGAAGCATACTAATGATAATGACATGACTTATTATAATGATCATAATAATTGTAATAACAATGAGTTAAAGAAAGAGGGTGTAGAAGCAAGAGCTGCGTGCATATTATCGACCTGTTGGCGTCAGCCCAAGTCGCATACTCCCCTTAACCTTCGCTCGAAGTCTTGAAAACCCCCACAATTATGTCTCTTGAGACACTAGAGCCAGTATACACTTCCTCAAAATATAAAGATAACTTTTGATGTTTTTGCAAAGGAGATCTTAGTCGTGCAATTTTACATCTAAGATGCGGTATTTCTCAAGTGGAAACATTTGCATGAAAATGAGTATCGTTGAATGACAAACACTTGATTGAAAAATGCCTGGAAAAGGCCGTAGACTTCAGCTCCCGAACTTGGGCTTGCTTCGAGAAAAATGTTTGTGCACGAAATCCTTGCCGAAGACCAAAATGCTGTCATAATATATGCACAAAATGTTTTGGATGGGAGCATGCAGACATCTTAAAGAATCCATCCAAAACCACGAATTCCTATAATTTACAGTGTTACACTAATATGTGAGAACAATATTTTTTTGTGAAATGTTTCATTTTGTTAAGGTTGGTAGCAACATGAAAATTGTTGTGGAAATCTGTTGCAGCTCAAGTTGACTACGAAACCCGCAATGCTCTCTCTATTGGCTGCCTAGCTAGCTAGCAAATGTAGCGGCTCACAGTAATACCAACGTCAATATCACCATGTGGAATGGCTAGTTAGCTGTAAAATCACCTAAACAAACTGCACTATTAATTTAGGAGTCTACAATCTCACCATGTTCAACCTGGAGATCGATGTGCCTCAGAGTGGAGTCTGACATTCGCAATGACACCATGCAATGCACCCTGGACTGAAAAGGCAGACAAATAGGAGAAATGTGTTAGGGCCTCTGTTAAATTACACATTTCTCGAGGTAGGAATATCAACAACAACAAAAAGAGAACCTCCTGCGTTATGACATCGGACAGTATTGAAATCTGAGATGTATGATGTTTTTCGCAATCTAAAAGTCTTGAACGGTAATAGCTCAGATATACGTGAAATGACCCTGGGAATCGATAGTTTCGCTCAGATTCACAAAAACATAACTTTCAAAGTGGGCGAATCTTTTTTCTAAGTCTCCATATCGATCTACGTTCCTATTTGATATGAAGGTCCGTCTGCAGGGGATGTCCACTGTTCGGGTAGTCTAGTGCCTATCTGAAAATTGGTGTGCAGGGCACATCGCAAGCGTTGATCATTGACGTTTCTAAACATTGAAACAGAACGTTGGGATTGTATTTCGCATGGTCCCACCGGTAAGCGTTGCTTATAGCTGAGAACCCTTGGGATAAGGCAGAATGCCTTGTTAATGCGTTGGGTTTTCGAGAGCAAAGTCTTCAGCACCATTTATTAGGCAGATATTCCATTCAGACTGCCACAGCTGCTGGCCTTGGTCCGTTTTTGGTGGAATGCTGCCTGCAGTCAAGAGGTTTAAGCTTTGCTTTAGCTTAAGTCGCTTCTTTAATCTTTGTTGACCCGTGAGATAGACTTAGCACGGTTAGTAATGGCCTTGATTTTGCTGCGCTGCTGTGAACCTTACGTGACATTGATATAACGCATGTCGCTCCCCTAGCGCTTTGCATGATAGTACTGGACTAGGCTATTTAGTCCCTGCTTTAACAGTATAATTATTTTTGCCCTCTTTAATCGTGGCAATTTTAATTCGCCATAGCCGCCTGGCATTTGGAAATGTGAGCTATCCTACATTGAACATTAGACTTTAATATTGCTTCAAGTAAACAAGAAGCAGGATGTTTAAAAGGTCTTCAAAGGAACCACAACAGTTTTTTTGCTTGATAACCATAACCCAGCTACAATATCATAGCCTCACCCCATAGAAATATAATTACTCATGCATCCTGTTCTAAATAGGCAAAGCCCAATGAATCCAATCAAGTAATTAATGGATGACTGGGGAAATGGAGAACACGCCGACTCCACCTGGGACCAGTCTATCCCTGAGGTCAGGGTTACAAGATTGCTTTACAAGATTGCAGGCTTGCAGCCTATGTCTTCCTCAGAATAACTGTCCTGTTTTGTTTTTCCTCTCATGCAAAAAGCCACAGGAGAAAACAACTTTTCTAATATATTCTCTCAACTCAAGATATAGGAAAATCTGTCGACGTGCCCTAAAGCAAGGCAGTTAAAGGGAAATTTCACCAGCACCACCCCAACATCAACATTTCAATTTTTTTTGTAGAAAAGATAGAGGAAGAGAAGTGTTTCCAATGATGTCAACCAATTAGTAGGCAATACTACTCATAATTGGTTAAAGTCAATGATGTCATTGGAAACATCTTCTTATTT
The DNA here is from genome assembly GCA_003317085.1 of Hucho hucho. Taxonomy (NCBI): domain Eukaryota; kingdom Metazoa; phylum Chordata; class Actinopteri; order Salmoniformes; family Salmonidae; genus Hucho; species Hucho hucho. The sequence continues at coordinate 481,793 of QNTS01000753.1, read as the reverse complement.
TTTCCCCCCAGAAAACATAGAAACATGCTGATTTCACAGGTGGTGCTGGAGATGACGAAATGAAGTTGAACAATTGTGTGAATTGTCCCTTTAACCCTAATTAATCCTATAAGTTGCTCTGTATAAGAGCGTCTGCTAAATAACAATTGTAAACTGTAAAACTGGTAACGTGGATCTATACTTAGCCTCTTCTCCTCCCTTCTCTTCCAGGACATCCCCACCTGGCCCCATTTAGTGTTTCCCCTTTTTACACGTGCTGACCGACCATGAGTATTATCCAAGACAAGCTAGGCAACGAGTTTCTGCGAGGCAATGGGGGCATGGACCCAAACTTTGCCCCCGGTATGCTCATGTTCAGCCACCTGCCGCCCGTCACCAGCTTCACCCGCCTGGCCTCGCAGTCGGTCATGGGGGGCGACCTGCCCCAGGAGATGATCCTGAAGAAGGAGCGTGACTCACCACCCAACGCCCACGGCTTCCTCCACGGCATGGGCATCAAGCAAGAGCGGATGAGCGAGCTGGACTACCGCATGCCCCTTTATAGCGGAGGTGGCGGGGGAGGAGGAGGGCCGGGTGGCAGCTGTGGCGGAGGGGGCGTGGGGAAGGGCAATGAGATACTGGAGATGCAGTTTGGTGGAGGCCACCACCACAACCATCAGAACATGCTGCTGCACGACCTCAGCCTCGGCAATGTCCGAATGGGAGAGCCGGTGAGGGACCCATGTTTATTTGTAGCGTTGTAGTTTTAGTGGCTGGAAAGGGGCCTCACTCAATAGATATATTCTGTAGAGTTATCATGTATGCTTTGATATTTTTGTCTTTGATACTCCCTCTGTGAAGATCAACATTAGTTATCAGTGTAGCACCTATCGCTCCTTTGAGAATATTCACACTGTGTGCATGAGATATCACATAAGCATGTATCTGTCTACATGGCCAACCTCCTCTGCTTTGGCCTCAGATGTCTGGAAGACCAGAGAAAGGGCCGAAAGAGACGTCGGGAAGAAGACGGAAGAGCAACAGTGATGGGGAGGGGAAAGCCAGAAGAAAACGTGGAGAACCCAAGGTAGAACACATCTCTAGCATTTACATTAATATGCATTTTTAGAGTTAAAACTACCAGTTACACAGCAGTTCAGTTTTGCTGTGGTCAGGTCATGTTAACAACATTTGGTCCCCTCAAACAACATGTTTACACATTTCGATGCAAAATTGCTTCTGGGTTATTCTGACCATTCATTCTATCCCGCGCCCCGCACAGGCCATGATGTTGGACGGCGAGGGGACTGGCCTGTCTCCCAACTCCAAACCGCACATCTGCGAGCACTGCAACGCTGCCTTCCGCAGCTCCTACCACCTCCGCAGACACGTGCTCATCCACACAGGTGAGAGGCTTTCAGTGCTTTCGGCATGGGAATTATTTTGGGGTGGCTGGAGTGTGCACTTTTTTAGGTCATTCTATTGGTCCTAAAGTGAAATCCTCACCCACCCAAGGCACAGGGTGATCTAAAACACGAATGCACCCAATATCACTGACGTGAGCAGCATGGATGACATTTGTTTGATACTACAAATGTCCCGTAAATGCTGAGGTAATCTAAATGACACAAACATTTCTTGCAGGTTTGACTCATTGTCGCGGTGAGGAATTCTGTTTTATTCTTTTTCTTTCAAGCGAATGTTCAGCCAAATTACAAATGTCTGTGTGTGTATATATACATTTCTTTACCTTGAAAGTGGTCTATGGACAAGCAGAGAATGCAATCTACGTTTTGGTTTCGGTGAACAAAACACTGCCCCCAAAGTGTTTTATTGCTGATTCTGTCCAAAGATTGCTTTCAAGGTAAGGGAACAAATATAAATGTATTATTTGGCTAAACTATCCCCTTTAGGATTTCACTCTTTAACTTACCCTTCCGTGTTTGCTTCTTCTGCGTTGTTTATCCAAAAAGTCAAATTTAACGAACTGAGACTTGAATAAAGCCAACTTCTTCTTTCCCCCACTGATAGTCAATTAATGTGGAGAGTGGGTGATTGTATTTTTGATCGCACAGGTGAGAGGCCTTTCCGGTGCAGTCAGTGTAACATGAGCTTTATCCAGAAATACCTGCTGCAGCGGCACGAAAAGATCCACAGTGGTGAGTCTTGACCTATGACAGCCAGCGCTGTGGTCAATTCCATTTCAATTTAGTCAATACAGGAATAAATGGAAATTCAACGAGACGTTTGAATTTCAGTTTACTTCCTGAATTGAAATTAACCCAACCCTCATGTCAGCATGCCCTTTTTTTTGTATGCATGTACGGTACCAGTAAAAAGTTTGGACACCTACTCATTCAAGGGTTTTTCTTTTTTACTATTTCCTACATTGTAGAATAATAGTGAAGACACCACAACTATGAAATAACACACATGGAATCATGTACTAACCAAAAAAGTGCAAAATATATTTTATTTTTGAGGTTCTTCAAAGTAACCACTCTTTGCCTTGATGACAGTTTTGCACACTCTTGGCATTCTCTCAACCAGCTTCATGAGGAATGCTTTTCCAACAGTCTTGAAGGAGTTCCCACATGTGCTAAGCACTTGTTGGCTGCTTTTGCTTCACTCTGCGGTCCAACTCATCCCAAACCATCTCAATTGGGTTGAGGTCGGGTGATGGTGGAGGCCAGGACATCTGATGCAGCACTCCATCACTCTCCTTGGTCAAATATCCCTTACACAGCCTGGAGGTGTGTTTTGGGTCATTGTCCTGTTGATAATCAAATAATAGTCACACTAAGCACAAACCAGATTGGATGGCATATCGCTGCAGAATGCTGTGGTAGCCATGCTGGTTAAGTTTGACTTTTTAATTCTAAATAAATCACTGACCGTGTCACCGGCAAAACACCCCCACACCATCACACCACCGCCATGCTTCATGGTGGGAACCACACATGTGAAAATCATCCGTTCACCTACTCTGCGTCTCACAAAGACACGGCGGTTAGAACGAAAAATCTCTCATTTGGAGTCATTACACCAAGGACAGATTTCCAACGGTCTAATGTCCATTGCTCATGTTTCTTGCCCAAGCAAGTCTCTTCTTATTGGTGTCCTTTAGTTGGGGTTTCTTTGCAGCAATTCAACCATGAAGGCCTGATTCACGCAGTCTCTTTTGCACAGTTGATGTTGAGATGTGTCTGTTACTTGAACTCTGTGAAGAATTTATTTGGGCTGCAATCTGAGGCTGATAATTCGAATGAATTTATCCTCTGCAGCATAGGTAACTCTGGGTCTTTGAGCTGTTCTTGCCATAATGTGGACTTGGTCTTTTACCAAATAGGGCAATCTTCTGTATACCACCCCTACCTTGTCACAACACAACTGATTGGCTCAAACGCGTTAAGAAGAATAGAAATTCCACAAATTAACTTTTAACAAGGCACACCTGTTAATTGAAATGCATTCAAGGTGACAACCTCATGAAGCTGGTTGAGAGAATGCCAAGAGAGTGCAACGCTGTAATCAAGGCAAAGGGTGGCTACTTTGAAGAATCTAAAATGTTTTTTTTACCACGTTTCTGGTTACTACATGATTCCATATATGTTATTTCATAGTTTTGATGTCTTCACTATTACACTACAATGCAGAAAATGGTACAAATTTAAGAAAAACCCTTGAATGAGTAGGTGTGTCAACTTGACTGGTTGTGTGTGTGTGTGCGTGTGCGCGTGTGCGTGCGCATTTGGAAAGTATTCAGACCCCTTTACTTTTTCCTTATTTTGTTACGTTACAGCCTTATTCTAAAATTTATTTAATTGTTTTTCCCCCTCATCAATCTACACACAATTATCCCATAATGACAAATAATATTTAGCAAATGTATTAAAAATTAACAACTGAAATCACAAGTATTCAGACCCTTTACTCACTACTTTGGCAGTGATTACATCCTCTAGTCTTCTTGGGTATGACGCTACAGGCTTGGCACACCTGTATTTGGTGAGTTTCTCCCATTCTTGTCTGCATAACCTCTCAAGCTCTGTCGGCTTGGATGGGGAATGTTGCGGCACTATTTTCAGGTCTCTCCAGAGATGTTGGATCAGGTTCAGAGATGTTGGATCAAGTCCAGACTCTGGCTCTCAAGGACATTGAGAGACTTGTCCCGAAGCCACTCTTGCGTTGTCTTGGCTGTGTGCTTACGGTCATTGTCCTGTTGGAAGTTGCCCCATTCTGAGGTCCTGGAGCTGGTTATCATCAAGGATCCCTCTGTACTTTGCTCCGTTCATCTTTCCCTCGATCCTGACTAGTCTCCCTGCCCCTGTAAAACATCTCCACAGCATGATGCTGCCACCATCCTTCTTCACCTTAGGGATGGTGCCTGGTTTCCTCCAGATGTGACACTTGGCATTCAGGCCATTAGTTCAATCTTGGTTTCATCAGACCAGAAAATCTTGTTTCTCGTGGTCTGAGCCATTTGGGTGCCTTTTGACAAACTCCAAACGGGCTGTGCCTTTTACTGAGGAGTGGCTTCCGTCTGGCCACTACCATAAAGGCATGATTGGTGGAGTGCTGCAAAGTTTGTTGTTCTTCCATGTCCACAGAGGAACTCTGTAGCTTTGTCAGAGTGACCATTGGATTCCTGATCACCTCCCTGACCAAGGCCCTTTTCCCCTGATTATACAGTTTGGTTGGGCGGGCGGCCAGCTCCAGGAACAGTCATGTTGGTTTCAAACTTCTTCCATTTAAGAATGATGGAGGCCACTCTGTTCTTGGAGACCTTCAATGCTGCAGAAATGTTTTGGTACCCTTCCCCAGATCTGTGCCTCGACACAATCCTGTCTCGGAGTTCTACGGACAATTCCTTCGACCTCATGGCTTGCTTTTTGCTCTGACATGCACTGTCAACTGTGGGACCTTTTTATATAGACAGGTGTGCTTTTCCAAATCATGTCCAATGGAATTTACCACAGGTGGACTCCAAGGACAACACAACACCACAGTACCCTCCAACCTCATCATTATGCTTAAGGCCCAGGGTCTGTATCCCGCCCTGTGCAATTGGGTCTTGGACTTTCTGACGGGCCGCCCCCAGGTGGTGAAGGTAGGAAACATCTCCACTTCGCCGATCCTCAACACTGGGGCCCCACAAGGGTGCGTGCTCAGCCCCCTCTTGTACTCCCTTTCTCCCTGTTCACCCGTTACTCCGTGGCCAACTCAATCATCAAGTTTGCAGACAACACAACAGTTGTGGGCTTGATTACCAACAATGACAAGACAGGGAGGAGGTGAGGGCACTCGGAGTGTGTTGTCAGGAAAACAACCTCACTCAACAAAACAGAGGCGATGATCGTGGACTTCAGGAAACAGCAGGCCCCCCACATCCACATTGAGACAGTATTGGAGAAGGTGGAAAGCTTCAAGTTCTTCGGCGTAACACATCACGGACAAACTGAAATGGTCCACCCACGCAGACAGTGTGGTGAAGAAGGAGCAACAGCACCTCTTCAACCTCAGGAGGCTGAAGAAATTTGTCTTGGCACCTAAAACCCTCACAAACGTTTACAGATGCACAATTGTAAGCATCCTGTCGGGCTTTATCACCGCCTGTTACGGCAACAGCACCACCATCAACCGCAAGGCTCTCCAGAGGGTGGTGCGGTCTACACAATGCATCACCGAGGGCAAACTACCTGCCCTCCAGGACACCTACAGCACCTAATGTCACAGGAAGGCCAAAAAGATCATCAAAGGACAATGACCACCCGAGCCACTGCCTGTTCACCCCAGAAGACGAGGTCAGTACAGGTGCATCAAAGCTGGGACCGAGAGACTAAAGAACAGCTTCTATCTCAAGGCCATCAGACTGTTACAGCCATCACTAACACAGAGAGGCTGCTGCCTACATAGACTCAATCATTGGCCACTTTAATAAATGGATCACTAGTCACTTTAAATAATGCACTTGAGTAATGTAAGATATGTAAACATTATTAATCTATTGCATCTTGCCTATGCCGCTCGGCCATCGCTCATCCATTTATTTATATGTACATATTCTTATTCTATCCATGTTACAGTTGTGTGTGTGTGTGTGTGTGTGTGTGTGTGTGTGTGTATAGTTGTGCAATTGTTAGATATTACTGCACTGTCGGAACTAGAAGCACAAGCATTTCGCTACACTCTCATTAACATCTGCTAATCAAGTTGTTGGAACATCTCAAGGATGATCAAAGGAAACAGGATGCACCTGAGCTCAATTTTGATTCTCATAGCAAATAATCTAAATACTTGTGTAAAATAAGGTATTTTGTAATTTTTTTAAATAAATTTGCCAAAAAATCTAAACCTGTTTTCGCTCTGTCAGTATGGGGTATTGTGTGTAGATTGAAGGACAATGCATTTCATCCATTTTAGAATAAGGCGTAACAAATGTGGAAAGTCAAGGGGTCTGAATAGTTTCTCTGTGTGTGTGCAAAAGTTTGGACACCTACTCATTCAAGGGTTTTCTTTTATTTTTGCTATTTTCTATATTGTAGAATACTAGTGAAGACATAAACACTTTGAAATAACACATGGAATCATGTAGTAACCAAAGAAGTGTTAAACAAATCACAATATATTTGAGATTCTTCAAAGTAGTCACTGCCTTGATGACAGCTTTGCACACTCTTGGCATTCTCTCAACCAGCTTCATGAGTTAGTCACCTTGAATGCATTTCAATTAACAAGTGTGCCCTGTTAATTTGTGGAATTTCTTTCCTTAATGTGTTTGAGCCAATCAGTTGTGTTGTGACAAGGTAGGGGTGGTATACAGAAGATAGCCCTATTTGGTAAAATACCAAGTCCATAGTATTGTAAGAACAGCTCAAATAAGCAAAGAGAAACAACAATTTGGTTCTGTGTCAATGTTGTCCCATTCTTTTGTTAGGAGAGAAGCCCTTCAGCTGTGACCAGTGTAACATGTGCTTCATCCAGAAGTACCACATGGAGCGACACAAGAGGACCCACAGTGGAGAGAAGCCATACAGATGTGACACCTGCCAACAGGTCAGTCAGTCAGTCATAAGGGTAACTAGGTTTTACCCTCAAAGCAGATAAACAGATTTTTTATTGGCAACCGACCTGTGTTCAAATTAGGGTATTTCAATTACTTACACATTTCGAGGTTAGTATTTAAGAAAAATAATGTTGAATATTGGAATGTATTTGGAAATACTTTTAAAGTATTGGCGTGTATTTAAAAATTAAGTATTTTCAAATACAAATATGTAGCCTTTAACATACGGGTTGAAAATGGCAGATTTGGTTACTGATAAGCACCTAAATTGGAAGGCAGTAGCTGTACATGAAGTCAGAGCTCAGGATCTCTGCCTTTTCAGCTCTGTATGGGATTCAACTGATAGCCTTTCTAAACTTGAGCACTACTCGCAGCAAGAATATGCCCCCAACCCTCCCGCTAATTGGGCTCCTTTTGCAAATGTTTTGTCTGAGTGAGGGCAATTCTGTAAATCAATGTGTTCTGAGACGTTGAGAGTTATTTAAAAAAAATGCCGATTTGGTGTCATGAAAGCAAACTACACATCCGTGAGTCCAAATGTGCACTTCACATTTCCATATTATAAAACTTGTCATTTGCAATATCAATGTTTATGATCGCTTTGTTTGATGTACAGTTATAAGGATGATGTGGCGTCATACCCTGGGTTCTTCTGAACAGAATGAGCCTGTGTTTGTCATATTGTAAAGAAAATCATAATTGGAACAAGCACCTGAATGCACCCATGACTCTATTCTATGCCCAACAGAAATACTATGTGTCCCTGAAGTTCTTTGTGAAAGCGTAACACTAAGATAATATTTTATAACTTAGCTAGTAGCGATGAGCATTTCAAATGTTTTGTTAGAGTACTCAAATGACAAAAATAGCTATTTTTAGAAATTGGGGGAAAAATTAGAAGTATCTATATGCCAACAGTGTGCAACAATGCCTAATTTATTACCATTACAGATAACGAATCCTAATTGCAAAATTTCCTCAGACTCTGTACAAAGCATTAGGAACACCTGCTCTTTCCATGACATGGACTGACTAGGTGAAAGCTTTGATCCCTTATTGAAGTGGATTTAATAAATTACATCAATCAGTGTAGATGAAGGGGACGAGACAGGTTAAAGAAGGATTTTTAAACCTTGAGACAATTTAGACATGGATTGTGTATGTGTGCCATTCAGAGAGTGAATGGGCAAGACAAAATATTGAATTGCCTGTGAACGGGGTATGGTAGTAGGTGCCAAGCGCACCGGTTTGAGAGTTTTAAGAACCACCATCACTCCTGGGCTTTTCACGCTCAACAGTTTCCCGTGTGTATCAAGAATGGTCCACCACCCAAAGAACATCCAGTCATCTTGACACAACTGTGGGAAGCATTGGAGTCAACATGGGACAACGTCCCTGTGGAATGCTTTCGACACCTTGTAGTCATGCCCCAATGAATTGAGGTTAACCTCTCAGGGATCATTGGGGCGCTAGCGCCCCACTCCCGACACTACCAGGTGAAATGTCAGGCGCCAAATTCAAAATCCCAAAGTTGAATTATTAAACATCCACCAATATACAAGTGTTTCATACTCATCAAAAGCTCTGTTTCTTGGCAATATCACAGCGTTGTCAGATTTCAAAAAGGCTTTACGGCGAAAGCACTACATTTGATTGTTTGAGGGCAGCACCTCACATACTTTTCACATAGCCATGAATTCATTAGCCAGCGTGGCACACACAACACATTTCACAGCAAAAACAAATCAATTACCTGTTGAAGAACTTCTGCTGAGGTCATCCTAAGTGTCCAACGAAGACAATCCATGGTTCTTTTGTTAGAAAAAGTNACTTTTACGTATATTTACTATAATAAATCAACCGGAATATAAACTGAGCTCTACAGACCGAGGGAAACACAGTGCGCGCTTGGCGAGAGTGCGCGCCCAGTCCTATAGACTTCCAAAGAGGCACTTCCTGATTCTCTCTTCTTCTCTGTTCTAATTAATCTGAACAGCATGAAACCACTTTCTAGAGACAAAGGACATCCAGAGGAAGCGATAGGTACTGCATTCATATGCCCTTTTATGGGCATTTTCATGAGGGAGGGGTTCCAAATGAGGCACTCTGTGAAAACCACTTTCTCCAGGACAGAAATTCCTCGGGGTTTCGCCTGCCATATCCGTTCTGTTTTACTCACAGACAAATGGTTAACAGTTTTGGAAAATTCAGAGTGTTTCCTATCCAATGGTACCAAATATGTGCATATCCTATTTTCTGGGCCTGAATGGGAGGCATTTTACTTTGGGCACGCCAGGCTCTCCAAAACGGTCAAGTTGTGCAGTGATCCCTAAGAAGTTAATAGGGGGTGCAACTTAATATTAAGGTGTTACTAATGTTTTGTACAGTCAATAAAATAAAAAAAGTGCCATTTTAAGATTCACTTATTGAAACCGTAATATCAACTGGTTATATTATGCCACGCAATCTTCAAAAAGGTAGTAACCTCAGTGGCGCTTGCTTGTAGAAGCCTATGGCTGTGCAATGGCATAGCCTTGTTTTGTTTATTCAGTAAACAATACCCTCTTATTTCCCGAGCCCATATCGCAGTCTATAAGACGCATCTATTTTATTGTAAAAAAACATGATGTAATATAACAGAATAAAATAGAACGGAATAGTGCGAAGTAATGCGCATCTCGCGTCTGGAACAGTTATTCTCAAAGAGTGATCATTTGAAACGGGGCTCAATTTGGCGAGTTGAAAGACCACGTCTTTCATGGTTACAAACAAATGTCTTTTCAATATACAGGTGTTCGATTTAGTTTATTCTGCCTGTTCTTTTGGAATTTTCTAAATGGATTAACAATTCCACTTTGAACTGGGGGGGATGAAATATGCTTGAGTAGGCCTAGGGATAATGATTCTGAGGAATATATGCTCTTTGTCAAACTAATGTTTTTGTTTAGGGCGTTATAGCTTTGGCTAACCAATTCTAAATGGCACTAGCAGTTCGCAAAGTAGGGTCCCCGCAGTCATAAACCCTGCCTTTATATACAATTTCTCTTAAAATCTGATTTTAAATCTAACCTTAACCACATTGTTAAACTTGTGCATAATCCTAACTTTAAATGAAGACCAAAAATTTTATTTTTGTTTTTATGTATTTTTACGATATAGTCAATTTTGACTTTGTGGCTGTGGTAACTAGTGACAATTGCAATTATTCCAAAACTGCACCTCATTGTTTGAACACATATTTCATTACTTCAGTGAACCAGTCCATTTTGTGTGTGGCTACTTGGAGACACCAGTTAGACCTCTCACGCAAACCCTCGTTTTTTTGTTTGATGCACCTACCCCAAATCTCATGAATATTCTTACTATGTTACTGCATGTATCCAGAGTTATTTCAGATATCTTTCATTGGCAAATGCTGCAAAAACTACAAACGTAAAATGCACATAAAATCAAGTGTAATGTTTGGATTCAGTCTTGAAGTGAGGTCAGGTGAACTGTTGTGGATTTCCAAAGTGTTCCCTTTCATTTGCTACCATGATTATACATATGCTTCTCATATTTCTTCTGTTAATGTTTCTATTCTCATATTTCTTCTGGTAAAAACATTTAGAATTTGTCCCTATCCATATTGGCCAATACCCATAAGTGTAAAGGTTTAAGTACTTCATGCATTTGAACCAAGGTCTGCTTGGTCCTAGCTGTATTTGATATAATGTTTTGAGAAGTAAGTATTTGAAAATAGGTTTGTCTATTATAGGAATTTATTTGAAAATACTATATAATATGTAAAATAGAAGTAGCTGATTTGGCCACATTATTTGAAAATACTAAAATACATATAAAACTTTTTTATTAACAAATACGCATTTATTTGAACCCAGGTCCAATTGATAATAGTTATTGATGTCAGTTCTTGATGTTAGACTGTTTGCTTTTTCTCAATCTAGCATGTTTGCTCAAAATATCATGGGTGTTCCACACTGTTTGACGCTTGCTACGTGCTCTGCCATCAGACGTTTCAAACCATAACGCTTGGTCAAGAGCACTTTGAGTGCATCTAACAGTGGGCTGATGCATTTTGCTGTCGTTGAGCCATTTGCTCAATCCAGTGACTAGAAAGTTTTCAAATACTGTGAATCTCCTCCCCCCGTTCCCCTGTAGTTTTTCTCGAGGACGGACCGGTTACTGAAGCACAAGCGGACCTGCGGAGAAGCCATAAAGAAGGGCCCGGACCCCAGCATGTTGGAGCTTGCCCACGGGGACATGGGCCAGGGCAACTACTCACTCACTCAGGGAAACGCTACCGCCACCTCTGCATGCAAGAGGGGAAAGTCCAAAAACGCAGGTGAGGGTGGTGATCGTAAGCGTAAGAAGGCTGCTGCCACCACTGCGTCATCCGGTGGCCTGCAGGACTACGGCATGGAGTGTTCCGACCCCAGCCTGCAGGGCCGCACACCCAAGCTGGTGTTCAAGAAGGCTAAGAAGGGCCTCGTCCCCATGGAGGACGGGGGGCAGAAGCTGCTGTCTCAGAAGCAGGACTCCATGGAGATGGCGGGGGGCTCAGGGCTAGATGCCATGGTCCTCCTTCAGGGCTCCTCCAGCGGAGGCGCAAAACGGGGCCCATCAGCCACAAGCAACAACTACGATGACGCTATGCAGTTTGTGAAGAAGCGGCGCTACCTCCAACACGTGGCCAACAACGACTACGCGGCACCCTCCCTCCACATGGGCCAGCCCCATGCCAGCAGCGTGATCCAAGGCTCGCTGGGACACCACAACGAGCCCACCCTCACCATGCTGGACACCTCGCCCCTGGACCTCAAGCACCACGACAAGTCGGTCATCCCGGACGAAGTGCTCCAGAGCCTGCTGGACCACTACAGCCACAAGTCGGACAGTACGCACCACCACCACAACGACGTGACCTTTGACCTCTCGGACCACAGCGGCCCGCACCACGTGACCCTGCAGCCGGCAGCCCCTGTCACCCCAGAGTTGGACGACGAATCGCCCAACGGCGGCGACAAGCAGGTGGTCATGAGTGAGTACTCCAAGTTCCTTCTGCAGGCCCTGGAGCGCACCAGCCACAGCGGGCCCTTCTCCACGCTGGGCCCCAGCGGGCCCTTCCCTTTGCTCTCCAGCCCTACGGGGCCCCTCTTCTCCGATAAGCATGTCTACACTACGTCTCCGCTGGAGTGCGGCTACCCGCCCGCCGACTCCTCTCCACTTCCCATCCCCTCCATCTCCTCTTCTTCCTCCTCCTTGTCTTCCTCTAAGTCCCACTACAGCATGGTGGTGGGCTCCCCATCCCAGCCGGCCTTCCACCTCAGCGGCCTGGAGGCGGCTGGCCACCAGCAGCTCATCCCCTCTCAGGAGCTCACCGAGCAGCTGGAGAAGCAGCACCACTCCCCCGCGTTCCAGCTCACGCCCCAGGAGCTGACGGCCGCCGGTGGAGCCCCCAAGGAGCAGGGGGCCAAGGGCAACGGGAGCAACGGCAGCTACTCTGACCTGGACACGCCCAAGGAAATGGACCTGCGGGCCACCTACCAGATCGAGAACTTCGCCCAGGCCTTCGGTTCCCAATTTAAGTCGGGCCGCCGCACCCCGCTGGGCTACAGCACTGGGGCCGAGGTCGACCACCGAATACGAACTCCCGTGTCAGAATTCTCAGGGTATACCAGTTTGTTAGCTGACGTCAGCGAGCCAGTAAGTACAGGATCGAAAACCCCAACAAGCCAAAGTTTCAGGTAAGGGTTAAAACGAGGTGAACCTAGTTGCGGGTCTTGTATTTTTCTTTGTGTCCCTATACCCCTCTACATTTTGTTCTTGTAGCGAGGTAAAAAAAAAAAATTAAACACTGCCATTAAATGTTGATAACGAGAACTCTACCAGGGGAAGGTCTTCAAGGCCTCAAATGCAATTTTTTATATTCCTTTTTAAAAAATCTGTATTTAGTCTTTATTTTGTTAGTGTAGTTGGTATGATATGAACGTAAACGTAGATTTTAATGTAATTTAAAATGAAAAATTAGGGGTTAGCTAAGCTTGATGATTTCTTTGAACTCTTGTTTTACCAATCATCATACAGTTGTAAAGTAATAATGAATGATGTTAATAATTTCAATAATAATACGTTTGTGGCAGGGAAAGGCCCAGAATTCAAATGGCAAAAAAAGTTATATATTGTCTGTTACTAGAATCGTATTACTCAGGTATTAAGGCAAAATTGTGTAATAAGGAGAACTTTGTATTATGAGATGCAATTAGCACACTTTTTTAAGTGTACTTTGAGACTGCAAAGCTTTGTTACTATTTATCCCTCGTGGAGGGGGGAACAGAAAGACAAAACAAATTCAGCGGATCTTCCTGTTCAGTTTTCTTCGCCATTGAACAACCCTTTCCTCTACGTGTAGCTGTGTAGAGATTACGGTACTTCTGTGTCAATGTGAAAATGACCGCTCCCATTTCCCCCCGTAAAGGGCCACATGTAAAACACACGCTAACACGGATATTTATACACTCAAGAACTCGTAGTGCACACAGTCCAGGCTCAACGGAAAGAGGTTTCAATCCGCAAACCTTTTTTTGTTTATATACAGTGTCAAGTGATGTTTGTCTAGCCATGCACCTTTTGGATGGCCCCTTCAGTGGCCCGTGACAAGGAAATGTGCTGGCCCAGTTGGCGACGTTTCAACAACTGTTGTCGCTAATTTTTACTGGGTTCCACTCCGCTCCTGGCTGACACCTTTTCTTTTTTTTGTCAGTGGAAATCAAACAAGCACTTTGAAAAACAAAATTGTCATTGAAAACTGAAAACAGCCCAACTCAATAAACCAAGTGAATTTTTTTTTTTTTAGAGGAGAGAACTGTGAACGGGGGTGGGTGGGATAGGGTGGTTTGTTCTGTAGGGAGGGTTAGACTGGGGTTGAATAGATGTCTTTTTTCTTTTTTTTTTTTCTTTTTTTTGGGGGGGGGACGGTTTGGTCAGGGGGAAGGGTTGTACAAATGTTTTGCCATTACTGTATGTAACCCAATGTTCTGAGAAGACCTGTATTGATACCGAACAAAAATATAAACAACATGCAACAATTTCAAAGATTTTACTGAGTTACAGTTCATATAAGGAAATCAGTCAATTGAATTGTATTCATTAGGCCCTAATCTATGGATTTCACATGACTGGGCAGGGGTACAGTTATGGGTGGGCATAGGCCCACATTTACTGTGGAGCCAGGCCCAGCCAATCAGAATGAGTTTTTCCCCACAGAAGGGATTTATTAGGCCCTATTTTGGGCTCCCCAGTGTCTAAGACACTGCATCTCAGTGCAAGAGGTGTCACTGCAGTACCTGGTGATTGGGAGTCCCATAGGGCAGCGCACAATTGGCCAAGCGTCATCCGGGGTAGGCCGTCATTGTAAATAAGAATTTGTTCTTAACTGACTTGTGTGGAAGCTTTTTGTGAGTATGGAACATTTTGGGGATTTATTATTTCAGGTCATGAAACATGGGACTTACATGTTGCGTGTTATATTTTTGTTCGGTGTAAGTTGTTTCGAGAGGGGGCAGATAATATGCTGCAACACTTCTTTTTTTTAAATGTTTATTCCCACTGATGTACTAAGACTCTACTGGATTCAAAAATCTATTTTCCCTTTATTTATTTGTAACCTAGCAAGAGTTTATTTTTGCAGGACATTTTTGAAGTGCAAGTATTCATTGTACATCAATCCGTCTTTACCCTATGAAATCAGGCCTAATACATAAAAATTACCTCACTCATACAGGCTCAACGTTATGGTATGTGTATGTATATATATATATATATATATATATATATGTCCCCCAAAAAGGCTGTCCTTCAAACTTTGCAAGAACAAACAATGGACTCCTTGTCTTCCACAGCTCAAGGCATTCTCTCCCGGCATTCAGGGTTGATATTTAGTTAATTTCCTGGGTGCCCCCAACCCCCCACACACAGCTGATAGACTTTAAAGCTGCTCAGATCACAGGGAATAAAATGACTGACCGGCCACTTCACTCCAAAACACACACTATGCTTTTAAAGAAAAGAGGGAGAGAGAGATGAGGAAATTTAAAAAATAGGTTTGACCTAAATATACAGTGGGGTCCAAAATGGACAACCTTGATAAAGATTAATAAAAGTGACTGTAAAATACTGAGCTATATTGTATTCTCAAGCAAATGGGGAAAATATATTAGATTATGCTTCAGTGCCATTATCCTCTGAAGGTGAGGTATTGATAACAGGGGTATCAATAATTTTGACCCCTGCCTTCTTTCTCTGAGCAATTGTATTAGTATAAAATTATGTATTTTCCCCAGCATGCAATTTAGCTCACTATTTGAATTATTTAATACAGCAATTTTTGCTCATTTTTGTCAAGGGTGTCTTTCAGAGATCAATGTACCTCATATCACTGAAGCGTCAGAAAACAGGGACACGTTTCATGTATGTAGTGGAAATACTTGTAGTATAGGTTAAACATTTGTATAATCATGTAACAATGCCCGTGTTTACAATTATAGAAGAGCAATTGACTCGTTGAATTGCAAAATGTATTTGTTTTGTCTAAAGCCTTCACGCCAAGCAGTGTTGCATTCTAGATGCCTCATAGAAACTTTAATTTCTCTCATGTTATATCCCTTATTTTTGTTACTCGCCATAAATGTTTTGATATGATCTCTAGAAGGATATTGTTTACAAAAATGTACAAAAACACTAAAAATGTATGTTAATTTTTTGTTTCTACCGATATGCATGATGTGTTTTTGTATGGCTTTTTTCTGATCGTCACCACAACACCAAATTTTGTAGCAGATACCTCCCCATCCCTGTCTTATTTGTTCAAGACCCTTGTGATATGATTTCCAGGGCTGTACCTGTTATTGAATTTATAAACTGATTAGAGAAGCCAATAAAAACATTTTTGGTAATAAAAAAATGCCTGTGCAGACTGGACTTGATTGTGATAGTGAAGTCCTCAACACATCAACAATTATTTTTGTAAGGGTTTGAACCACAGTAAAGACTGGCAAGAACTCGCATTTTAGATTTTTGGATTGACTCAATTATATTGCGAGATTTGAATTACGGGGGGCTACGGGAACAAAATAACAGAAATATCAATGTTAGCGTAATTTGATCCATCCATGTAATTCTTTAAAATCTTCCTGATATGATTATTCTTTAAAATCATATTTTAAAATGCTCTATCAACGCTCTGTGTTCTATCTATTCAAAGCGGATGCTAACATCGCTACTGACTGGTAAGTGACCTGGCATAGGGAGAATCTCAATTGCATATCCTCTTCCGCTGTCTTTCCTTGCCTCCTTCTCAAAACCCTTTAGAGGAGAATGTTGGAGGAGAGGCACATCTGGCTTTCTCATCCAATGGGTTTTGAGAAGGTGAGGAGTATGCTATTGAGATTCTCCCATAGTCTTTCTCTTTCATACTAGGTCATTCGTATTGTTACCATTTTGTTCCGCAACACAGACAACTGTGTGTACCCAACCTTAAGGTAGCCTAGCGGTTAAGTGTTGGACCAGTAACCAAAAGGTTGCTGGTTTGAATCCCTGAGGCAACTAGGTGAAAAATCTGTGCCCTTGAGCAAGGCACTTAACATCTGCTAAATGACAATACATTTTCTTCCCATGTCTTATGTTTTGGTAATACTTTACATGAAGGTACCCTTTAAAGGTGTAAATGGTTAATAAGTAGTTACAGTTAAATATCAATTAATATGAATTAGAACTTAATGTCAAACTATCTAATGTAAACCCTTTACAACCCCCATTAAAGGGTACTACATTCTTCCCCTCTACGAAATCATATTTGTCCTAAAGCTTCGGTTTTTGCGTATGTTCTCAGCTTGATAAGTTACTGCAACCATCCCACTGATGTGTTAATGTTTGCTGTCCTGATAATTTATTTAACCAGGTAGGCCAGTTGAGAACAAGTTCTCATTTACAACTGTGACCTGGCCAAGATAAAGCAAAGCAGTGCGACAAAAACAACAGAGTTACACATAAACGTACAGTCAATAACAAAAGAAAAGAGAAATAGAAAAAATATATGTACACTGTGCAAATGTAAAAGAGTAGGGAGGTAGGCATTAAATAGGCCCTAGAGGCCTACAATTGAGCATTTAATACTGGAGTGATGTGCGATGAGGCACATGATGATGTGCAAGTAGAGATACTGGGGTGCAAAAGAGCAAGAGGGTAAGGAATAATATGGGAATGAGGTAGTTGGGTGTGCTATTTACAGATTGGCTGTGTACAGTGATCGGTAAGCTGCTCAGACAGCTGATGTTAAAGGCCTAACCAAGTTGTATACAGAAGTATAATTTACCTATTTTTGTAGAGATTTTCACTAGTGTTTATCTGATCCCACCTTTTTGATTTTGCTTTATTTCTCCCCACTGGCAGTGGGAAGAGGGGTGTAGGAGAAAATGGCATTCCCTTTAACCGATTGCAAAAGCCACCTGAACTATTCTCTGATAAGATGGCACCAGGAACAGTCCAACAGGCTCAAGTTCTAGACTTCACGGCTTAAAATTATAACACACAACCCACATGGTGTAAAGAGAGTGGGGAGAATCTTGGGTCAGCTCTAGGCATAAGCGAAAATAAGCGACTGCTTATGGCCCTGTGGCCGGTAGGGGTTCCTGACCAGTTAAAAATTAATAATTGTGTGTGTGTGAGAGAGAGAGATACGCAACAATTGAAAAATTTTACTGAGTTGCGATTCATATAAGGAAATCGGTCAACTAAAATAAATAAATTTGTCTGTAATCTATGGATTTCACATGACTAAGCAGGGTCGCACTGATGGGTGGAGCCATTGGAGCCAGGCCCAGCCAATCAGAATGAGTTTTTCCCCACAAAAGGGCTTTATTACAGAACGAAATACTCCTCAGTTTCATCAGCTGTCCGGGTGGCTGGTCTCAGACGATCCCGCAGGTGAAGAAGCAAAATGGCATGGTTACACGTGGTCTGCAGTTGAGGCTGGTTGGACGTACTGCCAAATTCTCTAAAACGATGTTGGAGGTGGCTTATGGTAGAGAAATTAACATTAAATTTTCTGGCAACAGCTCTGTTGGACATTCCTGCAGTCAGCATGTCAATTGCACTCTCCCTCAACTTTAGATGTGGCATTGTGTTAACAAACTGCACATTTTAGAGTTGTCTTTTACTGTCTCTAGCACAAGGTGCACCTGTGTAATGATCATGCTGTTTAATCAGCTTCTTGATATGCCACGTCAGGTGGATGGATTATCTTGGCAAAGGAGAAATGCTCTTATGGAAAGAAATTTGTGCACAAAATTTGAGAGAAATAAGCTGGACAATTCCTGGGATATTTTATTTCAGCTCATGGGACCAACACTTTACATGATGCATTTATATATATATATATTTATTAATTTTTTTTGTGTTTTTTTTTAAGTATTTGTGTGTTTAAGTATTTATACATACATGCATACACCACATACTCTCGGTCAAAAGTTTTAGAACACCTACACATTCAAGGATTTTTCTTTATTTGTACTATTTTCTATATTGTAGAATAATAGTGAAGACATAAACTATGAAATAACACCCATGGAATCATGTAGTAACGAAAAAGTGTTAAACAAATCAAAATATATTTTAGATTCTTCAAATAGCCACCCTTTGCCTTGACAGCTTTGCACACACTTGGCATCCTCTCAACCAGCTTCATGAGGTAGTCACCTGGAATGCATTTCAATTAACAGGTGTGCCTTGTTAAATACATTTGTGGAATTTCTATACTTAATGAGTTGGAGCCAATCAGTTGTGTTGTGACAAGGTGGTGGTATACAGAAGATTGCCCTATTTGGTAAAAGACCAAGTCCACATTATGGCAAGAACAGCTCAAATAAGCAAAGAGAAACGACAGTTCATTACTTTAAGACATGAAGGTCAGTCAATCCAGAAAATTTCAAGCACTTTGAAAGTTTCTTCAAGTGCAGTCGCAAAAACCATCAAGCGCTATGATGAAACTGTCTTCATGAGAACCGCCACAGGAATGGAAGATCCAGAGTTTCCTCTGCTGCAGAGGATATGTTAATTAAAGTTACCAGCCTCAGAAATTGCAGCCCAAATAAACCCTTCACGGAGTTCAAGTAACAGACACATCTCAACATCAACTGTTCAGAGGAGACTGTGTGAATCAGGCCTTTGTGGTCGGATTGCTGCAAAGAAACCACTACTAAAGGACACCAATAAGAAGACTTGCTTGGGCCAAGAAACAGGAGCAATGGACACTAGACCGGTGGAAATTTGTCCTTTTGGTCTGGAGTCCAACTTGGAGATTTGTGCTTCCAACCGCCATGTCTTTGTGAGACACGTTGTGGGTGAACGGATCTTCGCAAGTGTATTACCCACCGTAAAGCATGGAGAAGGAGGGGTTATGGTGTGGGGGTGGTTTGCTGGTGACACTGTCTGATTTATTTAGAATTCAAGGCATTCTTAACCAGCATGGCTACCAAAGCATTCAGCAGCGATATGCCATCCCATCTAGTTTGGGCTTAGTGGGACTATCATTTTTCAACAGGACAATGACCCAACACACCTCCAGGCTGTGTAAGGGATATTTTACCAAGAAGGAGAGTGATGGAGTGCTGCATCAGATGACCTGGCCTCCACAATCCCCTGATCTCAACGAAATTGAGATGGTTTGGGATGAGTCGGACCGCAGAGTGGAGGAATATATGTGGGAACTCCTTCAAGACTGTTGGAAAAGCATTCCAGGTGAAACTGGTTGAGAGAATACCAAGCATGTGCAGAGCTGTCAAGGCAAAGGGTGGCTATTTGAAGAATCTCAAATATAAAATATATTTTGTTTAGCCCTTTTTTTGCTTACTACATGATTCCATATGTGTTATTTCATAGTTTTTATATCTTCACTATTATTCTACAATGTAGAAAATAGTAAAAATAAAGAAAAACCCTTGAACCCTTTGTGTGTGTGTGTGTGTGTGTGTGTGTGTGTGTGTGTGTGTGTGTGTGTGTGTGTGTGTGTGTGTGTGTGTGTGTGTGTGTGTGTGTGTGTGTGTGTGTGTATACACATACATACTGACTGGCAATGCACAAACCATACTTTAAAAAATATAAACAATATAATAGAGAAACTCAAAATACCAACATGTAAGAAATACTGTAATTAATGTTTCAATCGAAACCACCAAAATTAAACCAGGAATTAAATTCCACTTATTTAAGTTTATCTAAGTCTTAAGGAACTATACTGAGCCATTACATCACTTCCTGTTTCACTAGGGTATAAAAATTAGGTAACATGCATGCAATATCCCTTTGTCATCCAACACCATGCAGAAAACAAAAGAACTGGCAGATCAAAAGAGACATATAGTCGTAGACCTTCATAAATCTGGTAATGGCTACAAGATCCACAAACGATTTGAATATTCCACTGAGCACTGTCAGGGCAATTATAAAAAAATTCAAAAGATATGGAACAGTTAACCTCACAGGTAGAGGACGCAAATGCATTTTGCCCCCCAGGATAGGGAGGAGGATGGTGAGAGAAGCAACAAAAGAAAAATAATTTCAGGCCTTGGTGGTGTCTTGGGGTCAACAGGTCTCAAAAAGCACCATCAGACGCCACCTCCACAACCACAGGCTCTTTGGAAGGGTTGCCAGAAGAAAGCCCTTTCTGACCCCAAGACACAGATGCAAGCGCTTGGAGTTTGCCAAGCGTAATTTAAATTATGACTGGAAGAAGGTGCTCTGGTCAGATGAGACCAAAATTGAATGTTTTAGTCAGATACATCATCGACATGTTTGGCGTCGAAACAGATGCATACAAGGAGAGGCACCTCATATCCACGGTGAAATATGGTGGTGGGTCAGTGATGTTTTGGGGCTGTTTTAATTTCAGAGGTCCAGGGGCACTGGTTAAGGTTGATGGCATAATGAATTCCACCAAGTGTCAGGACATTTTGGCTGACAATCTGGTTGCCTCAGGCCAGAAGCCTGGGACTTGGCCGTAGGTGGACTTTCCAACAAGACAATGACTCAAAACATACCTCAAGATACATACAGAAATGGTTCTGTGACAGCAAAATCAATGTTCTGCCAATCAAAAACCTGTGTGCTGAGTTGAAGAGAGCAGTTGATAAGCGCAAACCCAATAATGTGAAGGATCTTGAAAGGATCTGCAAAGAGAAATGGTCCAAAATCCCTCCAAATGTGTTCCTTAACCTTGTCAAACATTACAGGAAAAGACTCCATGCTGTTATCCTTGCCAGAGGTGGTTGCACTAAGTACTAAATGAGGAGTGCCAATAATTATGTTATAGTTAAATGTATTTTGTATTAAATAATTGTATGATTTTGGTTGGTTCCATAGAAACATTAATAAAGTACAGTATTTCTCACATGTTGGTATTTTGAGTTTATCTCTGTAATTTTATTATATTGTTTATTTTTTACAGTATTGGTGCATTGCTAGTCAAGGGTGCCAGTAATTTTGGAGCCCACTATACGTATGTACGTACACACACACACACACACACATACACTATATATATACACATACACGCTATATATACATGTAGCGTAGTTCGTTCTGCGTTGTGTAATTTAATGAGGACACTGCCACAACTGGAGGTCTGCTTGTCGGATTTTTATTTGTCCTGCGCACGAACAGACAATGTACAATATGTTAGCCCTTGGCGCAGTCACAGCTCTCAGGCACCTAGCTAACTGAAGGTCAGGCAAGTGAGAACAATAGGAGGGTACGGTAACACAGATACCCCACGATGGACCAAACCAAAACTTTTACAATCATGTGTTTTTACAATATATATATGGAAAAGTGTTTGCACACAAAAAATAACATTAGCTATGAACCTGTAATGAAATAAAAAGCACACTGAATTGTTATTATTATAAAATTAACATCACCTCTTGACCTGGCCTATTTGAACTGGTCCAATTCATGAACATGCACCTGTGAAACGGTCGTTAAGACACTAAACAGCTTACAGACGGTAGGCTATTAAGGTCACACTTATGATAACTTAAGACACCAAAGAGGCCTTTCTACTGACTGAAAAACACAAAAAGAAAGATGTCCAGGGTCCCTACTCATCTGCGTGAAAGTGCCTTAGGCATGCTGCAAGGAGGCATGATGACTGCAGATGTGGCCAGGGCAAAACATTGCAATGTCCGTACTGTGAGATGCCTAAGACAGCGCTACAGGGAGACAGGACGGACAGCTGATTGTCCTAGCAGTGGCAGACCACATGTAACAAGACCTGCACAGGATCGGTACATCCGAACATCACACCTGCGGGACAGGTACAGGATGGCGACAACAACTGCCTGAGTTACACCAGGAACGCATAATCCCTCCATCAGTGCTCAGACTGTCCGCAATAGGCTGAGAGAGGCTGGACTGAGGGCTTGTAGGCCTGTTGTAAGGCAGGTCCTCACAAGACATCACCAGCAACAACGTCGCCTATGGGCACAAACCTACCGTTACTGGTCCAGACAGGACTGGCAAAAAAGTGCTCTTCACTGACAAGTCGCGGTTTTGTC
Organism: Hucho hucho; assembly: GCA_003317085.1. NCBI lineage: Eukaryota > Metazoa > Chordata > Actinopteri > Salmoniformes > Salmonidae > Hucho > Hucho hucho. The sequence goes on along the minus strand of QNTS01000753.1, from coordinate 459,140 downwards.
TTACCAGGGGTGATGGACGGATTCGCGTTTATTGTCGAAGGAATGAGCGTTACACCGAGGCCTGTACACTGGAGCAAGATCGATTTGGAGGTGGAGGGTCTGTCATGGTCTGGGGTGGTGTGTCACATCATCATCGGACTGAGCTTGTTGTCATTGCAGGCAATCTCAACGCTGTGCGTTACAGGGAAGACATCCTCCTCCATCATGTGGTACCCTTCCTGCAGGCTCATCCTGACATGACCCTCCAGAATGACAATGCCACCAGCCATACTGCTCGTTCTGTGCGTGATTGGCCAGCGAAGAGCCCGGATCTAAATCCCATTGAGCCCGTCTGGGACCTGTTGAATCGGAGGGTGAGTGCTAGGGCCATTCCCCCAAGAAATATCCGGGAACTTGCAGGTGCCTTGGTGGAAGAGTGGGGAAACATCTCACAGCAAGAACTGACAAATCTGGTGCAGTCCATGAGGAGGAGATGTACTGCAGTACTTAATGCAGCTGGTGGCCACACCAGATACTGACTGTTACTTTAGATTTTGACCCCCCTTTGTTCAGGGACACATTATTCAATTTCTGTTAGTCACATGTCTGTGGAACTTGTTCAGTTTATGTCTCAGTTATTGAATCTTGTTATGTTCATACAAATGGGGCGGCAGGTAGCCTAGTGGTTAGAGCGTTGGACTATATATACATACATACATACACACGCACACACAGTGGTAAGAACAGGTATGTGAACACTGGAATTATCTGGATTTCTGCATAAATTCGTCATCAAATTAGATCTGATCTTCATCTAAGTCACATCAACAGACAAACACAGTCTGCTAAAACAAATAACACACAAATTATTGTATTTTTCTTGTCTATATTGAATACATCATTTAAACATTCACAGCGTAGGTTGGAAAAAGTATGTGAACCACTCGGCTAATGACTTATTCAAAAGCTAATTGGAGTCAGGAGTCAGCTAACCTGGAGTACAATCATTGAGATGAGATTGGAGATGTTGGTTAGGGCTGCCCTGCCCTACAAGAAACACTCACAAAATGTTAGTTTGCTATTCACAAGAAGCATTGCCTGATGTGAACCATGCCTCGAACAAAAGACATCTCAGAAGACCCAAGATTAAAAAATTTTGACTTGCATAAAGCTGGAAAGGGTTACAAAAGTATCTCTAAAAGCCTTGATGTTCATCAGTCCACGGTAAGACACATTGTTTATAAATGGAGAAAGTTCAGCACTGTTGCTACTCTCCCTAGGAGTGGCCGTCCTGCAAAGATGACTGCAAGAGCACAGAGCAGAATGCTCAATGAGGTTAAGAAGAATCCTAGAGTGTCAGCTAAAGACTTACAGAAATCTCTGGAATGCTAACATCTCTGTTGTCTCTGTCCGCAAAACACCAGTCTCAACGTCAACAGTGAAGAGGCAACTACAGATGCTGGCCTTTTAGGCAGAGTTGCAAAGATAAAGCCATGTCTCAGACTGGCCAATAAAAATAAAAGATAAAGATGGGCAAAAGAACACAGACACTGGACAGAGGAACTCTGCCTAGAAGGCCAGCATCCCGGAGTCGCCTCTTCACTGTTGACGTTGAGACTGGTGTTTTGCGGGTACTATTTAATGAAGCTGCCAGTTGAGGACTTGTGAGGCGTCTGTTTCTCCAACTGGCCAGCGAAGAGCCCGGATCTAAATCCCATTGAGCCCGTCTGGGACCTGTTGAATCGGAGGGTGAGTGCTAGGGCCATTCCCCCAAGAAATATCCGGGAACTTGCAGGTGCCTTGGTGGAAGAGTGGGGAAACATCTCACAGCAAGAACTGACAAATCTGGTGCAGTCCATGAGGAGGAGATGTACTGCAGTACTTAATGCAGCTGGTGGCCACACCAGATACTGACTGTTACTTTAGATTTTGACCCCCCTTTGTTCAGGGACACATTATTCAATTTCTGTTAGTCACATGTCTGTGGAACTTGTTCAGTTTATGTCTCAGTTATTGAATCTTGTTATGTTCATACAAATGGGGCGGCAGGTAGCCTAGTGGTTAGAGCGTTGGACTATATATACATACATACATACACACGCACACACAGTGGTAAGAACAGGTATGTGAACACTGGAATTATCTGGATTTCTGCATAAATTCGTCATCAAATTAGATCTGATCTTCATCTAAGTCACATCAACAGACAAACACAGTCTGCTAAAACAAATAACACACAAATTATTGTATTTTTCTTGTCTATATTGAATACATCATTTAAACATTCACAGTGTAGGTTGGAAAAAGTATGTGAACCCCTCGGCTAATGACTTATTCAAAAGCTAATTGGAGTCAGGAGTCAGCTAACCTGGAGTACAATCATTGAGATGAGATTGGAGATGTTGGTTAGGGCTGCCCTGCCCTACAAGAAACACTCACAAAATGTTAGTTTGCTATTCACAAGAAGCATTGCCTGATGTGAACCATGCCTCGAACAAAAGACATCTCAGAAGACCCAAGATTAAAAAAATTTGACTTGCATAAAGCTGGAAAGGGTTACAAAAGTATCTCTAAAAGCCTTGATGTTCATCAGTCCACGGTAAGACACATTGTTTATAAATGGAGAAAGTTCAGCACTGTTGCTACTCTCCCTAGGAGTGGCCGTCCTGCAAAGATGACTGCAAGAGCACAGAGCAGAATGCTCAATGAGGTTAAGAAGAATCCTAGAGTGTCAGCTAAAGACTTACAGAAATCTCTGGAATGCTAACATCTCTGTTGTCTCTGTCCGCAAAACACCAGTCTCAACGTCAACAGTGAAGAGGCAACTACAGATGCTGGCCTTTTAGGCAGAGTTGCAAAGATAAAGCCATGTCTCAGACTGGCCAATAAAAATAAAAGATAAAGATGGGCAAAAGAACACAGACACTGGACAGAGGAACTCTGCCTAGAAGGCCAGCATCCCGGAGTCGCCTCTTCACTGTTGACGTTGAGACTGGTGTTTTGCGGGTACTATTTAATGAAGCTGCCAGTTGAGGACTTGTGAGGCGTCTGTTTCTCCAACTAGATGCTCTAATGTACTTGTCCTATTGCTCAGTTGTGCACCGGGGCCTTCCACTCTTTCTATTCTGGTTAGAGCAAGTTTGTGCTGTTCTGTGAAGGGAGTAGTACACAGCGTTGTACGAGATCTTCAGTTTCTTGGCAATTTCTCGCATGAAATAGCCTTCATTCCTCAGAACAAGAAAGTATTCAGACACCTTGACACACCTATATTTGGGGAGTTTCTCCCATTCTTCTCTGCAGATCCTCTCAAGCTCTGTTGGGTTGGATGGGGAGAGTCGCCTCACAGCTATTTTCATGTCTCTCCAGAGATGTTAGATCGGGTTCAAGTCCGGGCTCTGGCTGGGCCACTCAAGGACATTCAGAGACTTGTCAGAAGCCACTTCTTTGTTGTCTTGGCTATGTGCTTAGGGTCGTTGTCATGTTGGAAGGTGAACCTACGCCCCAGTCTGAGGTCCTGAGTGCTCTGGAGCAGGTTTTTATCAAGGATCTCTCTGTACTTTGCTCCACTCTTTTCCCTCGATCCTGCCCAGTCTCCCAGTCACTGCCGTTGAAAATCTTCCCCACAGCATGATGCTGCCACCACCGTGCTTCGTCGTAGGGATGGTGCCAGGTTTCCTCCAGACGTGACGCTTGTCAAGCCAAATAGTTCAGTCTTTGTTTCATCAGACCAGAGAATCTTGTTTCTCATGGTCTGAGAGGCCTTTAGGTGCCTTTTGGCAATATCCCGAGAGAGAGAGAGAGAGTGCATTCTGACAGTATTCAGACCCCTTTGGTTGAGGGGAAAAAACGATTTAATACATTTTAGAGTAAAGGTGTAACGTAACAAGTGAAGAGGTCTGAATACTTTCCAAATGGTGTAGAGAGAGAGAGAGAGATTTCTATATAGTAGGAAGTCAGTCGGTGTCTCAACTTACTGTTGAGAATTAGAATAGTAGAATACACAAGGTGTAATTTCGAAATTTGGTTGTGCATCAACAATAATTGGAATCTATGCTTCAAGATTGTTTTGATCACGCGGACTGGGAAATGTTCTGTGTTGCCTCTGAGAATAGTATCGATTGACTCTGTGACTGGATTCATCAAGAAGTGCATAGAGGATGTTGTTCCCATTGTGACATTTAGAATTGACCCAAACCAAAAAACATTGATAGATTGCATTATTTGTGCAAAACGGAATGTGCAAACCGCTGCATTTAACCACTGCAAGGTGACTGGGAACATGGATGTGTACTAGCAGACCACCTATGTCCTCCATAAGGATATCAGAGGCAAAACGACAGTACAGGGACAAAGTGGAGTCTTAATTCAACAGCTCAGACACAACGTATGTGGCATGGACTTCAGACCATCACGGATTATAAAGGTAAACCCCTTCTTGCCTGCTTCATATTCAAACTCTCCATATCCTAGTCTGTTGTCCCCACTTGTTCCTGTACCCAATAAAGCAAAGGTAACTGAACTAAATGACTATTGCCTCGTAGCACTCACTTCTGTCATCTAATTAAGGATCATATCACCTTAACAGACACCCTAGACCCACTACAATTTGCATAGCGCCCCAACAGAACCCCACCCTGTGCAACTGCGTCCTGGACTTCTGGACGGGTCGACTCCAGGTTGTGAAGGTAAGAAACAACACCTCCGCCACTCAGGCCCCAGTGTTGTGCTCAGCCCCCTCCTGTACTCCCTGTTCCCCCATGACTTTGGGGCCACACACTTCTGCAACTCTATCGTCAAGTTTGCTGCCGACAGTGGTAGGCCTGATTACCAACAACAACGAGACTGCCAGGGCTTTCCTCCCTCTAGGCTGAGTGGTGCCAGGAAAATAACCTCTCCCTGAGCGTCAACAAAACAAATGAGCTGATTATGGACTACAGAAGACAGCAGAGAGAGCACGCCCCCATCCACATCGACGGGCCACAGTGGACAGGGTCAAAAGATCCCTACCCTCACAAACTTCTACAGATACACCATCGATCATTCTGTCGGGCTGGCACTCTGTCTGCCCTCCAGGACATCTACATTACCCAGTGTCACAGGAAGACATCATCAAGGACCTCAGCAACCTGAGCCACGGTTTGCTCACTGTGTCTTATGACCGAAAAGAGCTTCTAGATATCAGGACAGCGATTACTCACCCTGTACTGGAGGAATACGTTTTCTTAACGAGTCGGACGGGAAGGATTTACTTCAGACACCCAACAAGGCCCTCATCCCCGTCATTCGCAAGAGAAAGAGACAAAGATATCGGGGACGAAGGTCTGGGTTCCTTGTAAGGATCCGACGACGAGTGGGTAGTCTGCCTTTACCATCGGTCCTATTAGCCATTGGATAATAAATTCGACGAGCTACGAGCACGTATATCCTACCAACGGGATATTAAAAACTGTAAAATCTTATGTTTCACCGAGTTGTGGCTGAACGACGACATGAATAACATACAGCTGAAGGATTTTAAGCTTTTTCAGCAGGATAGAACAACGGCCTCTGGTATGACAAGGGGTGAGGGTCTATGTATATTTGGAAACAACAGCTGGTGCATGAAATCTAGGGAAGTCTCAAGGTTTTGCTCGCCTGAGGTAGAGTATCTCATGATAAGCTGTAGACCACACTATTTACCAAGAGTTTATATTTATAAGAGTTTATATTTTTCGTAGCTGTCCATTTACCACCACAAACTGATGCTGGCACTAAGACCGCACTCAATGAGCTGTATACGGCCGTAAGCAAACAGGAAAACGCTCATCCAGAGGAGGGCGCTCCTAATGCCCGGGGACTTTAATGCAGGGAAACTTAAATCCATTTTACCTCATTTCTATCAGCATGTTAAATGTGCCACCAGAGGGGAAAAACACTCTAGTCCACCTTTACTCCACACACAAAGCTCTCCCTCGCCCTCCTTTTGGCAAATCTGACCATAATTCTATCCTCCTGATTCCTACTATGAAGCAAAAACTAAATCCCGAAGCACTAGTGACTTGGTCAATAGGAAAGTGGTCAGATGAAGCAGATGCTAAGCTACAAGACTGTTTTGCTAGCACATATGGAATATATTCCGGGATTCTTCCAATGGCATTGAGGAGTTCACCACATCAGTCACTGGCTTCGTCAATAAGTGCATCAATGACGTCGTCCCCATAGTAACCATACGTACATACCCCAACCAGAAACCATGGATTACAGGCAACATCCGCACTGAGCTAAATGGTAGAGCTGCCGCTTTCAAGGAGCGGGACTCTAACCCAGAAGCTTATAAGAAATCCCGCTATGCCCTCCGACGAACCATCAAACATGCAAAGCGTCAATACAGGACTAAGATTGAATCATACTACACCGCCTCCGACGGTCGTCGGATGTGAGAGGGCTTGCAAATTATTACAGACTACAAAGGGAAGGACAGCCACGAGCTGCCCAGTGACACGAGCCTACCAGACGAGCTAAATTACTTCTATGCTCGCTTCGAGGCAAGTAACACTGAAACATGCATGAGAGCATCAGCTGGTCCGGATGACTGTGTGATCACGCTCTCCGTAGATGATGTGAATAAGACCTTTAAACAGGTCAACATTCACAAGGCCGCAGGGCCAGACGGATTACCAGGACGTGGACTCTGAGCATGCACTGACCAACTGGCAGGTGTCTTCACAGACATTTTCAACCTCTCCTTGTCTGAGTCTGTGATACCAACATGTTTCAAGCAGACCACCATAGTCCCTGTGCCCAAGAACACTAAGGTAACCTGCCTAAATGACTACCGACCCATAGCACTCACGTCTGTAGCCATGAAGTGCTTTGAAAGGCAGGTCATGGCTCACATCAACACCATTATCCCAGAAACGCTACACCCACTCCAGTTTGCATACCGCCCCAACAGATCCACAGATGATGCAATCTCTATTGCACTCCACACTGCTCTTTCCCACCTGGACAAAAGGAACATCTATGTGAGAATGCTATTCATTGACTACAGCTGAGCACACTGCCCTCAAAGCTCATCACTAAGCTAAGGACCCTGGGACTAAACACCTCCCTCTGCAACTGGATCCTGGACTTCCTGACGGGCCACCCCCAGGTGTTAAGGGTAGGTAACAACACATCCGCCACGCTGATCCTCAACACGGGGGCCCCTCAGGGGTGCGTGTTCAGTCCCCTCCTGTACTCTCTGTTCACTCATGTCTGCATGCCCAGGCATGACTCCAAACACCATCATTAAGTTTGCTGATGACACAACAGTGGTAAGCCTGATCACCGACAACGATGAGACAGCCTATAGGGAGGAGGTCAGAGATCTGGCCGTATGGTGCCAGAACAACAACCTCTTCCTCAACGTGATCAAGACAAATGAGATGATTGTGGACTACAGGAAAAGGAGGATCGAGCACGCCCCCATTTTCATCGACGTGGCAGTAGTGGAGTAGGTTGAGAGCTTCAAGTTCCTTGGTGTCCACATCACCAACAAACTATCATGGTCCAAGCACACTAAAACAGTAATGAAGAGGGCACAACAAAGCCTATTCCCCCTCAGGAGACTGAAAAGATTTGGCATTGGTCCTCAGATCCTCAATAGGTTCTACAGCTGCACCATCGAGAGCATTCTGACTGGTTGCATCACTGCCTGGTATGGAAACTGCTCGGCCTCCGACCGCAAGGCACTACAGAGGGTAGTGCATACAGCCCAGTACAACACTGGGGCCAAGCTTCCTGCCTTCCAGGACCTCTATACCATGCTGTGTCAGAGGAAGGCCCTAGAAATTTGTCGAAGACTCCAGCCACCCTAGTCATAGACTGTTCTCTCTGCTACCGCACGGCAAGTGGTACTGGAGTGCCAAGTCTTGGTCCAAATGACTTCTTAACAGCTTTTACCCCCAAGCCATAAGACTCCTGAACAGCTAATCAAAGGGCAACCCAGGCCCCTCTTTTATGCTGCTGCTACTCTGTTTATTATTATCACTCTACCTCTGCCTACATGTACATCTTACCTCAATTACCTTGACTAACCGGTGCCCCCGCACATTTGACTCTGTACCGTTGCCCCCTGTATATAGCCTCACTATTGTTATTTTACTGCTGCTGTTTAATTATTTGTTACTTTTATTTTCTATTTCACTTAACACTTATTTTTCTTAAAGCATTGTTGGTTAAGGCATTGTAAGTAAGCTTTTCACTGTAAGTTCTACACCTATTCTATTCGGCGCATATGACAAATAAAATTGATTTGAAGACAGAGACAGTACAGGTGCATCAAAATTGGGCCCGGGAGACTGATAGAAGCTGTTTATCTCCAGGCCATCAGACTGTTAAACAGTCATCACTAGCCGGCCCAGTAGCCTGCCCTGAACCTTAGTCACTGTTACTAGCCGGCTACCACCCGGTACTCTACCCTGCACGTTAGACTGCTGTCACATGTACATAGTCATTGAACACTGGTCAATTGAATAATGTTTACATACTGTTTTACCCACTTCATATGTATATACAGTATTCTTCTAGTCATTGCTCATCCTATATATCTACTGCTGTACACACCTTTTCTATTCATATACTGTCCATACTGTCTATACACTGAGTATACAAAACATTAAGATCTTTTTCCATGAGGCTGACCCAGGTGAAAGCTATGATCCCATATTGATGTCACTTGTTAAATCCACTTCAATCAGTGTAGATGAAAGGGTTTTTAAGCCTTGTGACAATCGCAACATGAATTGTGTATGTGTGCCATTCAGAGGGTGAATGGGCAAGACAAAATATTTAAGTACCTGTGAATCAAATCAAATCAAATTTATTTATAAAGCCCTTCTTACATCAGCTGATGTCACAGAGTGCTGTACAGAAACCCAGCCTAAAACCCCAAACAGCAAGCAATACAGGTGTAAAAGCACGGTGGCTAGGAAAAACTCCCTAGAAAGGCCAAAACCTAGGAAGAAACCTAGAGAGGAACCAGGCTGTGAGGGGTGGCCAGTCCTCTTCTGGCTGTGCCGGGTGCAGATGGTAGTAGGTGCGAGGCGAACCGGTCTGAGTGTCAACAACTGCAATGCTGCTGTTTCTTTAAACGCTCAACAGTTTCCCGTGTGTATCAAGAATGGTCCACCACCCAAAGGACATCCAGCCAACTTGACACAACTGTGGGAAGCATTGGAGTCAACATGGACCGGCATCTCGACACCTTGTAGAGTCCGTGCCCGACTAATTGAGGCTGTTCTGAGGGCAAAGGGTGGGGGGGTGCGCAGAGCAACTCGATATTAGGAAGGTGTTTCTAATGTTTGGTATACTCAGTGTGTATAGTCATGGCCAAAAGTTTTGAGAATGACACAAATATTAATTTCCACAAAGTTTGCTGCTTCAGAATTAGTTTTTCCCAACAAAAGGGCTTTATTACAGACAGAAATACTCCTCAATTTCATTAAATTATCTGACAACAGCTCTGGTGGACATTCCTGCAGGCAGCACGCTCCCTCAAAACTTGAGACATCTGTGTTATTGTGTTGTGTGAGAAAACTGCACATTTTAGAGTTGCCTTTTATTGTCCTCAGCACAAGGTGTACCTGTGTAATGATCATGTTGTTTAATCACCGTCTTGATATGCCACACCTGTCAGGTGGATGTGTTACCTTGGCGGCAGGTAGCCTAGTGGTTAGAGCATTGGACTAGTAACCGAAAAGGTTGCCAGATCGAATCCCCAAGCCGACAAGGTAAAAATCTGTCGTTCTGCACCTGAACAAGGCAGTTAACCCACTGTTCCTAGGCTGTCATTGTAAATAAGAATTTGTTCTTAACTGACTTGCCTAGTTAAATAAAATCAAAAATATATATATGAATTTAAACATCAGTACATACTTTATCACCACACGCAAGGCAATCGCTTCGTTGAGACTCTCCATATTGCCACAGGGTCACCATGACGGTAGGCCCTTAACGCTACCTTGGGAGCACCATTCACTTAGCCCCCCGCCGTGGGCATGGCCTATGGACATGCTGCACCATTCACTCAATGTTTTCCCCCTGGTATTATGGATTATCATCTTAGGAAAGAAATCAGGTAAATAGGGTTCTGAGGCGTCTCCTTCAGGGGTCAGTAATGACATGGCAAGAATAGTCTCAACGGCTTTTCTGCACAATTTGTTAACACAAGTTATAATAAGCATTATTGTAAAAAAATACAAAATAATAACTAAGCCATAAATCAACTAATGAAATATTGTAGCTCCCATAACACCAAATAATGACTGAACCCATCAAAACGGATTCCAATCGTTGTCTTGTTGGTGTTCGTTTTTTCAGATGTTCCACAACGATAGTCAATTTACCCTCACCCTGAGGTATGAATGTACAGCAATGGTCACCTATCATTTGGCTCACTCTTATGCAAACATTCCGTCCCAGTATGCACTTAGCCACAAGCTACAAATACATTTTGCACAATGAATCATTCTATCTAACCCATAACACGTTAGTCACTACCGCTAGTCCACTTACATAGTTATAAACATACTAAAACATTCTCAAGTCAATTGTACTGTATCCAGAAAGCCAAATGTATTGGTGCACTTTAACATCAGAGTTCTGATAACATAGTAAAAGAAAACTACTACTACTATCAATGTTATACAACCCAAATTTAGAATGAAAGTCTTCAATGCTTAACGTTGAGTCTATCACTCAAATTCAAGACCCTCAACTTAGCACACAGACATGGTTAGAATGTACAGTCATGGCCAAAAGTTTTGAGAATGACACAAATATTAATTTCCACAAAGTTTGCTGCTTCAGTGTCTTTAGATATTTTTGTCAGATGTTACTATGGAATACTGAAGTATGATTACAAGCATTTCATGTGTCAAAGGTTTTTATTGACAATTACATGAAGTTGATGCAAAGAGTAAATATTTGCAGTGTTGACCCTTCTTTTTCAAGACCTCTGCAATCCACACTGGCATGCTGTCAATTAACATCTGGGCCACATCCTGACTGATGGCAGCCCATTCTTGCATAATCAATGCTTGGAGTTTGTCAGAATTTGTGGGTTTTTGTTTGTCCACCCGCCTCTTGAGGATTGACCACAAGTTCTCAATGGGATTAAGGTCTGGGGAGTTTCCTGGCCTTGGACCCAAAATATCGATGTTTTGTTCCTCGAGCCACTTAGTTATCACTTTTGCCTTATGGCAAGGTGCTCCATCATGCTGGAAAAGGCATTGTTCATCACCAAACTGTTCCTGGATGGTTGTGAGAAGTAGCTCTCTGAGGATGTGTTGGTACCATTCTTTATTCATGGCTGTGTTCTTAGGCACAATTGTGAGTGAGCCCACTCCCTTGGCTGAGAAGCAACCCCAGACATGAATGGTCTCAGGATGCTTTACGGTTGGCATGACACAGGACTGATGGTAGCGTTCACCTTGTCTTCTCCGGACAAGCTTTTTTCCGGATGCCCCAAACTATCGGAAAGGGGATTCATCAGAGAAAATGACGTTACCCAAGTCCTCAGCAGTCCAATCCCTGCACCTTTTGCAGAATATCAGTCTGTCCCTGATGTTTTTCCTGGAGAGAAGTGGCTTCTTTGCTGCCCTTCTTGACACCAGGCCGTCCTCCAAAAGTCTTCGCCTCACTGTGCGTGCAGATGCACTCACACCTGCCTGCTGCCATCACTGAGCAAGCTCTGTACTGGTGGTGCCCCAATCCCGCAGCTGAATCAACTTTAGGAGACGGTCCTGGCGCTTGCTAGACTTTCTTGGGCGCCCTGAAGCCTTCTTCACAACAATTGAACCACTCTCCTTGAAGTTCTTGATGATCCGATAAATGTTTGATTGACGTGCAATCTTACTGGCAGCGATATCCAATATCCTTGATTCCAAGCACCACCCTCCTTTTGAAGCTTCCAGTCTGTTATTCGAACTCAATCAGCATGACAGAGTGATCTCCAGCCTTGTCCTCGTCAACACTCACACCTGTGTTAACGAGAGAATCACGGACATGATGTCAGCTGGTCCTTTTGTGGCAGGGCTGAAATGCAGTGGAAATGTTTTTTGGGGATTCAGTTCATTTGCATGGCAAAAAGGGACTTTGCAATTAATTGCAATTCATCTGATCACTCTTCATGACATTCTGGAGTATATGCAAATTGCCATCATACAAACTGAGGCAGCAGACTTTGTGAAAATTAATATTTGTGTCATTCTCAAAACTTTTGGCCACGACTGTACACCATTATATTAGGTACACCACTCCATTCAAGAAAATGGTTAGATCCTACAGACTGTGAGTCGCATAGCCATGGTTTTCTATATAACGCAGGCAGACAGGCATCGAGGCATTCAGTTCCTGTTCTATTGACCTTGAGCGTGGTATGATCGTCAGTGCCAGGCGCGCCAGTTCCAGTATCTCAGAAACGATTGGCCTCCTGGGCTTTTCACACACGACAGTGTCTAGGGTTTACCGAGAATGGTGTGACAAACAAAAAAACATCCAGTCAGTGGCAGTCCTATGGGCAAAAACTGCTCGTTGATGAGAGGTCCAAGGAGAATGGCAAGAATCGTGCAAGCCAACAGGCGGCCCACAAACAAATAACAGCGCAGTACAACAGTGGTGTGCAGAACGGCATCGTGGAACGCACAACTCGTCGGTCCTTATCACAGATGGGCTGTTGCAGCAGACTACCACTCCTATCATCGAAAAACAAGATGAAGCTGCTCCAGTTGGCACACGATCACTGGACGATTGAGGAGGGAGAAAAACATTGCCTGGTCTGACAAATCCGGTTCCTGTTGTGTCATGCTGATGGCAGTCAGGATTTGGCATATGCAGCATGAGTCCATGGCCCCATCCTGTCTGGTGTCAGTGGTACAGGCTGGTGGTGTAATGGTGTGGGTAATGATTTCCTGGCACACGTTAGGTCCCTTGATATGAATTGACCAGCTTTTCCATGCCCCGAAGAATTGCTAGGTATTACTGCACTGTTGGAGCTAGAAACACAAGTATTTTGCTGCACCTGCTACATCTGCAAATCTGTGTACTCTACCAATAAACATAGATTTGATTTGAGCAGTTTTCTGTTATCAGTTATTTTTTTGATTGGTAAATTAATCTAGCCAGCTATCTAAACTTGTAGTAGGCTAATCATGGTCTAATTACCCACCGGGCATGTGCCCAAGGGGCACACATTTTTGCTTAGGGAGAACCCAGTTTAAAGAAAGTATTCAACCTCCCCCAAACCCATTTGATATTTGGAGTGTAGTTTTCATCCACATCCTGCCATAAAAACAATTCATAGTCAAATGTATTTCAAGCATGTTTTCTGATTCTCCTCATGCTGGCTCTTTTGGAGCGTTATGTGAAATATACTGTTTTATTTTCTATCAGTCTCCTCTTTCCCAGTTTAGATTTAAACCACCAGTTAGGTAATTGAGTCTTTATATTTGAGTATCTTACCATTATATTCATATTATCAACACATTTATTCTGTCATCAAAATACAATGTGTAATTACACTGCGGTCAAAGCCAAGCTAACTATCTCTCACCCCGTCAAAGCTGTTGGCTGAAGTTTTGTCCAACTACTGTAGGGCTGGGCCAAGTGAACTCTTGGTCCAATGTGTTCAAATTGTGGTCCTAATCATCGTTAAAGTACATTGCCAACTGTCAGCAATGGTCAGGTTGGGTGTGAGTGAGATGGCCTTGCCAGCAAGTGACGTGAGAAACTTTGGACTTTCCCATGGCAATGCAACAGTGGCAATTTCCGAGCTGTGATGATTACGCACCCTTGCCATGCCTGCCTGTTAATCTATAAGTATCTTCTAGTGTTAACATTTATCACAATGGTCTCTGCTCTTATCGCTAGACCCTTGTGAGGCCAATGTCAAAGTTTGATGACAATCAATAGGCCTTTTCTCATAGTGGGTACAGTGCAATGATGTATATAAACCCTGGATCGCTGATGTTATGTTTTGGCCATGAAAATGCTTTGAAGGCAGTGGTCGGCCATATTGGCAGTTCTCCATAGGAATGAAAGGAATTCTACAGTATTTCATTTAAATGTAATGACAGAATTACATGTATTTAAGTATTTTGTTTTTAGTTGTGACAGTTACATTAGTACTTTCTTAAAATTATACTTTAGGAAAATGTTATTATATATTTTAAATGTTTATGTTTAGCTCACATACAGTACCAGTCAAGTTTGCACACACCTACTCATTCAAGGGTTTTTCTTTTTTTAAACTATTTTCTACATTGTAGAATAATAGTGAAGACATCAAAACTATGAAATAACAGATATGTAGTAACCAGAAAAGTGTTAAATAAATCAAAATATATTTTAGATTCTTCAAATAGCCACCCTTTGCCTTGATGACAGCTTTGCACACTCTTGGCATTCTCTCAACCAGCTTCACCTGGAATATTCTTCCAACAATCTTGAAGGAGTTCACACATATACTGAGCACATGTTGACTGCTTTTCCTTCACTCTGCGGTCCAGCTCATCCCAAACCATCTCAATTGGGTTGAGGTCGGGTGAATGTGGAGGCCAGCTCATCTGATGCAGCATGCCATCACTCTCCTTCTTGGTCAAATAGCCTTTACACAGCCTGGAGGTGTGTTTTGGGTCATTCTGTTGAAAAACAAATGAGCGCAAACCAGATGGGATGGCGTATCGCTGCAGAATGCTTTGGTAGCCATGCTGGTTAAGTGTGCCTTGAATTCTAAATAAATCAGACAGTGTCACCAGCAAAGCACCGCCACACCATCACACCTCCATGCTTCACATGCAGAGATCATCCATTCACCTACTCTGCGTTTCAAGGACATGACAGTTGGAACCAAAAATCTCAAATTTGGACTCATCAGACCAAAGGACAGATTTCCACCGGTCTAATGTCCATTGCTTGTGTTCCTTGGCCCAAGCAAGTCTCTTATTATTATTGGTGTCCTTTAGTAGTGGTTTCTTTGCAGCATTTCGACAATGAAGGCCTGATTCACGCAGTCTCCTCTGAACAGTTGATGTTGAGATGTGTCTGATACTTGAACTCTGTGAAGCATTTATTTGGGCTGCAATTTCTGAGGCTGGTAACTCTAATGAACTTATCATCTGCAGCAGAGGTAACTCTGGGTTTTCCTTTCCTTTGGCAGTCCTCATGAGGGCCAGGTTCATCATAGCGCTGGATGGTTTTTGCGACTGCACTTGAAGAAACTTTCAACGTTTTTGAAATGTTCCGTATTGACTGACCTTCATGTCTTAAAGTAATGATGGACTGTCATTTCTCTTTGTTTATTTGAGCTGTTCATGACATAATATGGACTTGGTATTTTACCAAATAGGGCTATCTTCTGTATACCACACCTACCTTGTCACAACACACCTGATTGGCTCAAACACTTTAAGGATCGGACCCTTTTTTTCTATTTTTGCCTAAAATGACATACCCAAATCTAACTGCCTGTAGCTCAGGACCTGAAGCAAGGATATGCATATTCTTGATACCATTTGAAAGGAAACACTTTGAAGTTGTGAAATTAATGTAGGACAATATAACACATTAATCTGGTAAAAGATAATCCAAAGAAAAAAAATAGGCTAAATATTTTTCTTCCTATCTTTGAAATGCAAGAGAAAGGTCACAATGTATTATTCCAGGTTAGACGCAATTTTGATTTTGGCCAGTAGATGGCAGCAGTATGTGTGCAAAGTTTTAGACCGATCCAAGGAACCATTGCATTTCTGTTCAAAATGTTGTATCAAGTCTGCCCAAATGTGCCTAATTGGTCAATATATACATTTTCAAGTACATTACTGTGCACTCTCCTCAAACAATAGCATGGTATGTTTTCACTGTAATAGCTACTGTAAATTGGACAGTGCAGTTAGATTAACAAGAAAGCTTTCTGCCCATATAAGACATGTCTATGTCCTGGGAAATGTTCTTCTTACTTACAACCTCATGCTAATCACATTAGCGCACATTAGCTCAACTGTCCCGTCAGTGGGACACCGATCCTGTAGAGGTTAATTTGTGAAATGTATTTCCTTCATAACAAGGTACAGCTGTTAATTGAAATGCATTCCAGGTGACTACCTCATGAGCTGGTTGAGAGAATGCCAAGAGTGTGCTTTGATGTAATCAAGGCAAAGGGTGGCTACTTTGAAGAATCTCAATTTGTTTAACACTTTTTTGTGTTATTTCATAGTTTTGATGTCTTCAATTTTATTCTACAATGTAGAAAATAGTACAAATAAAGAAAAACCCTGGAATGAGTAGGTGTCCAAACTTTTGACTGGTACTGTAATATAATTTAAAAGTATGCATGAAGGTGTCTGTAATAGAATAATCGTGTCAAAAACAAATATAGACATTAGTAAATGCATTTCTATAGCTTCTACTTTTTTTAACAAAGGTGGCGGAGTGCCAAGATGGCGGCACGGTGGCTTCAAAGCAGTTCCCCAGGGGTGTCAAACTCATTCCATGGACGGCCTAGTGTCTGCAGGTTTTTGTTTTTTCCTTTCAATTAAGACCTAGACAACCTGGTGATGGGAGTTCTTTACTAGTTAGTGATTTAATTAATCAATCAAGGAAAAGGGAGGAACGAAAATCTTCAGACTCTCTGTCCTCCGTGGAATGAGTTTGACACGTTATCTAGTGTGTGTGTGTGTGTGTGTGTGTGTGTGTGTGTGTGTATACATCAGTGCTTTCTGAAATTATTCATAACCCTTGACTTTTTCCACATTTTGTTACGTTACAGCCTTATTCTGAAATTGATTAAATAAATGTTTTCTACACACAATTCCCCTTTAATGACAAAGCGAAAACAGGTGTTTAGTAATTTGATCATGCTTGATATGTGTTATAGATTTTATGGTTAATGACTAAATGTTTGTACATCTAAGAATATTCCATTCTGAAAATGTATGCAATAGAGATAGGGTTATAAGACAAATGGTAGTCCAATTTATGTGTGTCTAGATATTAACTTTGTGTGTAGAGTGGAACAGGCTGGTACGACTTCATCTAGGGAGCATCTGGGAGAACAAAGAATTCTTTGATTCTACCAGACACATGTGAGAGGCCCCTGTCCTAGGGACGGGAGGAACGGTTAGGAGCTGTCCAAGGTTGACTTATGTTGCAAGATTGTGATAAGGGCTGAATGTGTACTGTGGGAAAACACTATTTCCCAGAAAGGGTGGGGCATATAGTGGGGCTTTTGTATTTTTTGTATTTCAACATTGTACCATATAAAAGACTGTGTACACCTTTTAAGTTCAGAGCTCTCCCGTGAATAAACAATTTACCTTTGACCATTGTAGACTGAGCTCCTGTCTGTCTTATTTCAACCAGTATCTTACAAATTCTGGGTTACAGACGGAGTTGTTTAATTGAAGTTCAGTTTATGAACATTGAGAACAAAATTTCTATGACAATATGTTTCTACAACTTGATTGGAGTCCACCTATGGTAAATTCAATTGATTGGACATGATTTGGAAAGGCACACACATGTCTATAGAAGGTCCCATAGTTGACAGTGCATGTCAGAGCAAAAGCCCAAGCCATGAGGTTAAAGGAATTGTCCGTGGAGCTCCAATACAGGATTTTGTCCAGACACAGATTTTGGGAAGGGTACCAAAAAATGTCTGCAGCAAGAACACAGTAGCCTCCATCATTCTTAAATGGAAGAAGTTTGGAACCACATATATATATTAATGTGTGTGTGTGTGTGTGTGTGTGTGTGTGTGTGTGTGTGTGTGTGTGTGTGTGTGTGTGTGTGTGTGTGTGTGTGTGTGTGTGTGTATATATATATGTGTGTGTGTATATACAGTGAGGGAAAAAGGTATTTGATCCCCTGCTGATTTTGTACGTTTGCCCACTGACAAAGAAATGATCTGTCTATAATTTTAATGGTAGGTTTATTTGAACAGTGAGAGACAGAATAACAACAAAGAAATCCAGAAAAACGCATGTGAAAAATGTTATAAATGGAATTGCATTTTAATGAGGGAAATAAGTATTTGACCCCCTCTCAATCAAGAAAGATTTCTGGCTCCCAGGTGTCTTTTATACAGGTAACGAGCTGAGATTAGGAGCACACTCTTAAAGGGAGTGCTCCTAATCTCAGTTTGTTACCTGTATAAAAGACACCTGTCCACAGAAGCAATCAATCAATCAGATTCCAAACTCTCCACCATGGCCAAGACCAAAGAGCTCTCCAAGGATGTCAGGGACAAGATTGTAGACCTACACAAGGCTGGAATAGGCTACAAGACCATCGCCAAGCAGCTTGGTGAGAAGGTGACAACAGTTGGTGCGATTATTCGCAAATGGAAGAAACACAAAAGAACTGTCAATCTCCCTCGGCCTGGGGCTCCATGCAAGATCTCACCTTGTGGAGTTGCAATGATCATGATAACGGTGAGGAATCAGCCCAGAACTACACGGGAGGATCTTGTCAATGATCTCAAGGCAGCTGGGACCATAGTCACCAAGAAAACAATTGGTTACACACTACGCCGTGAAGGACTGAAATCCTGCAGCACCCGCAAGGTCCCCCTGCTCAAGAAAGCACATATACATCCCCGTCTGAAGTTTGCCAATGAACATCTGAATGATTCAGAGCACATCTGGGTGAATGTGTTGTGGTCAGATGAGACCAAAATGGAGCTCTTTGGCATCAACTCAACTCGCTGTGTTTGGAGGAGGAGGAATGCTGCCTATGACCTCAAGAACACCATGCCCACCGTCAAACATGGAGGTGGAAACATTATGCTTTGGGGGTGTTTTTCTGCTTAGGGGACAGGACAACTTCACCGCATCAAAGGGACGATGGACGGGGCCATGTACCGTCAAATCTTGGGTGAGAACCTCCTTCCATCAGCCAGGGCATTGAAAATGGGTCGTGGATGGGTATTCCAGCATGACAATGACCCAAAACATACGACCAAGGCAACAAAGGAGTGGCTCAAGAAGAAGCACATTAAGGTCCTGGAGTGGCCTAGCCAGTCTCCAGACCTTAATCCCATAGAAAATCTGTGGAGGGAGCTGAAGGTTCGAGTTGCCAAACGTCAGCCTCGAAACCTTAATGCTTGGAGAAGATCTGCAAAGAGGAGTGGGACAAAATCCCTCCTGAGATGTGTGCAAACCTGGTGGCCAACTACAAGAAACGTCTGACCTCTGTGATTGCCAACAAGGGTTTTGCCACCAAGTACTAAGTCATGTTTTGCAGAGGGATCAAATACTTATTTCCCTCATTAAAATGCAAATCAATTTATAAACTTTTCACATTTTTCCGGATTTTTTTGTTGTTATTCTGTCTCTCACTGTTCAAATAAACCTACCATTAAAATTATAGACTGATCATTTCATTGTCAGTGGGCAAACATACAAAATCAGCTGGGGATCAAAAACTTTTTTCCCTCACTGTATGTGTGTGTGTGTATATATATTTACGTGTGTGTGTGTATGTGTGTGTGTATATATATATATGTGTGTGTGTGTGTGTGTGTGTGTGTGTGTGTGTGTGTGTGTGTGTGTGTGTGTGTGTGTGTGTGTGTGTGCGTTTGTTTGTATATATATATATATATATATATACACAGTTGAAGTCGGAAGTTTACATACATCTTAGCCAAATACATTTAAACTCAGTTTTTCACAATTCCTGACATTTAATCGTAGTAAAAATTCCCTGTCTTAGGTCAGTTAGGTGTAACGTTTGTAGGCCTCCTTGCTCGCACACACTTTTTCAGTTCTGCCCACAAATGTTCTATAGGATTGAGGTCAGGGCTTTGTGATGGCCACTCCAATACCTTGACTTTGTTGTCCTTAAGCCATTTTGCCACAACTTTGGAAGTGTGCTTGGGGTCATTGTCCACTTGGAAGACCCATTTGCGACCCAGCTTTAACTTCCTGACTGATGTCTTGAGATGCTACCACCCCCGTGCTTCACTTTTGGGATGGTGTTCTTCGGCTGGAAAGCATCCCCTTTTTTCCTCTAAACATAACAATGGTCATTATGGCCAAACAGTTCTATTTTTGTTTCATCAGACCAGAGGACATTTCTACAAAAAGTACTATCTTTGTCCCCATGTGCAGCTGCAAACTGTAGTCTGACTTTTTAATGGCGGTTTTGGAGCAGTGGCATCTTCCTTGCTGAGCGGCCTTTCAGGTTATGTCGATATAGGACTTGTTTTACTGTGGATATAGATACTTTTGTACCTGTTTCCTCCAGCATCTTCACAAGGTCCTTTGCTGTTGTTCTGGGATTGATTTGCACTGTTCGCACCAAAGTACGTTCATCTCTAGGAGACAGAATGCGTCTCCTTCCTGAGCGGTATGACGTCTGCGTGGTCCCATGGTGTTTACACTTGCGTACTATTGTTTGTACAGATGAACGTGGTACCTTCAGGCATTTGGAAAATGCCCCCAAGGATGAACCAGATTTGTGGAGGTCTACAATTCTTTTTCTGAGGTCTTGGCTGATTTTCCCATGATGTCAAGCAAAGAGGCAATGAGTTTGAAGGTAGGCCTTGAAATACATCCACAGGTACACCTCCAATTGACTCAAATGATGTCAATTAGCTTATCAGAAGATTCTAAAGCCATGACATCATTTTGTGGAATTTTCCAAGCTGTTTAAAGTCACAATCAACTTAGTGTATGTTAACTTCTGAACAGCTGGAATTGTGATACAGTGAATTATAAGTGAAATAATCTGTCTGTAAACAATTGTTGTAAAAATTACTTGTGTCATGGACAAAGTAGATGTCCTAACCGACTTGCCAAAACTATAGTTTGTTAACAAGAAATTTGTGGAGTGGTTGAAAAACGAGTTTTAATGACTCCAACATAAGTGTATGTAAACTTCCGACTTCAACTGTATATCCAAAAAATATATATACTCCCCCCCCCAAAAAAAATATATATACCCAACAAATATATAGGGGTTTGGAAATTATGCAGACAATTACTTTGATGGAAGCTACAATCTATCCGTAATATTAAAGCTGATCCACCACCTACAAAATCAATAAAAAAACTCTTCCTAGAGCTGGCCAAACTGAGCAATCGGGGGAGAAGGGCCTTGGTCAGGGAGGTGACCAAGAACCCGATGGTCACTCTGACAGAACTCCAGAGTTCCTCTGTGGAGATGGGAGAAGGTTCCAGAAGGACAACCATCTCTGCAGCATTCCACCAATCAGGCCTTTATGGTAGAGTGGCCAGACGGAAGCCACTCCTCAGTAAAAGGCACGACAGCCCGCTTGGAGTTTGCCAAAAGGCACCTAAAGGACAAGATTCTCTGGTCTGATGAAACCAAGATTGAACTCTTTGGCCTGAATGCTAAGCGTCACATCTGGAGAAACCTGGCGCCATCACTACAGTGTGGGGATGTTTTTCAGCGGAAGGGACTGGAAGACTAGTCGGGATCGTGGCAAAGATGAACGTTGCAAAATACAGAGAGATTCTTGATGAAAACCTTTTCCAGAGGACTCAGGACCTCAGACTGGGGCGAAGGTTCACCTTCCATTAGAACAACGACCTTAAGCACATAGCCAAGACAACACAGGAGTGGCTTCGGGACAAGTCTCTGAATGTCCTTGAGTGGCCCAGCCAGAGCCCGGACGAGGCTGTAATCGCTGCCAAATGTGCTTCAACAAAGTACTGAGTAAAGGGTCTGAATACTTATGTAAATGTAATATTTCCATTTTTATTTATAGATTAAAAAAATAAATTACAAATGCATTTTTGCTTTGTCATTATGGGGTATTGTGTGGATTGATGAGGATAAATAATTGAATCCATTTTAAAATAAGGCTGTTACGTAACAAAATGTGGTAAAAGTCAAGGGGTCTGAATACTTTCCGAATGCACTGTAAATCATTGGTACAGTGCCCCTTTGCTAGACAAGTATAGCCCTATAATTTGTAGGGGGTCACCACAGAGCCTTGAAAATGTGGCTGGTCTGAAATCTTCATTGGTCATTAACAAGGAAGCCAATCTTATACAGGGTGATTACATCAATCGTTCATAGAAACGAGATCCATTCCATTTAGCTCCATATGAATTAAAAAATGTATTAATAGAACTGAACTTGAATGAACCCAAACCATGTATTGATAGAGATTAAATGTAATCGTCAAACATTCATGCATATGATAATTAGGGTCAGATCCACTGAATGGGTCAAACTAAATGAATTGGTGCAATTCGATTGACTAAATTGACAAACAATTTTTTGTGCATGTGATGGAGAAACGTTTCATGTTACAAGGCTGGTGAAGCAGGAACCCGGATTGCCAAATTTCTATTCCCTATCATAAATCATCATGTTTGTTTACTTTTTTGGAATTTGGAATGATCAGAACACTCAGATTTTATATGGAAAAGCCCTCCTGCGATAGCTGCACCCTACTGAATATTATGTAGAAAATGTCAACATCGAGTGAAGGGCAATTCCACGGTGAACGAGTGACACTGAGACTTTACTTTTTCATATTAAAATGTATGCCAACCAAAAACCATTGCCTGCAAAGTTGAACAAACCACACACCAATATGCAAGATGTCTACTTTTAACAATTGCCGCTGACTATTTTACAAAGACACACTTACTTGAGGAACAGTGCATATGCAAAGTTTGGTTACAGAATGACGGTAAAATCTCCCTCAGTTTTTGATGAGACCACATTTTCCAAGAACTCTATTAAAGGTCCAATGCAGCCGTTTTTATCTCAATATCAAATCATTTCTGTGTAACAATTAAGTTACCTTATTGTGATTGTTTTCAATTAAAATGGTAAAAAATAAACAAAAATAGCTTCTTAGCAAAGAGCAGTTTCTCAAGCAATACTTTTTCTTACATGAAACGGGCATTGTCATAATTTTCACAGTATTATTCCAACCTCATAGTATGGAAATATCACTGGACAGTTTATTTAGTACACCGTGTCGGACCTCACTTTGCCTCCAGAACAGCTCCAGAGTGGTGCAGCGGTCTAAGGCACTACATCTCAGTGCAAGAGGTGTCACTACAGTCCCTGGTTCGTATCCAGGCTGTTTGACATCCGGCCGTGATTGGGAGTCCCATAGGGTGGCACACAATTGGCCCAGCATCGTCCGGGGTAGGCCGTCATTGTAAATAAGAATTTTAGAGAATTTGGCAGTAAACCAGCCTCACAACTGCAGACCACGTGTAACCACGCCAGTCCAGGACCTCCACATCTGGCTTCTTCACCTGCGGGATCGTCTGAGACCAGCCACCCGGACAGCTGATGAAACTGTGCGTTTGCATAACCGAAGAATTTCTGCACAAACTGTCAGAAACCATCTCAAGGAAGCTCATGTGCGTGCTCCTCGTCCTCACCAGGGTCTTGATCTGACTGCAGTTCGGCGTCGTAACCGACTTCAGTGAGCAAATTCTCACCTTCGATGGCCACTGACACGCTGGAGAAGTGTGCTCTTCACCGATGAATCCTGGTTTCAACTGTACTGGGCAGATGGCAGACAACGTGTATGGCGTTGTGTGGGTGAGCGGTTTGCTGATGTCAATGTTGTGAACAGAGTGCCCCATGGTGTCGGTGGGGTTATGGTATGGGCAGGTATAAGCTGCGCTCAACAAACACAATTGCATTTCATCAATGTTAATTTGAATGGACAAAGATATTGTGACAAGATCCTGATGCCCATTGTCGTGCCATTCATCCACTGCCATCCCCTCATCTTTCAGCATGATAATGCAGAGCCCCATGTTGCAAGGATCTGTACACAATTCCTGGAATCTGAAAATGCCCCAGTTCTTCTTCTGGCCTGAATACTCATCAGACATGTTACCCATTGAGCCTGTTTGGGATGCTCTGGATCCACGTGTACGACAGTGTTCCAGTTCCAGCCAATATCCTGTAACTTCACACAGCCATTGAAGAGGAGTGTGTTAACATTCCACAGGCCACAATCAACAGCCTGATCAACTCTATGCGAAGGAGATGTCTTGCTGCATTTGTCAAATTGTAGTCACACCAGATACTGACTGGTTTTCTGATCCATGCCACTACCTATGTTTTGTATTCCCAGTCATGTGAAATCCATAGATTAGGGCCTAATGAATTTATTTCAATTGACTGTTTTCCTTGTATGAACTGTAACTCAGTCAAATCTTTGAAATTGTTGCATGTTTGCTTTTATTTTTTTTCAGTGTTGATAAGTATGTACTCAATATTCAGGAGTAGGCCTAGGCTATAGAGGAGTTCAACAGAACCCCTTGTCCATTGATAATGTAAGTTTAATTTTCTTTCGGCTCCATTCTTCTTGCACCAGACAAAAACATGCAACGACACAGTCAGCACACATATCCCGACAATGGATATGCTATTTGTTATATTGTCTTTGGGCAAGTTCAGTTGCAATGCTGTTTGTAAAAATATTTGGGCGAGTGCAACATCAATTGTACAAAAAACTTTTAATTTCTGATCAAGAAGCCTAAATTACATTATCACTCCATAGGTGCTTGATCAGTTTGTGGACACCATTTGGAAAAGATAGAGTGCTTTATGGCATAATATTATTGATCTCAAAATCTGTTAATATATCACTTATCTTCTGGAATGTTACTTTTTTTTAGGTCAAGACGTATGTTTGAGTCAATACTATCAGAGAAGATAGTATATCTCACTGGTCACCCCCAAAGCCAATTCCTCCTTTGGCCGACTTTCCTTCCAGTTCTCTGCTGCCAATGACTGGAATGAACTACAAAAATCTCTGAAACTGGAGACACTTATCTCCCTCACCAGCTTTAAGCACCAAGCTGTCAGAGCAGCTCACAGACCCCTGCACCTGTATATAACCCATCTGTAAATAGCCCAACCAACTACCTCATCCCCTACCATATTTATTTATTTATCTTGTTCCCTTGCATCCCAGTTTTTCTACATTGCACATTCATCTACTGCACATCTACCATTCCAGTATTTATATGCTATATTGTAATTACTTTGCCACCATGGCCTATTTATTGCCTTACCTTCCTTATCTTACCTCATTTGCACTCTTTGTATATAGATTTGTTTTTCTACTGTATTATTGACTGTATGTTTGTTTTACTCCAATGTGTAACTCTGTGTTGTTGTATGTGTCGAACTGCTTTCCTTTATCTTGGCCAGGTCGCAGTTGTAAATGAGAACTTGTTCTCAACTTGCCTACCTGGTTAAATAAAGGTGAAATAAAAATAAATACAAAAGAAAGAAAGGAGTGGAGGGTAATAGTATCCGGTTGTACATCAAACTTTGTCTAAAGCCTACAGGTATAGTCAGCTTTAAATGCTTTATAACTTGTTATGCATGAGCCTCTTATTAGGCTTATAGTTATGTCAGAAATGTTAAACTTACTCAAAATGCCTGGTCTTTAGTCATAATCATTATGATATACATTATTTTGATGATATTACATTAGAATGGGGTATATCTGGCCAGACAGCCTATTGTATGTAGCCTAGTCTTGACTCTAGTTGTATTGCGAAATAGATTGACTCACTTTGATTATAGGTCCAAAATACGCCATTTAGTCTTTCCCTCTATGACAAAACCCAGGACCATATAAATACATTTCTATTTTTTTGGCAGCGCGGGATTTATTCCTAGTATGACAATTACCCTAAACACGAAAGTAGGCGAGCGGTTTGAATGTGTCCTTCTATTCAGAATAAAAAATAACTACTAAGAATGACGCGGTTATTAAGTGATCATAGTGCATTAACATACTCATAAAATAAAATAGTGCCGCCCTCGCGATGAGTGGTCAAAGACACCTGAGCCATTAGTATTCACACAACGAGGAAGACCACCTGGCGACGCACCTAGAACTCGTCGTATTTATCGCGTGTCGCCGTTTTTTGGCCTGAAGAAAGTTTTTCCTTTTAGTAATTTGATTTCATGAGCTGAGCAAGATGTTCGTCGTTAGACTTATTCTCTTCTTATGCCTTGCAGTGGCCGTTTTCGGACAGACACCAAGTAAGTTTAACTGTCTCTCCCCCATTTTGGACAACAGGTTGTCATTATATAGTCTATTGAATGTCTTGTCGAACAACACATTTCAAACCAGTTTAGTTAGTCTTAAAGCTTGAATCCTTAATCGAAACAATAACAAAGCGGATCCCTGCCTCTGTTTTGCTAAAACAAAACTGAGGGATGGGCCTGGAGAACTCTCTCAGATGTATAGACTGAGCAATGGATGAAAGGACTGACCATCCATGATATCAAAATGTGAGTTTAACCATGTTTTGAGACTATACAGTGTTTGTTTACGTTTACATAGTTCACAAACATAAATGTATAAGTCGAAAAATGGATGTAGGAACTACGGATTCTAGTTTTAAAGAAACGATAAGGGGCTATGGGTTATGAGCTTAAACGCATTTTTCTTTTAAATCTGTAAAAACTATAATTAAATCATAAGACTGATGCACTGAGTAATCCTTCCATTCTCATAAATCAGGAGTAAGACTGAAGTTAATGATTGGTAAAAGGCTGTAATGTTTTCAAGTTGCCTCTGAAGAGTGAGCACTCAATCTGCTGTTCAATGGTCACTTCTAACTTCCAATACTAATTTACTCACACAAATTCAAACAAATTAGTAGGCCTATAATTGTTGAAACATCTGCATTTGCTTATTTGTCAACATTTTAGTGTTTTTAATACCCTCCTGTGTATATTTATATCGTTCAAAGTTAATATGTAATTCTGTATCTCTGCAATTGAAGACAAGCAGTAGGCTACAGTAAACATTAACTAGCTATTTTTCACACTATCAATTTGGGGATGAGTTCTGTGTGCCAAAGAACATCTCTATAGTCACTGTAATATCTCCTCTTATCCATAATTGGCTTGGATTCATACATGTCTAAAAGCATCCCCCCCATGTGTTGTCTTGTGGACCAGTATGGGAGATTAAGGAGTGCTACTTGAAGGATTTCCCCCAGGAACTTCCTACTGTAACTTAATTTCCCCCAGATGGTACACTGCCATACAAATTAGTTGGGAGTCTGGTGAGCTAAGCTGAAATTGTATTGGCGAATGCAACATTTTTATTATAAAGACATTTGTTTTGCTACCGCTGTGGGTTTAATCCTTACCATGGAAGGAAACAAATCGTTTTTACCAAATCCATGCGTATACAGTATTCATTTTGTAAAGGACCAGTCTGCCTTTGCTCCTGAAGAGTCATTTGGGTGGCCTTAGGCTTTTGAATAGATATTTTGGCTAATTCTCAGTGTTTGCAACTGTTGCAGATGCCACACTGATTCCATGTCAGTCAGGCTGTTTAGTTCCTATATTTGAGTCTGGTCCTTACAGAGTTTGGCTGATCTGGGATCTGCTAGCATGCCAGGCTGAAGAGATGGTGCTAGCTCAACCACTTCACCATTAGATTTTCTTAAATCGCTGAAATGCCGTTGTGTCATATTTGAACCTTTCAAATTGTTTGCCTTCACACTTTGATCCTGGTCTACAGTATTTACTACTGTATAGGAAGTGGTTACTCTTTTTCTATGGTGGCATGCCATCTGAAACAATGTTTTTAATAGGAATGCAAATTTAAGTTGGTTCTTCTTCGCATCTATAAGAAAAGCCAGTTTTGAACCCCCAGTTGATCATATCAAGAAATTGCATTGAGTTGGTCATTGAAATCTTCATCCAACCCATAAATGTCAAACTGGGATGTTCTGTCCTGAGAGGAGATGATACAGCTGTGGCCCACTGATTGCCCATCTCTGTTTTTTTTTGTAGTCTAGGACTGCAACCTGCACTGCTTGATGGGATAATGACTATTTCAGGAATGCGCCCCTAATCCCCCTGAGTAAGCGGGAGATGTTACCACAGTAACTCAGGAGAGCGATGGCTAGACCCTCCATCTTGTTGTTCGGCTAAAACTCAAATGACTCTGCACAGTGATGACCCCTGAGTTTCACGCTCATTGGGATATCAAATGACTTGGGTTGATCGAGACTCAGCACAGAAAATACCCTTGTTTTTTGCTCAGTGAGGACTCAAATGACTCGGCACAAGTGAAGAGTCCAGTGTTTCAGGGAATCAAATGTCCTGGCATAATTCCGACTACATTGACTTTGCACAGTGAGGAATCATACTGCTTGATTCAGACTCTAATTATCTAATTCAGTCTGGAATGAGTCAATTTAAGACTACTATGGATGACTATACTCAATGAAGGTTCTTGTTGTGATGAGACAAATATGACCTGAGACAGTGAACCCCCTCACTGTAGTCAACAATGTAGTATACCTTGGCCTTTTTTTGTGATGGTTTCTTTCTAGAGAAACTAAAAGGCAAAGTCCATGAACTCATAAATACCTAGGCTTCAGGAACATTATGTTCTTGTCATGCTGATAGGCGTATATTTTCCTCATCGTTTTGATGATCCGTTGACCTTAGATAGCAGAGTTGATTCATATGCATTGCTTTTATAACTACTCAATGACACTGATGTGTGTTGTATAACAACTACTCATTGACACGGATGTGTGTTGTATAACAACTACTCATTGACACGGATGTGTGTTGTATAACAACTACTCATTGACACGGATGTGTGTTGTATAACAACTACTCATTGACACTGATGTGTGTTGCCATTAGTGCCCTGATAGAAAATTATTGACATGGACAAACATTTTGATTATGAGACAGGGACTTTCAGTGGGGATGTGCAAGTATGACTGTGCATGTGAAGGTGTGTGTGGGTAGGAGAGGAGAGTGTGGGGTGGGTTGCTGGAGGTCAGATGTGAGGTTTCAATGGGGATCTTTCAGAAACCAGTGGGATTATGTTTTCAGGTATGTCCACACACACACACACACACACACACACTGTCTTATCGGCCCTGTCAATTAATAACGTTTTAAGTGCTCTCGGTTGCAAGTCATGAGTTGATAAAAAGTCTGTTAAAGAAATGTCTCAACAAGACGGTCAATTTTACGTCTGTAAAGATAGAATGTCTGGATAATGTAGGCCTCTGACCTAGATGTAAATTTGAGTACATTCAATTCAATCATAAAACTAGACTAATTGACATAATATGAGAAAAAAACAACACGTCACGTAGAGGGATTCAAACTTGGCAAAAGATTCCCTTTTAGTTAATATTCTATCCATCTGAGAGGTGGAGATAACGGGCAGTCAGTTACTTTCTCATGGGTCTTACAATCACTAACTTAAACTCTTTTATCGTGGTTTTTGTGGTTCAACTCAAGAGTTCTCAACGTTTGTGTGTTTCCCCAACCATTGTGTTGGTGGGCCGTCCCTCCTATCCGGATCAGGCTCTATGGAATAGTATTGTAGCATGTCCACCCACTCTACCCAGAGTGGGTGAAAACTTGCTTTGGTGATGAAATGTCACTCCCTTACCAAGACATATGATTATTGATCTTCTGAATCGTTCAGTGGGGTCTTTCTCTAACGTACACTATATGGCCAAAAGTATGTACAGTAGCAAGAAAATGTATGTGAACCCTTTAGATTTACCTGGATTTCTGTATAAATTGGTCATCAAATTTGATCCGATCTTCATCTAAGTCAAAACAATAGACAAATATAATGTGCTTAAACTAATAACACACAAATTATTGTATTTTTCTTTTCTATATGTAATACATAATTTAAACATTTAGAAAAAGTATGTGAACCCCTAGGCTAATGACCTCTCCAAAAGCGAATTGGAGTCAGGAGTAACCTGGAGTCCAATCAATGAGACGAGATTGGCGATGTTGGTTAGAGCTGCCCTGCCCTATAAAAAAATCTCACAAAATTTGAGTTTGCTATTCACAAGAAACATTGCCTGATGTGCACCATGCCTCGAACAAAAGAGATCTCAGAAGACCTAAGATTAAGAATTGTTGACTTGCATAAAGCTGGAAACGGTTACACAAGTATCTCTAAAAGCCTTGATGTTCATCAGTCTGGAAGGAACACAAAACACTATGTGAGGAGAAAAAAATGCACAGCACACCAACATCAACCTCGTCCCAACTGTAGTATGGTGGAGGGAGCATCATGGTTTGGGGCTGCTTTGGCCACAATGGGCAATCAGGGCCTGGACAGCTTGCTATCATCGATGGAAAAATGAATTCCCAAGTTTATCAAGACATTTTGCAGGAGAATGTTAGGCTGTCTGTCCGCCAATTGAAGCTCAACAGAAGTTGGGTGATGCAACAGGACAACAACCCAAAACACAGAAGTAAATCAACAACAGAATGGCTTCAAAATAAGAAAATACACCTTCTGGAGTGGCCCAGTCAGAGTCCTGACCTCAACCCGATTGAGATGCAGTGGCATGACCTCAAGAGATCAGTTCACACCAGACATCCCAAGAATATTGCTGATCTGAAACAGTTTTGTAAAGAGGAATGGTTCAAAATTCCCCCTGACAGTTGTGCAGGTCTGATCCGCAACTACAGAAAAAGTTTGGTTGAGGTTATTGCTGCCAAAGGAGGGTCAACCAGTTATTAAATCCAAGGTTCACATACTTTTCCCACTCTGCATTGTGAATGTTTACACAGTGTGTTCAATAAACACATGAAAACGTATAATTGTTTGTGTGTTATTAGTTTAAGCAAACTGTGTTTGTCTATTGTTGTGACCTTGATGAAGATCAGATCAAATTTTATGACCAATTTATGCAGAAATCCAGGTATTTCCAAAGGGTTCACATACTTGTTCTTGCCACTGTAGATACTCTTATTTCAGCTACACCTGTTGCTGACAGGTGTATAAAATCGACCACACAGCCATGCAATCTCCATAGAGAAACATTGGCAGTAGAATGGCCCGTACTGAAGAGCTCTGTGCCTTTCAACATGGCACCGTCATAGGATGCCACATTTCCAACAACTCAGTTCGTCAAATTTCCATCCTGCTAGAGCAGCCCGGTCAACTGTAAGTGCTGTTATTGTTAAGTGGAAACGTCTAGGAGCAACAACAGCCCAGCGGCCACACATGCTCCCAGAACGGGACCGGCGAGTGCTGAAGTGCGTATCGCGTAAAAATTGTAAAAAAAAGAAAGATGACAAGTTCAACTGGAAAGTGAGCCTGTCAGGTAACCAGTAGCCAAAATTCTTGCACAGAATCCAGTCTAGCTGTTGCGATGCAATTTTCCAGATTTCTTAACTCTTTTTTTTCTCTGGCCTCCATTGATTTAGTCACCCTAATTCTGGCCATCCTACAAGGGTTAAAACTCCAATATCCTTTGAACGGATTATGTTAGAGGAATGAGGATTGGTCAAAAGATGCATTTTTGATTGTACACGCTAAGTATTGTCTAACTTTGCACCATTTTCCCAAGACGATTTCCCAGAAACAAGCTATGAACTGCCTCATATGCAGGTAACTGACAAAATATAGAAAATACAATTAAATTAGAGTTTTGGCGCCTCTTATGGTGTGGCGTGCATTTTCCTGGCAGTTTGGAACCACCGAGACTCATCCTACACTTTTTCCTTACCAAACTGAGCAATTGGGGGAGAAGGGCCTTGGTCAGGGAGGTGACCAAGAACCCGATAGTCACTCTGACAGAGCTCCAGAGTTCCTCTGTGGAGATTGGAGAAACTTCCAGAAGGACAACCATCTCTGTACCACTCCACCAATCAGACCTTTATGGTAGAGTGGCCAGACGGAAGCCACTCCTCAGTAAAATACATGTAACAGCCCGCTTGGAGTTTGCCAGAAGGCACCTAAAGAACTTTCAGACCATGAGAAACAAGATTCTCTGGTCTGATGAAACCAAGATTGAGCTCTTTGGCCTGAATGGTGGCAGCATCATTCTGTGGGGATGTTTTTCAGCGTCAGGGACTGGGAGACTAGTCAGGATCAAGGGAAAGTTGAACGGAGCAAAATACAGAGAGATTCTTGATGAAAACCTGCTCCAGAGCGCTCAGGACCTCAGACTGGGGCGGAGGTTCACATTCCAACAGAACATCGACCCTAAGCACACAGCCAAGACAAAGCAGGAGTGGCTTCGGGACAAGTCTCTGAATGTCCTTGAGTGGCCCAGCCAGAGCCTGGACATGAACCCGATCGAACATCTCTGGAGAGACCTGAAAATAGCTGTGCAGTGACGCTGCCCATCCAACCTAACAGAACTTGAGAGGATCTGCAGAGAATAATGGGAGAAACTCCCCAAATACAGGTGTGCCAAGCTTGTAGCGTCATACCCAAGAAGAGTCGAGGCTGTAATCGCTGCCAAAGGTGCTTCAACAAAGTACTGAGTAAAGGGTTTGAATACTTTTTATTTTATGCTTTGTCATTATGGGGTATTGTGTGTAGATTGATGAGGGAATAAAAAAAAATCATTTTAGAATAAGGCTGTAAAGTAACAAAATGTGGAAAAAGTCAAGGGGTAAATGTGATATTTCAGTTTTTTTTATATAAACTCAGTAAAAAAAGAAACTGTCTTTAAAAATCAAAAAACTTCACAGATCTCCATTGTAAAGGGTTTAAACACTGTTTCCCATGCTTGTTCAATGAACCATAAACAATTAATGAACATGCACCTATGGACCGGTCGTTAAGACACTAACAGCTTAAAGACGGTAGGCAATTAAGGTCACAGTTATGATAACTTAGGACACTAAAGAGGCCTTTCTACTGACTCTGAAAAACACCAAAAGAAAGATGCCCAGGGTCCCTGCTCATCTGCGTGAACGTGCCTTAGGCATGCTGCAAGGAGGCATGAGGACTGCAGATGTGGCCGGGGCAATACATTGCAATGTCCGTAC
Source organism: Hucho hucho (assembly GCA_003317085.1). Taxonomy (NCBI): domain Eukaryota; kingdom Metazoa; phylum Chordata; class Actinopteri; order Salmoniformes; family Salmonidae; genus Hucho; species Hucho hucho. The sequence continues at coordinate 426,359 of QNTS01000753.1, read as the reverse complement.
TGTGAAACACCTAAGACAGCACTACAGGGAGACAGGACGGACAGCTGATCGTCCTCGCCGTGGCAGACCATGTGTAACAACACCTGCACAGGATCGGTACATCCGAACATCACACCTGCGGGACAGGTACAGGATGGCAACAACAACTGCCAGAGTTACACCAGGAACGCACAATCCTTCCATCAGGGCTCAGACTGTCCGCAATAGGCTGAGAGAGGCTGGACTGAGGGCTTGTAGGCCTGTTGTTAGGCAGGTCCTCACCAGGCATCCCCGGCAACAACGTCGCCTATGGGCACAAATCCACCGTTGCTGGACCAGACAGGACTGGCAAAAAGTGCTCTTCACTCACCAGGGGTGATGGTCGGATTCGCGTTTATCGTCAAAGGAATGAGCGTTACACCGAGGTCTGTACTCTGGAGCGGGATCAATTTGGAGGTGGAGGGTCCGTCATGGTCTGGGGCGGTGTGTCACAGTATCATCGGACTGAGCTTGTCGTCATTGCAGGCAATCTCAACGCTGTGTGTTACAGGGAAGACATCCTACTCTCTCATGTGGTACCCTTCCTGCAGGCTCATCCTGACATGACTCTCCAGCATGACAATGCCACCAGCCATACTGCTCATTCTGTGCGTGATTTCCTGCAAGACAGGAATGTCAGTGTTCTGCCATGGCCAGCGAAGAGCCCGGATTTCAATCCCATTGAGCACGTCTGGGTCCTGTTGGATCGGAGGGTGAGGGCTAGGGCCATTCCCCCCAGGAATGTCGGGGAACTTGCAGGTGCCTTGGTGGAAGAGTGGGGTAACATCTCACAGCAACAACTGGCAAATCTGGTGCAGTTCACGAGGAGGAGATGCACTGCAGTACTTAATGCAGCTGGTGGCCACACCTGATACTGACTGTTACTTTTGATTTTGACCCCCCCTTTGTTCAGGGACACATTATTCCATTTCTGTTAGTCACATGTCTTTGGAACTTGTTCAGTTTATGTCTCAGTTGTTGAATCTTGTTATGTTCATACAAATATTTTCACATGTTAAGTTTGCTGAAAATAAACGCAGTTGACAGAGAGGACGTTTATTTTTTGGCTGAGTTTACATTTGAACAAAAAAACACTTTTTCTTTGTCATTATGGGGTATTGTGTGTAGAAAAAAGGTCTGAATACTTTCTGAATGCATTGTAAACTTAGTATTACTTTCTTAGCTACAGTATACATATCTGCCTGGCATATTACATAATTTATGCAGCAGCATTCAAGATGTTGTTGGACTGACCCTGTTGTTGTGCTCTGCTCATTTGAACAGGAAGGTGGTGCGGTGGGGCTTCGTGGGCAGATTTTGTCATCAGGCTTTTACATCAAAGTCTGTCATTCTCTGGATTTATGGTGCTTTCAAGACAACTGGGAACTCGGAAAAAAATAAGGTTGAATCATGACGTTAGTGATTTTCAGGTCGGAGCTCTAGAAAGAGGCCCAAGTTCCCGACTTGGAATTCCGAGTTGGATGACAGTTCAAAATGTATTTTCCCAGTCGGAGCTTGTTTTTTTTCCAGAGTTCCCAGTTGTCTGAGATTTCCCAGATCCGATTTTCCAGTTGTTTTGAACGCGTCAGAAGACATGGCAGCATGGCCAATGTTGAGTGTTTATCCTTTTAAGCTTGGAAAATAGACCCTTAAACACAGACCACACATCCACTCCACTGAATAGCAGGCTAGTGATTGCTTTGCAATGTTTGCAGTTAGCCACTGATACTTTCCAAACCACTCAACTTGTTGTGTAATGTTTATGTCCAATGGCCGATGAGCACCGATACGTTTTATCTATAATTTCTCGGTATTTACCTCTGGCTGACCCACCACCACAGAAAGCACTGAGCTAGGCTTAAACACCTGCATTACTCAAGAAAGCAAAAAAGAGACTGTTTGTATGCGGCTTTATTAACTCAAATATGTTTTTGTTTTTTTCATTGTTTGCAAACTGATACGTGACACGTATTAATGCCAAAATATCATGCAAAACAGACCTGCACTGAATGAAGGGTCGCCACTGGTCATTTAAAGGAGTTGGCAAAAGCAGTATAGGAACTTATCAGAAGTATTTAAGTGCAAGTGCCATGAATATTTAGCAATTTACTTCCCTAACCATTACAAAGTCGTTTCATTGTAGGGCAAATTCATGTCCCAAATTGTCTTGTGTGTTTTATGGGTGGACGTGAATCATTATATAATTTTACTGTAACACTAAAGAGGAAGAGACAGTGATATTCATCCCCTTTCCTTGCCTCTCACTCCCCAGTGAACACTGGTAACCAAGCGATAAATCTATTTAGTCACACGACACAAAGTACAGAGCAGGTTACCTACCTACAGTACAAATAATGGCATTGTCTACGCCTAGTAGTTATGGCTTTGGACAGTGGACTCTTGTGTATTTTATTACATTACATGCTTTTTCTCTGAGTAATACCTGTAAATATGTTTCCTCTGACAGAGTAGGCATATACAATGTAGAGTGAAACTTTAGCCAGGTGCTTCAAGTGTTGCTGGCTGGATAGCTTTGTTCTCTTTCAGGGGCCCCTGTAGTTCTCTTGGGACAGGGTTGAGCTGTATACAGTCAAGGGCTGAACCCGCAAGACTCCAAATAAAGACCCTATTCTTTGCTGCTGCTATTCTGCAAGAGCATCACGGTGGACAGTAATTGAAAGGATGTGGGTGTTTGTGTCTGCATTGTCTGTGTGCAGGGGTTGGTGTCTGCTTCAGTTATGAAATATGACCGTTTAATCAGTGTCTATCTATCTTGGTGAACTTGGATCTGTCTTATCCTGCCAACTACAATTATCCAAATGAATGGCATATTATAGATTTTATCGTAGCATTAAGTAGCAATGGCTTAAGTCGCAGAGGGACCTAGCCTATACTGTCCATGGGCTTAGTTTGTCAGGTTAACTGTACATCCCCAATGCTGCATTTTTATTTGTTCACAGCTTGCTGTTACGTGCCCTGGATTGCACCTGAAACTTAAACATAACGCAATGTTTATCATCCCGATGGTCTTATGATCAAGGTGACGCAGTCTGCTGAAGTGGACACATCCTGTGTTTGGCAACCCTGTTATTGACGTGCTATATTATGAGTTTCAGGGTTGGTGGAGGGAAAGATGGTGGGGAGGGTGGAGAACCTTTCTGAAGGCCCTACCCTTAGCCACTTCATGTAGATCTGAAAGGATTGGATAGGTATAAGCAATATTGTACTTTCACCTTTTCCTCTGATAGACTAGGTGGAATTTTTGACCGAGTTACACCTCTCCAAGCCTTTAGCTCTACAGAAATACTTAAGGGACAGGGGATAAGGGTTCTTCCCACACCCCTTCTCCCTGAAGTGTGCACTCATTCAAGTGTCTACCATATTTATTACACCAGTCCAATTCTTTGAAATCCTTGAGGGGTAGTGAATGAATGTATACCGTCACCTCGGGAGAAGTGGGAGAAAACGTATTGGTGTAGGGTGGACCATAGAGGAGAGGAAGACTCAATGTTTTTCCAGGGCCCGTGCCAGTAGGTTGTGGGAGTCTTCCCAGCTGGGCTGAGTAGAGAGGGGAGGAAGAGAGTCTGGCTGTGGCAGTACAGCCTTGTTTCCATTGTGTGACAGTAAAGAATTAACTATCTTCTCTACCCGTCACAGTACTTGACCAGTGGAAATATTTCCTGTACAATTTAATTATATACAATTTCTTAGATTGAAAGTGTTTGTAGCAGATTGTGTTTAACATTTTAATTCTATGAGGAAGAAAATCTTAGCTGCAGAAAAACTACAGTGTCAACTTTTTTATGGGACACAGACATTTCAGTCAGCCACTGAATGTTGTTTTTGCCACCATAGTTATCTTAAAGGGCAATTCCACCATTTTTCAACCTTATATTCAGGACCTTTCTTTTTAACCACAGAACACTGGTATGCTACTGGAGATAATGAATATGCGGTTGGAAAGTGGTGGAAATGCCTTTTTAAGACAACTACTGTAGCAAAAACAACATTCAGTGGCTGACTGAAATGTCTGTGTCCCATAAAGTTGACACTAGTTTTTACTGCAGCTAAGATTTTTTTCCAGCTACTGACACTCCCCCAATTACTGGTGAACCCCCAGTAACCACTTCCAATAATGTCCCTACAGCACCAACCAATGCTCCAGCAATGAAGGATCCTGTAGCAACACCAACAACAAAGGATCCTGCAGCAACACCAACAACGGAGGATCCTGCATCAACACCAACAACGGAGGATCCTGCAGCAACACCAACAACGGAGGATCCTGCAGCAACACCAGCAACGAAGGATCCTGTAGCAACACCAACAACGAAGGATCCCGCAGAAACACCAACAACGAAGGATCTCGCAGAAACACCAACAACGAAGGATCCCGCAGAAACACCAACAACGAAGGATCTCGCAGCAACTCCAACGACGAAGGATCCATCAGCAACTCCAACGACGAAGGATCCATCAGCGACACCAACAACGAAGGATCCCGCAGCAACACCAACAACGAAGGATCCCGCAGCAACACCAACAACGAAGGATCCCGCAGCAACACCAACAACGAAGGATCCTGTAGCAACAACGGAGGGTCCTACAGCAACAACACCAACAGAGGCCTCTACAACATCATCAAAACCAGGTAGGCTCGTTAGTCATCCATCTAACCTTCTTGTTTTTCTATGACTAGGGGTGTCAAACAGCAGGTCCGATTTCATATGGGCCGCCATGTTGGCTTGGTAAGATATTTTCTTTTCATGTTTTTTTTCTTTTGTATGACTAAAACCGTATAGAAGCTGTGTAGAAATAATAATGGATGGCATCCCGAGTGGCGCAGTGCTAGCTAGAGATTCTTAGTTTGAGTCCAGGCTCTGTCGCAACTGGCCGCGACCGGGAAACCCATGGGGCGGCGCACAATTGGCCCAGCGTCGTCCGGGTTAGGGGAGGGTTTGGCCTGCAGGGATGTCCTTGTTCCATTGTGCACTAGCCGGGCGCAGTGCACACTGACACGGTCGCCAGATGCACGGTGTTTCCTCCAACACATTGGTGCAGTTGTCTTCCGGGTTAAGTGAGCATTGTGTCAAGAATCAGTGCGGCTTGGTTGGGTTGTGTTTCGGAGGACGCACGGCTCTCGACCTTTGCCTCTCCCGAGTCCGTCCGTACGGGAGTTGCAGCGATGAGACAAGACTGTAACTACCAATTGGATACCATGAAATTGGGGAGAAAACAAAGTAAAAAAATATATATAATAATAATGGATGATGGAAAATTATTAAACTATCAATCACTGAAACAAAAGCTAGACAGTCAGGGAACATTATTGAAAGAGGAGTAATTGTTTTGCAGATTCTGACGGCAAAACAAAAGCTACAATCTTAGAGCATCAGAAACTCCAAAGATGATGGATAGAGGGCTATATTTTGACAGCAAGGCAATACAACCCATTTTCATTGCATCCCTCTAGACCTCAGTGAAGTCCCTCTGGGCGAAATTACTTTGTTGTTTAGATGACAGAATGGCAGTTCCCTAAGTTGACTGGAATAGGGTATGGATTGGGTTAACACCATTATCAGACTTAGAAAAGTTATCTGGTGACATTATTTGATTTTAGGGAATTATTTCAATGCGCATACAGTCAGGTTCATATATATTTGGACATTGACCAAGTTATTATTATTTTAGCTGTCTGCCACAGCATATTGGAGTTGAAATTAAGTAATGAATATGAGCTGAAAGTGCAGACTTTCAGCTTTAATTTGAGGATATTTATTTAGATCCATATCGGGTATTTATTTACATCCAAATCAGGTGAATGGTGTAGGAATTACAGCACTGTTTAAGAGACCAAAAGTACTTGGACAATTGGCTGCTCAGCTGTTCCATGGCCAGGTGTGTGATATTCCCTCATTTGGTTCATTTACAGTGAGGGAAAAAAGTATTTGATCCCCTGCTGATTTTGTACGTTTGCCCACTGACAAAGAAATGATCAGTCTATAATTTTAATGGTAGGTTTATTTGAACAATGAGAGACAGAATAACAACAAAAAAAATGTTATAAATTGATTTGCATTTTAATGAGGGAAATAAGTATTTGACCCCTCTGCAAAACATGTTTTTTTGCCTGTGCTTAGCTCCATTCAGTTTATTTTTTATCCTGAAAAACTGCCCAGTCTTTAAGAAATGCATCGTGCTACGTGTGTTCTAAAGAACTGTGTTTCTCTTTGATTTGAAGATCCCTGTGTCTCACACCCATGCAAAGGTGGCAGCAGCTGTCAGCCAGGCTATGGCTCCCACTTCACCTGTCTCTGTCTGGCTGGCCAAAGGTACTCTGAGACAAGAAGACAATGTGAGGAAGGTGGGTTTCTCCTGTCTGCCACCACTAGTGGGTGCTACAATACCATGGATGATAGAGCGCTAAAGGCCTACATAGCTCTGATTGATAGGGAGGAGAGCTTCATCATCTGCATTGAACATTTAGGAACTTTAGAAACTATTCTGATTTAAGACCAGTTGAGAGTTTTTTGTTCTGAGTATAGTTAAGTGTGGATAAACTGGTTCTATATTTGTATTTATCTTCCACGTGTAGCAATCGGATGGGCTTAGGTTTTGATCAATAAATTGATACATTTATAAATGTATGAATACATAAATGAGAGCAACCTAGATGACAGTGGCTAGAGGAGTCAAACTCAGGATCCGCCCCCTTTTTTCAATTTTTACCTAAAATGACATACCCAAATCTAACTGCCTGTAACTCAGGCCCTGAAGCAAGGATATGCATATTCTTGATACTTCTTGTAATTGTGAAAGAAATGAAGGAGAATATAACCCAAAAGATCTGGTAAAAGATAATACAAAGAAAAAAACAACCGTTCTTTTGTATTTTTTTTGTACCATCAAATTTATTTATAAAGCCCTTTCTACATCAGCCGATGTCACAAAGTGCTGTACAGAAACCCAGCCTAAAACCCCAAACAGCAAGCAATGCAGATGTAGAAGCACGGTGGCTAGGAACAACTCCCTAGAAAGGCCAGAACCTAGGAAGAAACCTAGAGAGGAACCAGGCTCTGAGGGGTGCCCAGTCCTCTTCTGGCTGTGCCAGTTGGAAATTATAACAGAACATGGCCAAGATGTTAAAAAGTTGATAGATAACCAGCAGGTTCAGATAATAATAATCACAGTGGTTGTAGATGGTGCGAAAGTTCAGCACCTCAGGAGTAAATGTCAGTTGGCTTTTCATAGCCGATCATTCAGAGTTAGAGACAGCAGGTGCAGTAGAGAGAGAGAGAGAGTCCAAAACAGCAGGTCCGGGACAAGGTAGCACATCCAGTGAACAGGTCAGGGTTCCATAGCTGCATGCAGAACAGTTGAAACTGGAGTAACAGAATGACCAGGTGGACTGGGGACAGCAAGGAGTCATCAGGCCAGGTAGTCCTGAGGCATGGTCCTATGGCTCAGGTCCTCAGAGAGAAGAGAGAGAGAGAGAGAGCATACTTAAATTCACACAGGACACCGGATGAGACAGGAGAAATACTCCAGATATAACAGATTGACCCTAGCCCCCCGACACAAACTATTGCAGCATAAATACTGGAGGCTGTATGAAATGGAAGAGAAAGGCCATAATGTATTATTCCAGCCCAGCTGCAATTTAGATTTTAGCCACTAGATGGCAGCAGTGTATGTGCAATATTTTTAGACTGATCCAATGAACCATTGCATTTCTGTTCAAGATTTTGTGTCAAGACTGCCCAAATGTGCCTAATTTGTCTATTAATAATTGTTCATGTTCAAAACTGCTCACTCTCCCCAAACAATAGCATGGTATTCTTTCACTGTAATAGCTACTGTAATTTGGACAGTGCAATTAGATTAACGAGAATTTAAGCTTTCTACCAATATCAGATATGTCTATGTCCTGGGAAATTTTCTTGTTACTTACAACCTCATGCTAATCGCATTAGCCTACGTTAGCTCAACCGTCCCATGGACGAGACACCGATCCAGTAGAGGTTTTAAACATATATTATATTAGCTATAGCATCTATACTTGCATATTGGATCTCATGTACCATCTCCTCTGTGGTCTTTTTAACACAACGCTACACCCCCACCATTTTCAATAGGTGCTTATAATTCTTATTTGTCATGTGACACCACCATGTGTTGATTCTGAATCTCAGCCCAGGTCTTCCCTGGATCTCTGCTCCTGCCTAAAATGCCCTTTGAAGAAGACATGACCGACCCACAATCAAACATTTTCAACGTCACAGCTGCCGACTTAACTACTTTGGTAAAATAGATATACTTTTTACACTGTATCTATGTCTGGCTGTAGTTCAAAATCACAACCTTTCTGCTACGTCACATAGGTCATTACCAAGCTGTTTGTGACATTTTGACAACGTGTGAGCTGGGTAACAGCTGCATTACACTTGTGTCTAAGTCCTTGGAAACTGTCTCAGTCAACCCAGGTCGTAGAAGCTGTAGAATTTTTCCAAATAGGTATTTTCAGAACAGTTAGTGCAGTAATTCAGAGGAGAAATTTTGGGTTAACTTGATCTTCTGTACGTTCAGTCAGTGAACGTACATCTACTGTAGTAATATGAACATTCTCATTTACTTACTTCATCTCACATATGAGATGAGGTTGTTACAGAAGTGCCTTCTATTTTAAACATTCTTAAACATTTTCTACTTAACATGATGGGATACAATTGAATGTGTGTGTGGGTGTCCTTCAGTCAGGATCAGCTACTGTAATGGCCTCGAAAGATGCTAACAAAGATGAACCCCCATGGAAAAATACGATAACGACGACTTTAGTACAGCATCTAGGGATTTTACCCTCTTGGTTTAATGGATCAGGTTTTGGAAAGGCAGTCACAGGGACTAGAGTTAGGGTCCTGGTCGGGTTAACTACATTGGTGTAGGAAGTGGTTAGTACCATTGGAAGCTTTACCCTAGCAAGTCTGGGCCACAGTAACGTTTTCTGAAGCATAGCTATTTTTGGTTATTACTGTGCATGCGTTACAAAGTAATCAGACCTATTCTCACTATATTGAAATGCCTTAGCCACTATTCAGCTTGAATTCTACATTTAAAACTTCTCACAACTAAAAACAAACAAGAAAATCGTTTTTTGCAGCTGAAGCAAGCACACATTTCTTCAGGAAATGTACCATTTCAGTAATATTTATCTTACCTTAGAAGTATTATGTCAGTAGTGACGTCATCTACCATAAGCCCATGTTTACTTTGCAGGCTGACTAGCATCTATTGAGTGATGGAATGTCCCATAAATGTAATGCTCAAATCAATTTATACAAGACATGTTTTGCCGCTATATAATTCAAAAGAAAGCTTGAGATATTTTCTGGAAGTCTGAGAACATTTTTGCTGTTATCTTGCAACTTTTCAGTAGGCTTATCTTTTTCCTTTTGCTGTTCGCAATTCACAAATTATTTGATTCACCATGATCGAACCATACCCCATCTACAACAATGTTTGTAACAAACAACAGCCTCCTTTATTTAGCTGTACTAGGCTAACTGCCCAGTAAAATTATATTGTGAACTGATTAGCATTTGTCTGTCCAAAATACAGATGGGGAAAATTTTGGGCACTCAAGCTGGCTACATTGATTCCACAGTGCTGAAGCTCAGGTCAGTGTTAATGTAGTTACTGTGGTCCCTGTTTTTACCAATAAAATATATTTTTTGCATACCACTCACGCTATAGGCTACACTACAATTTTCTTGTTGTTGGTTTGATTCTAACAAACTACCTTCATTCTTGAATTTCAAAGTTAATGTCTTCTTGATTTTCTTTTTTAACCTCATTTATTGTGTCAGTCCAGATTATTATAGCCGTCATGATAATGTATAATTTTGACTTGGAAGATATCACATGCCCAAGACAACTATTGACAGAAGATTGATGCTGTAACTATCACTACTTGAGCATGTGATAGTTCCATGATGATCATAATTCTAAAAACACTGATACTAATTTGCCTCCTAGCAAAATGCCTGGGGGTTCGGCTCGTACCTTCTGGTCACAACCAGGTGGCGTCAACGTGACCATGGAGAACAATTTTGAACTCGACTCCATCATCGAAGAAGGCCACATCAAGGCAAAGATACAGGGTGCTATTAACGTCTGTGCCAAAACGGGTGCCCTATGTTTAGATGATCTACTTAACAGTGCAACATACGAAGGTATGTCACCTATAGCAATAGTAACACACTATTCCCTTGATGTATAATGACTGTGGTTTAACATAAGCTAGGAGGCAATCTTGTGAGCATAGCTACAATGAATGTCAAGGGGAAGACAGAGAACCAGTGGTGGAAAAAGTACTCAATTGTCATACTTGAGTTAAAGTAAAGATAACTTAATAGAAAATGACTCAAGTAAAAGTGAGTCACCGAGTAAAATAGTACTTGAGTAAAAGTCTAAAAGTATTTGGTTTTAAATATACTTAAGTATCAACAGTAAATGGAATTGCTAAAATGTACTTAAGTATCAAAAGTAAAAACTTCTTTATATTAAGCAAACCAGATGGCACCATTTTCTTGTTTTTATTTTATTTACGGATAGCCAGGGGCACACTCAGACATAATTTACAAAGGAAGAATTTGCATTTAGTGAGTCCACCAGGTCAGAGGCAGTAGGGATGACGAGGGATGTTCTCTTGATAAGTGTGTGAATTGGACCATTTTCCTGTCAAAATGTAATGAGTACTTTTGGGTGTCAGGGAAAATGTATGGAGTAGAAAGTACATTATTTTCTTTAAGAATTTAGTGAAGTAAAAGTTGCCAAAAATATAAATAGTAAAGTACAGATACCCACAAAAACGACTTAAGTAGTACTTTAAAGTATTTTTACTTAACTCCTTTACACCACTGCAGAGCAAGAACTAAGTATGCAATCAATCACAATCATGATGTTGTCATATGACATTGGTAGTATGATGTGACTTGGTAGTATGATGGTAGTATGATGTAAAACTAGAGTAGTGATCCTCCTAAATCCTGCTGCTGGAGAGCCGTACCTGTATTTTGTTCCGTGATTCAACTATTCATCTGACCTGCAGTACTGCAGCTCTCCAGGAGCAGGATTGAGGATTACTCTTCTAGGAAAATATGTAAAATAGGAGTTGAACAGTAGAAAAAGGTTTGTCACTGTAACTCCCATTGATAGACATCTGGAGCATTCAGTAGACTAGGCAACTATATTGTTAACTAGTCAATGAATTCTGAACACTGTCCACATTACTGTCACTGTAATGTTTGTAATGCTTAGTCATGTCTTTTGGATGTGATGCATTCAGGCCTCCACAGGGGGTAATGAAGACATGATGGGGGGGGGGGGACAATTGCATCTCATCAGGCAATTGATTGAATTGATGGAATTGAAAACTATTTGCCCCATCCACAATGCTGAATGGAGGTGCTTACTTACAGTATGTAATCCTCTCCCTGTGGCACTGTCTATACAGAAACCGATCTGTGTCATTTGTATCGGAAACCTTGTGAGGACGCGACAACTACTTGTAAATCTAGCAATGGTAGACCTGAATGTACCTGTCAGGACAATTACGTGAAATCGGAATACTCTATCAGAACATGCAAAGGTGAGTGGCACTGATTGTTCCTCTTACAATAGACTCTGGGGGTTTGTGTAAGAGAGGGTAAAAAGAGATTGGGGCTTGGCGGTGTGTGTGTGATAGACTTAGTTTACCGTCTCTGTCTGCAGCTTGTGAAAGTGGGAAGAAAGCAGTGAACGGCGTGTGTATTGAGTAAGTACTTAAAACATTTAATCAATTTAGTCATTTTCACATAAACAATGTCTTTCAACTGGGAGGTTGGATACTGTGCAATGATTAACTTGCATAATTGGTCTGTGCAAAGATTTTTTTTAAATAATGTTTTTCTTTCAGTTGTTCATTTGGTTATTCGGGATTAAACTGCAATGAATGTGAGTATAACATACCGTATTATGGTATGATTCTTCCTTCCAGGTATTTGACACTAGGGTGCCTCTGGCCATCGCAATAGGTGTTGTTCTCTCCTTTCATGTGGTGTTTCCTGTAATAGTGGTATTGAGTATACTGGTGTTTGCAGGTTTTTTAACATCTCTCTCTCTCTCTCTCGCTCTCCCCCCTCTCTCTTGCTCTCTCTCGCTCTCTGTCTCTCTGCAGCATGGAAGTTGACGCTGGTGATTGTCGGCACCGTTCTTGGTGCACTGCTACTCATCACGCTAATCATGCTGCCAGTAGTTGCACGCAAGTGAGTCCCGCACACACGGAGGACAATGTTTTACACCCTAATATTTTAATCACATCAAAAACAATTAAATATATACCTTCATCTTTAATCTTGTTACGATTCCACGATTGACCCTAATGGAGTATAATATGTAGTTGTTAAATCTCATGTGTATTGTCATCTTCTATAGGACGTCCAAGAAGAGCTCCTCCAAGAAGTCCTCGAGGAACGCTGAGGTTCCTACCTACACCAGCCCCTATCCCACCAAGGACTTCAGGGCATCGACCTTAACCAATGGGGGGGTGACCAATGCCAGTTCAGGTTTTGCGGGTGTACCCAAGATCCCCCGGGCCGTGCCCAACAACAACAGCTGGGACCGTGGCAGCAACCTGGAGATGACGGAGAGCGGTAGCAGACAGGCACTGGTGACCAAGGGAGACAAAGGAGGGGTAAGAACCTCGGGAGGGAGAGAGGAAGAATGAGTGAGAAAGGAGGGTGGGAAAGACACAGGGGTTCATCTGGCCAGATAACTACCAAAATATGACTTTATGTCTAATCTCGGACATCCAGAACTAACATCTTGCGTAATTGCACCAGATGCTCGATTAAGTTCTGGGGGGTAAACGTGTTAGAAAATCTACTAACGAGACTAGCGAAGTCTCCACCTCTCTAAACCAAAAGGCTCAGCCAGTTTTAGGCAAGTCTATGGTCAACATGTCCCCTGATTTATCCATATGAATAGTGACACAAAGTCAGTGTGTGGAATTCTGGGAGGGAAATGCTCATGCAAGGCTATTGCAGTTGTCTCATATTTAAATGTCAGTTATCATTTGATGCAAGTTGGTGATGAGTGTAACCATTATTTTCCAAACTACAAAAATGCTACCTCTTGGCAACATATATCATGTCTTGAAGAAGTACCTTCATGCCCTTATGCTGCCACTTACTATAAGATAAGTGACAGAATTATTTAATGTAAAAAGGAATACTTTTATTTGATCAACAGAAGATTTTCTTACCAATAATTTAAGGAAATGTTTAAAATGTGTTTTGTATTCTGTGTATCCATGAATTATATTAAATAATAAAAAATATGAACAAAAAGTATATTCAGAGTGAAGTATCTTAAGGTGTGAAGTACATATAAAGTACCAAATAGTACAAAGACCTGGGCCAATTTAACCCCACGAAAAACAATTTATTGAAGAACATTTCAAGCACATACATTCAACATTAATTATGCATTAAAGAACACTAGTTACAACCAGAAAATGACATAATTAAAATGGTGCCAAATCTTTCCTGCTGGGTAAAGACCAAGACCCCCAGGACTGAGACTGTTAGATACAGATGTTGTTTTGTGTTTTAGATTGGCGGCTACCAGAACCCTGATGACACAAGGAACTTCAACGACAGGAAACCCTACCAGAGTGGAGGTCAGGGCAACAACCCCTACCAGAGCGCAGGTCAGGGCAACAACCCCTACCAGAGCGGAGGTCAGGGCAACAACCCCTACCAGAGTGGAGGTCAGGGCAACAACCCCTACCAGAGCGGCGGTCAGGGCAACAACCCCTACCAGAGCAGACTCCAAGACAACAACCCCTACCAGAGCCGAGGCTAGGACAACCCTTACTTTACACATGACAATGGAAGAAGAAACTGAAGACCCACTGGAACAGTCAACAAAGGATACCATTTTCTTCAGAATGCAAATGCTTAAAAATCAGAAAGCAATAACAATGGTTTTTAAATAGTCCTACTTGTGATTCTTCACTATGTTCTACTCAACTTTTATGCACTGTGTATCAATCATTTTTTTTGTACAATAAATTATAGTTGAGTTGCAGTGTCCATTCTGTCCAAGAGTGGGCGGTGTATCCAAGCTCCTGAAATTGATGTAGCCAAAAGGCTACTAATTTATTGGTGTGGTTCACCATTATCTATCTCTTGTACATCTATGAATTTGCTGATATTCAATCAGGGTTTAGAAATAGCAAATAATGCCATTTATCCTTAATGTGCCATCTTACTACATATTGTATATGTAATATAAATATAGTCAAATATAAATAAACAGAATGTGTGTAAAATTATTCAGTGATACACACAGTTCAGTATGATGACTTTTACACAATACATTTTGTAAATGAGACTGGCTTCTCGATGTTAAAGAAAAGGAAAATAAATAAATTTTGATTGTACAACTGCGCTTGGTTATTAATTCAGACAGACAGAGTTTGTGTGTTTCTGTACATAATGGAATTTTAATAGTGAGTGTATCATATTTCAAATATGTAACGTGTGCTGTCAGAAAGCAGTTTTGTATTTTAAGATTAAGATCACTTTATTCAACAATTGTGCACATGGTCCACCCGAAATTGGGCTTTCGCTTAATCCCAACGCCTCCGAAAGACGCATAGGCTACACTTTGGAGCTTGGGGCTGCCACACTGAGCCCCCGTGGAGCAGTTACTGGGGGGGGGGGTCAGGTACCTTGCTCAAGGGCGCAATGGCATCTAAGATTTTATACCAGCAATCCTCTGGTTGCCAGCTCAGTTCCCATCAGAATTTTCCCATCAAAGGCTCGCTTCTCTATCCGCTAGGCTAGCTGCTGCAATGGTGCATCAGTGATGGTAATCAAGAGTTTGTATAGTCCCATGTCATAACATTGTTTCTTCCCAGTGAATATTTAATATGGCATTTGAAAAAACACTATAATGTATTGATGTTGAACAAAACTAAAATGTACTGTTGATTCTGCAACTGTACGTAGCCTATACCACGTTTCACTTACCAGTGACATTGAATAATAACGTCAACCATGTAGATTGGCTAAAGTAGTTCCATTTGATAAAAATATGGACAGGAATAATCATCTTAAACTTGTGTAATTCATTATTTAGAATTTTACATTTTGTAGCATATTAAATGTAAATTATATTTCCAGTTTTATATGAAAAACTCCATTTGATATATACCTAGACCATGACTTTACAGGGTTGTACATACAGTTTAAAGTACAGTTTAAAGTCATGCTTTTATTCAATGCAGAGTTACATACATACAGTATGTGTTGTATACATAACTACATAATAATTTGCCTTCTTTTGATTGATCCAATTCTGTATTCCATGTTTTCATTTGTACAGTTTGCCTGAATTTTGTTTGCTCAAGTTTCTCATAGCAAGTTGCAAGTATCACCTATCACACTTGCTGTTGAAAATGTCAATGTGGAATTGGTTTGAAGGCATATTAATGTTATCAAGACAGATTACACACTCTTAGTTTAATGATGTACATAAGTACATATTTACTCTTAACTAATAAGTTAATAAAATAAATATCCTATCTAATTGTTTTTTATTTTAAAGCTTTTAATATTTCATAATTTTTATTAACCTATACCAGTTTGATTTTACCTTTTACATTTCATGAATTTCAGTAACAAACAGGTGCCAATTTGCGCTAGCTATTAATCATTTGTGTCCAATAACACATCTGAGTAATAATCTTAGAAATGTGTTTAAAATTATGCTTAGGTGGAATTATTACTATTTCTGTAAAAATAGCCTGTGGGTACATAACCTAGGCTACGTTTGAGTTCAGCAGGGGAGTTTGTAAAGGTTGCCAGATTTCACCCTTCCTCTACCTTTTGACGTCTCAGATTTTATATCTATTCGTATCCCCAAATTCTTGTTTTTCCCAATGTGTCTTTGTAACTATATTTATGGTAGGTTTTCAGGAAAAAGTCATTCTTCATCAGATTTCAGCAAGATTTCAGATTGTGTTTAGATAAAAGTAACATTGCTCTCATAAAATGTAGTTCCTTGAGCACTACAGATAAAGTTGAAGTCGGAGGTTTACATACATCTTAGCCAAATACATTTAAACTCAGTTTTTCACAATTCCTGACATTTAATCCTAGTAGAAATTCCCTGTCTTAGGTCAATTAGGATCACCACTTTATTTTAAGAATGTGAAATGTCAGAATAATAGTATAGAGAATGATATATTTCAGCTTTTATTTCTTTCATCACATTCCCAGTCGGTCAGAAGTTTACATACACTCAATTAGTATTTGGTAGCATGCTACCTTTTAATAGTTTAACTTGGGTCAAACGTTTCGGGTAGCCTTCCACAAGCTTCCCACAATAAGTTGGGTGAATTTTGGCCCATTCCTCCTGATAGAGCTGGTGTAACTGAATCAGGTTTGTAGGCCTCCTTGCTCGCACACGCTTTTTCAGTTCTACCCACAAATTCTATATGGTATTAAGGTCAGGGCTTTGTGATGGCCACTCCAATACCTTGACTTTGTTATCCTTAAGCCATTTTGCCACAACTCTGGAAGTATTGTTGGGCTCATTGTCCATATGGAAGACCCATTTGCGACCAAGCTTTAACTTCCTGACTGATGTCTTGAGATGTTGCTTTAATATATCCACATAATTTCCCTTCCTCATGATGCCATCTATTTTGTGAAGTACACCAGTCCCTCCTGCTGCAAAGCATCCCCACAACATGATGCTGCCACCCCCGTGCTTCACGGTTGGGATGGTGTTCTTCGGCTTGCAAGCCTCCCTCTTTTTCCTCCAAACATAACGACGGTCATTATGGCCAAACAGTTCTATTCAGACCAGAGGACATTTCTCCAGAAAGTACGATCTTTGTCCTCTTGTGCAGTTGCAAACCGTAGTGTGAATTTGTTTATGGTGGTTTTGGAGCAGTGGCTTCTTCCTTGCTGAGCGGCCTTTCAGATTATGTCGATATAGGACTCGTTTTACTGTGGACATAGATACTTTTGTACCTGTTTCCTCCAGCATCTTCACAAGGTCCTTTGCTGTTGTTCTGGGATTGATTTGCACTTTTCACACCAAAGTACGTTAATCTCTAGGAGACAGAATGCGTCTCCTTCCTGAGCGGTATGACGGCTGCGTGGTCCCATGGTGTTTATACTTACTATTGTACTATTGTTTGTACAGATGAAAGTGGTACCTTCAGACATTTGGAAATTGCTCCCAAGGATGAACCTGACTTGTGGAGGTCGACAATTTTTTTTCTGAAGTCTTGGCTGATTTATTTTGATTTTCCCATGATGTCAAGCAGAGGCACTGAGTTTGAAGGTAGGCCTTGAAATACATCCACAGGTACACCTCCATTTGACCCTAATGATGTCAATTAGCCGATCAGAAGATTCTAAAGCCATGACATAATTTTCTGTAATTTTCCAAGCTGTTTAAAGGCACAGTCAACTTAATGTATGTAAACTTCTGACCCACTGGAATTGTGATACAGTGAATTATAAGTGAAATAATCTGTCTGTAAACAATTGTTGGGAAAATTACTTGTCATGCACAAAGTAGATGTCCTAACTGTCTTGCCAAAACTATAGTTTGTTAACAAGACATTTGTGGAGTGGTTGAAAAACAAGTTTTAATGACTCCAACTTAAGTGCATGTAAACCTCCGACTTCAACTGTATATCAACCCAATGTTATTTGTGAGAATTGCTCCATTGTTAAATATTTTGTTGGTGACCCGCTCTTTGATGGTATGTACAGTTAAAAATGGGTCTTGATTGATGTGATCTGATCTTTCAAAACCAGGATGAAAATAACAATTCCTGTCTTCCTGTTGCACAAAAATGACCGGGGATGTTTTCTTGCTGATGTGGACAACATGTCCACCGGTACAAGTTAATCTTAGATGAATTTCATGTAAAAGAGAGTCATAAAAAGCTGTATACTTTAAATTGGACCCTATGTCATTTGGGTTTAGAAAACTTCATCCAAAAGACACTCTGATTTACACTTGGCTTAGAGGGAAGAGAGGTGATAGTTAAGATTGAGTGTGAATCCATTTCGTTCATCATACTAATTTATACCCAAACAAAAAAAATAGAGTATTGACTAAAGAGAGAGGGTGCTTGAAGATGGACCTCTTAGGTCTAAATGTTCTGTCTCTCTTACTGCTCTCTCGAGGAATTCAGCTTACTCAAGGTATGTATGATTTTAAATGTGTCTATTACTATTTGTTTTAATTTCCTTTAACATATTGTTATAGTACACGTATTGCATTTATGGCACAGAGATAATGCATGATTTTTGTTTTAATTGAATATATTGAATCATTGTCTTTCTACACGATTTGAAAAGTGTCCTCTTAGTTGAACAGTTAGATGTTCAATATGCTTTCCAGAATGCAACGTGCAGCCAAATGCCCAAGCCCCCAAACATTTAAAAAGAAAATGTTTTTACCACAGGCCTAACCAAGATCCATAGGTGTGCTGACCTTATTCTATTATACCACAGGTTCCTTCAGCAAAGAATGTCATGAGATATAATGTGCAATCGTGTAGACATGTTAAGTTGTCTACACGATTTTAGGGGGGATCCAAATATGTTTTGAAACATTTCTTCATTGTTATTTTTATAGACGAACAGTATGAGTCGTTAGAATTACTGAAAACTGTACACATTTTGTTTGATACGAATGTAAAATATGTCTGCTTTAGAGCTGCACACATTTAGATTGATCTGAATGTAAAATATATCTGCTTTAGAGCTCTACAGGTTAAAGAAGTCATCAAATTATTCTTTTTAAACGGAGTAGCTGATTGATTATCAATATGTATGAATATGTATTCCCTTTGAAAAGTATTACATGGTGACATGATTTGGTCATCTAAAACCAGCTATATGATCAAGGACTCATCTCTCATGAGTTTCAAGGTCATAGGATGTGCCCTGACTGCATTTATGGACAATAATTAACTCTATTTTTATGCGGTAGGGTTCAAATGCCGTACAAAGTAGACAAAACAGTAGCTGTAGTTGTCATAAACCCTGTTACTTATTGTTCAGGGAAACAGTCAATTCTACCAGATGAAGAAATTCAAAGATGTGTTATTAACAGATAGTCCATCTCAATGTCAGTTTTGTTCAAATGCACTGAAGCCTATCATTTTTTATTTCACATCATGTCATTTTGTCTGTTGAAAAGTAAAACAAATCATTAGTACTAGACATGAAATGATAAAGGTTCTCCAGTTCTGTAGACTATCCAGGAGTGTACAATTTGATATTCTAATGGTTTAGATAAGTGATGAGGTGGGGGTCACAAACAATCTGAACTCATCATGAGGGGCCACAGTGGCTCGCGGGTCTGCGTACCCACATCCAGTCAGAGCTGGCCCTAGCCTTTTGGGGGCCCTAAGCTATTTATTTTTTAACAAGTCAACCATACTGCAGTTACCACACTAACTGTGCTACTGACCACTGCACTCTCTTTTTTGAAGGCCAATGTGACAGTGGTAAGTTTCAGTGTGCCAACGGTCAGTGCATTGACTTAGACTGGAGGTGTGATGGAACCAAGGATTGTACAGACGACTCTGATGAGCTCAACTGTCGTGAGTATCACCGGTACCATGAACTTGGAATTCCTTATACTGTACATGGCTTCAGGTTTGCTCTTATAAATGTTGAACATGATGCTAACTGTACCAGATAAAATTCTATTCAAATTTGATTGAGTGTATTTGAAAACGCCAGACACTGGGTTATAGGTTTTGATTGAATAGTGCCCTATGCATAACTTGTCCTGGGCCTTATTCATGAAGAGTTACAGAGTAAGAGTCCTGATCTAGGATCAGGTCTTCCCTGTCCATATAGTCTTTGTATCAGGGCACAAGGCAAGACCCAGATGCAGACACAGGAGGCAGATGGTTAGAGTCCAAGATGTTTATTAACAATCCAAAAGGGGTAGGCAAGAGAATGGTCATGGCCAGGTAAAAGGTCAAAACCAGTTCAGAAGTTCCAGAGGTACAGAATGGCAGGCAGGTTCAAGGTCAGGGCAGGCAGAATGGTCAGGCAGGCGGGAATGGAGTCCAGAAAAACAGGCAAAGGTCAAAATCGGGAGGACTAGTAGAAGAGAATCGAAAAGCAGGAGCACGGGAAAAACACACTGGTTGACTTGAACATACAAGACGAACTGGCACAGAGAGACAGGAAACAGGAATAAATACACCAGGGAAAATGAGCGACACCTGGAGGGGGTGGAGACAATCACAAGGACAGGTGAAACAAATCAGGGTGTGACACTTTGCCATTGTAATCGAAAAGGAAAAACTGATCCTACATCATATTCTGAGACGCTTTGTGAATATTGGCCCTTGTGTATTTCTGTGTGGCAGCACCTCCATCCTGTAGCTCCCAGCAGTTCAAGTGTGTGACGGGAGGCGAGTGTATCTCCCTCCAGTTTGTCTGCGATGGGGAGGAGGACTGCACTGACGGCTCAGACGAACAGAGAACCTGCAGTACGTACAAGTTCACAAGGCTTCACTTCAGGTTACATGGGGTGCCTGCATTGCTTGCCGTTTTTGGTTTTAGGCTGGGTTTCTGTACAGCACTCTGTGACATCAGCTGATATAAGAAGGGCTTCATAAATACATTTGATTTGATTTTGATTTGGTGCCTGTTTCCTCTGGATATCACTCACTTAAGACCAACATTTTACTTTGAGACGCTTTATACATACAGGCCCTGACCTCAAACAGCTTGGTCTCATCTCAACCTAGTCTCAGAGAATTTCGTATTATTCTGTACATAAATCTGAGACACTCCATTAAGTATGATATATTACGTTTCGTATGGTATGTATTAATTTGTGGATGTCCATCAACCATTTTGTATGATAAGTTAGGAATGAGCAAAACGTGTTCTATGTTATGAATTTGAAAACCGTACATTATGTTACGAATTTGCAAAACGTATTGGGGTGGTACACATGCATCACGATTTCACATCAAGTGTCAGGAGTAATGTGTCTTACAGTTTGACTTTATTTAAAAATAACAAGGCAGCAGAGTTTCTGCATCTCAACAGCTCAAATATTCTCAAGTGTAGTAATGTCTTATTCCTGGGGATTAAGACATGGCTGTTGCCTATCTCCCTCAATGTTTATAATCCTGAGGTAAAATGTGTTTATATTGGATATTCGGTTTTCTCTCATCAATAGCTATTGAACCAAGCATGCCATGACTATGAAAATGGTCTCTGAATCAGGGGTGGATGGAGAAAAATACACTGTAAAAAAGTAATAAAATGTTGCTTTCAACCTTCAATAGCTCTTGAACAAAGCATGCCATGACTATGCAAATTATATATATATGTGTGTGTACAGTACCAGTCAAAAGTTTGGACACAGCTACTCATTCCAGGGTGTTCCTTTATTTTTTACTATTTTCTACATTGTAGAATAGCCCTATTTGGTAAAAGACCAAGTCCATATTATGGCAAGAACAGCTCAAATAAGCAAAGAGAAACGAAAGTCCATCATGACTTTAAGACATGAAGGTCAGTCAATATGGAAAACTTCAAGAACTTTGAAAGTTTCTTCAAGTGCGGTAGCAAAAACCATCAAGCGCTATGATGAAACTGGCTCTTACGAGGACCGCCACAGGAAAGGGAGACCAAGAGTTACCTCTGCTGCAGAGGATAAGTTCATAAGAGTTCAAGTAACAGACACATCTCAACATCAACTGTTCAGAGGAGACTGTGTGAATCAGGCCTTCGTGGTCAAATTGCTGCAATGAAACCACTACAAAAGGACACCAATAATAAGAAGAGAATTGCTTGGGCCAAGAAACACGAGTAATAAACATTAGACCAGTGGAAATCTGTCCTTTGGTCTGATGAGTCCATATTTGAGATTTTTGGTTTCAACCGCCATGTCTTTGTGAGACGCAGAGTAGGTGAACGGATTATCTCCGCATGCGTGGTTCCCACCATGAAGCATAGAGGAGGAGGTGTGATATGTCGGGGTGCTTTGCTGGTGACACTGTCTGTGATTTATTTAGAATTCAAGGCACACTTAACCAGCATGGCTACCACAGCAGCGATACCCCATCTCATCTGGTTTGCGCTTAGTGGGACTATCATTTGTTTTTCAACAGAACAAGGACCCAACACACCTTCAGGCTGTGTAAGGGCTATTTGACCAAGAAGGAGAGTGAGGGAGTGCTGCATCAGATGACCTGGCCTCCACAATCACCCGACCTCAACCCAATTGAGATGGTTTGGGATGAGTTGGACTGCAGAGTGAAGGAAAAGCAGCCAACAAGTGCTCAGCATATGTGGTAACTCCTTCAAGACTGTTGGAAAAGCATTCCAGGTGAAGCTGGTTGAGGGAATGCCAAGAGTGTGCAAAGCTGTCATCAAGACAAAGGGTGGCTACCTTGAAGAATCTAAAATATAGAATATATTTTTATTTGTTTAACACTTCTTTGGTTACTACATGATTCCATATGTTATTTCATAGTGTTGATATCTTCACTATTATTCTACAATATAGAAAATAGTAAAAAAAATATGGAATGAGTAGGTGTGTCCAAAATTGACTGGTACTGTATATGATATATAAAAACTAAATTTGAATTGGAAAAAAAGCTGTGGATTTTTGTCCATCCTCCCATGATTCTGAATATATTATTTTCATAGTCATGTCACGATTTGTGTAAGAGCAATTGAAGATTGAAAGCCAAAAAATTAACAAAAAAATATATTACGAAAAAGCCGTGGATTTTTGTACAATCCACTGATTCTGAACATGTCATTTTCATAGTTATGTCATGCTTTGTCTAAGACTTTTGAAGATTGAAATCCGAAATCGTATTATTTAAAAAAATTAATGTGGAAAAGAGTGTGAATTTTTCTCCATCCACGCCTGATTAATAATATACCATCTTCATAGTTATGGCATATTTGGTTAAATTGCTATTGACGAGAGAGAACCAAATATCCATGGAATATCCAATATTAAATTAACTTTACCCTGGTGTTAATGCATTCGGAAAGTAATCAGACCCATTGTATTTTCCACATTTTGTTTACATTACAGCCTTATTCTAAAATGGATTAAATCATTGTTTTCCCTCATCAATCTACACACAATACCACATAACGACAAAGCAAAACAGGTTTTTAGAAAGTTTTGCAAAATGCTAAAAAAGAAATATTCAACTGAAATATTTAAATATTTATTTAAGTATTCAGACCCTTTAATCAGTACTTTGTTGAAACACGTTGGCAACGATTACAGCCTCGAGTTTTCTTGGGTATGACGCTACAAGCTTGGCACACCTATATTTGGGGAGTTTCTCCCATTCTCTGCAGATCCTCTCAAGCTCTGTCAGGTTGGATGGGGAGCGACACTGCACAGCTATTTTCAGGTCTCTCCAGAGATGTTCGATCGGGTTCCAGTCTGGGCTCTGGCTGGGCCACTCAAGGACATTCAGAGACTTGTCCCGAAGCCACTCCTGCCTTGTCTTGGCTGAGTGTTTAGGGTTGTTATCCTGTTGGAAGGTGAACCTTTGCCCCAGTCTGAGGTCCTGAGTGCTCTGGAGCAGGTTTTCACTTTTTACTTTGCTCCGTTCATCTTTCCCTCGATCCTGACTAGTCTCCCAGCCTCTGCCACTGAAAAACATCCCCACAGCATGAGTATGCCAGCACCATGCCTTACCGTAGCGGCCAGCTCTAGAAAGAGTATTGGTGGTTCCAAACATCTTACATTTAAGAATGATGGAGGCCACTGTATGCTGCAGACATGTTTTGGTAACCTTCCCCAGGTCTGTGCCTCAACACAGTCCTGCTTGTGAGCTCTACGGATTCTAATTTATTCGACCTCATGGCTTGTTTTTTTCTCTGACATGCATTGTCGTCTGTAGGACCTTATTTAGACAGGTGTGTGCCTTTCCAAATCATGTCCAATCAATTAAATTTACCACTGGTGGACTCCAAGTTGTAGAAACATATAAAGGATGATCAATAGAAATAGGATGCACCTGAACTCAATTTCGAGTCTCATAGCAAAGTGTCTGAATATTTCTGTAAATTAGATATTTCTGCTTTTTAGAATAAGGCTGTAACGTAACAAAAATGTGGAAAAGGGAAGGGGTCTGAATACTTCCCGAATGCACTGTATATACTAAACAAAAATATAAATGCAACGTAAAGTGTTTCATGAGCTGAAATAAAAGAACCCAGAAAATGAACATGGGCAAAAAAAGCTTATTTCTCTCTCAAATTCTGTGCACAAATTTGTTTACATCCCTGGTAGTGGATATTTCTCATTTGCCAAGATAATCCATCCACCTGACAGGTGTGGCATATCAATAAGCTAATTAAACAGCATGATCATTACACATTTTGCTGAGGACAATAAAAGTCCACCCCAAAATGTGCAGTTTTGTCATACAACACAATGCCACAGATGTCTCAAGTTTTAAAGGAGTGTGCAGTTGGCATGCTGACTGCAGGAATGTCCACCAGAGCTGTTGCCTGCTAATTGAATGTTCTTTCTCTATCATAAGCCGCCTCCAACGTCGTTTTAAAGAATTTGGGAGTACGTCCAACCGGCGTCACAACCACAGACCACGGTGTATGGCTTTGTGTGGACAAACGGATTGCTGATTGTGAACAGAGTGCCCCATGGTGGCGGTGGGGCTATGGTATGGAAAGGCATAAGCTACGGACAATGAACACAATTGCATTTTATCAATGGCCATTTGAATGCATAGAGATATCTTGACGAGATCCTGAGGCCCATTGTCATGCCATTTATCCGCCTCTGTCACCATGTTTCAGCATGATATTGAACGGCCCCATGTCGCAAGGATCTATACACAATTCCTGGAGCTGAAAATGTCCCAGTTCTTCTTCTGGCCTGCATACTCACTAGACATGTCACCCATTGAGCACGTTTGGGATGCTCTGGGTCGACGTGTATGACAGAGTGTTCCAGTTCCTGCCAATATCCAGCAACTTCACACAGCCATTTAAGAGGTGTGGGACAAAATTCCACAGGTCATTGATCAACTCTATGTGAAGGAGATGTGTCGCACTGCATGAGGCAAATGGTGGTCACAGCAGATACTGAGTGAAATCCATAGATTAGGGCCTAACTAATTTATTTAAATTGACTGATTTCCTTATATGAACTGTAACACAGTAAAATCTTAGAAATTGTTGCATGTTACGTTAAAACTTTTGTTTAATAACGCCTTGCCCCCAAAATAAGATATTAGTCTCCCATGTGTCGCTGTGGTCTAAGGCACTGCATCGCAGTGCTAGAGGCGTCACTACAGATCTGTGTTCGATCCCGGGCTGTGTCGCAGGAATGCCTTTGTCCCATCGATCCCGGGATGTCTTTGTCCCATCGCGCTCTAGCTACTCCTTGTCTTTGTCCCATCGCGCTCTAGCTACTCCTTGTCTTTGTCCCATTGCGCTCTAGCTACTCCTTGTGGCGGCCGGACGCATGCACGCCTGGCTTCCGGGTTAAGCGAGCAGTGTGTCAAGAAGCAGTGCGGCTTGGCGGGGTCGTGTTTCGGAGGATGCATGGCTCTCGTCCTTCGCGTCTCCCAAATCCGTACGGGTGTTGCAGAGATGGGACAAGACTGTAACTACCAATTGGGGAGAAAAAGGGGGTAAAAAGTACCAATAAATAAAACAAGACATTAACAATAATGTGACAGGAATGTGAATTCCCTCCTGATCCATTTGACATTACATTGACATACCTTCTGTGCTCGTGTTCTCCTACGTTTTCAGGAGAGCAGACTTGTGGACCACACCAGTTCACGTGCCAGGAGGGCCAGTGTATTCCCAAAGTGTACCGATGTGACCGTGTGAAGGATTGCTTGGACAACTCAGATGAGAACAACTGCAGTAAGAATTTGAAATCCACATTCCTTAATAACATTGGTCTGTAGTTTACGGTTCTCAAACCTTGTCTGGTTAATTTGCAGTAGATTATTTCTGCTGCAAGCAGAGGTTGTGGACATTTGTCTATTTTGACGATAACACATTTTCACATGATTGAGTGTTGTAGATGCTTGTGATGTACTGTATGATAGATGTAGGACGTATACTGTATGTTTATAGTGAATGATACTGCAGTTTGTGGGATTTGCAAATGTGCAAAGTCAGACTGTTCTATTGTACATGGGACTACCTTTACAACCTTTCTTATTAAAAATAAAAGCATTCCAGTTTTGTTACTGCTAGATACGCGTTAGTCACCAAAGGGTTTTATTTTTAATTAGGGGTTGTTACGTTGTTAACTCAGATTTAATCTCCTATTACTGGCCACTGTTCATCTTAACGTGGCAATACAGAAGTAGACTTTATTCTCTATTCCTTTTTTAACAAGAAAGTTGTTAAAGTCCATCATAGTTAAACTATATAATCCTCAGTCACATTGTCACATTTAACTCATTGCTTTGACACAATTTTGTCCCCACAACCATTGTGAAACCTTATAGGCAATCTACCTTATAGCATGTGTGTGTGCGTGTCAGGGTTGGGGTCATCTCAAGTTGAAGTCAGCCAATTCAAGGAGTGATTAAAATACAAAATGTTAAAACTATTGAAGTAAATTGCTTCTCCTTTTCAGTTTATTGAGAATTCATTGAACATAAATGGCCTTTTCTCACTTATTGAATTATAATTTCAGTTTACTTCCTGAATTGACTGATTTCAATTCGAAATTGACCCCAACCCTTGTGTGTGTGTTATTCTCCAGACTACCCCAGCTGCACTGAGAAAACCTGTGCCAATGGAGCTTGCTACAATAACTCGCAGCACTGCAACGGGCTGCAGAACTGTCGGGACGGCTCAGACGAATCCAACTGCAGTAAGTCAAATGGGTTAGGGGAATCGAACTATACAGTGTCAATGGAGAGTCTGAAAATGCAACTGAAGATAACCATCACATAATGGTCTGTTTGAGGGAGTAGTCTTGACCCGAAACACCAAAGACACCTAACAGGATGATAAAATATATGGCCCAATTAAGAAACTATGGTTTGACATAATCAAATAGTCATGCATTTATGCCATTTCTTATGACAAATGAAGACACAAAATATATACTGAATATATGTCAGGCATATGGGTTGACATAAGATTCATGAATTTATTACATTTTCCTATATATCTGCTCTTTAGCTGAGTATATTACATTGTGTCTCTTAGCGACACAGCAATGTCCTCTGCACCAGTTCCAGTGCACCAATGGCTACTGTATCCCTATGTCTTTTATCTGTGACCACTGGGACGACTGCGGGGACAACAGCGATGAGCAAGGCTGTGGTAAGAAGCACATAGACCACCCACAGTACACAGGAATATCTTACCTCACAACATAAACACGGTAAAGTCCTAAAACATTGGTGTAAATATGTGTTAATCTGAGATTGCTATTTCAAACATTTGTACCTCTCGCTATATCAACTCAACAATATCAACCATACAGAATCTAATGGAGGTTTCATTGTGCCTATTGTTATGAGCCCACATGCTTTTTTTTTTAATAGTATACTATGGTATAAATACCATAGTATTCACTGTTGTGTTATTTGCGGACATTACTGTAGTATTCACTACAGTGTTTTTGCGGACATTACTGTAGTATTTACTACAGCGTTATTTTTGCGGATAATACTGTAGTATTTACTATAGTATTCTACAATATACCACAAAATGCTGCAGTAAACACTGCACATGATCGAGGGATACTACAGTGTGTAGTATAATATTCTTCAGTTTACTACAGTTTACTATAGTAAGTACTGTAGTATTCTATAGTAAACTGTAGTATTTTTTCATGTTGGGAGCAGCCATTCAGATTTTATTGTTAGTCATGGCTTTGTAAAATGACAGACAGAAAGACAGACACACACACACACACACACACACATTGTATTGTTTTGTATTGTATTGCATCATATTCTTCCCCTTAGAGTACCAGAGCTGTAGTGGAACTCAGTTCACCTGCCCCAGTGGCCGCTGCATCCCTCAGAACTGGGTGTGTGATGAGTTCAACGACTGTGGGGACTACAGCGACGAACACGGATGTGGTGAGAAATTCACTAGGAAATCTTGGACAGTTTATTATGTCACTGACTATGAAGATTGAGACATTGTTGATTTGGAAATCTAAATGGTAATATGTAATAAGTGACAGAGAGGAACATAAAAGAGGAACAAATAACATTGTAGCTATATGTGTAGTAAATATTCTAAGTAATGGTCATACTAAATTAAGTGAATGGAAACAACGTTTTTTAAGCATACTGTTTCATCAGCCCTAACACATTGACGAATGAATGAATAAATGATGAAAGAATGAATGAATTACATTTTATTTTCATGTCAAGTCGCCAGTTGGCAACCCATTCCTTACGGGATTAATTGACACATAAACAAACGTTACAATAATTCACCGTGATAATTCACTGTGATAATTCAGTGCGCGCTGCATAAAGAGTGAAAAAGAAATCAGTACATAATAGTAAATAAGGTTATCCAAGAAATAATTATATTGACATTTTAGTCAAAGCTGAGTGAAATG
Source organism: Hucho hucho (assembly GCA_003317085.1). Taxonomy (NCBI): domain Eukaryota; kingdom Metazoa; phylum Chordata; class Actinopteri; order Salmoniformes; family Salmonidae; genus Hucho; species Hucho hucho. Next base: position 397,658 of record QNTS01000753.1, on the reverse strand, counting down.
TATAATTATTGGATAAAAATAACTGTCGTTGAGGCCTACCCAGCAAAAGGTGGTAAATAAAATATGTTGTCTTTGCTCTTTCAGATAGTAACTCCCGAGACTGTTACCCTGGTGAGTGGCCTTGTCCAGGCTCCTCCATGTGTGTGCCAGTGGGCAAGGTGTGTGACGGCAAACCAGACTGCCCCAGAGGAACAGATGAGACCAACACCACCGCACAGCAAACCTGCAGTGAGTCTCTTCTTCTATCTGACACGTTTTACCACAGGGCACACCTTTGTACTGGGTTTTATGAGGTTAACAATTTGGTCAGCATGACCTTTCTCGAAATGTGTCCGGACGTGGGCATGGACAGGCATGCACGCACATGCTCTCATACTCTCGCATTTACTCCCTAACACAAACACACACACCCACACACCAGATCTGGGTCCAAATACTATTTCAAATATCTCAATTACTTTTACATACATTCGAAGTATTTTTCATTTAAAAAGACAAGTAGTACATTTTCATGTATTTGGAAATACACTTGGAAAACTTTTTGAAAATGTCAAATACACTGACTCAATTACACTCCCATGCGCAAAACCCAGGTATTTGAAAATAGTATTTAAAATATACTCAGGAAAAAAAGAAACGTCCTCTCACTGTCAACTGCGTTTATTTTCAGCAAACTTAACATGTGTAAATATTTGTATGAACCTAACAAGATTCAACAACTGAGACATAAACTGAACAAGTTCCACAGACATGTGACTAACAGAAATGGAATAATGTGTCCCTGAACAAAGGGGGGGTCAAAATCAAAAGTAACAGTCAGTATCTTTTGCGGCCACCAGCTGCATTAAGTACTGCAGTTCATCTCTTCCTCATGGACTGCACTAGATTTGCCAGTTCTTGCTGTGAGATGTTTCCCCACTCCACCAAGGCACCTGCAAGTTCCCAGACATTTCTGGGGGGGATGGCCCTAGCCCTGACCCTCCGATCCAACAGGACCCAGACGTGCTCAATGGGATTGAGATCCGGGCTCTTCACTGGCCATGGCAGAACACTGACATTCCTGTCTTGCAGGAAATCACGCACAGAACGAGCACTATGGCTGGTGGCATTGTCATGCTGGAGGGTCATGTCAGGATGAGCCTGCAGGAAGGGTACCACATGAGGGAGGAGGATGTCTTCCCTGTAACGCACAGCATTGAGATTGCCTGCAATGACAACAAGCTCAGTCCGATGATGCTGTGACACACCACCCCAGACCATGACGGACCCTCCACCTCCAAATTGATCCCGCTCCAGAGTACAGACCTCGGTGTAACGCTCATTCCTTTGACGATAAACGTGAATCCGACCATCACCCCTGGTGAGACAAAACCGCAACTCATCAGTGAAGAGCACTTTTTGCCAGTCCTGTCTGGTCCAGCAATGGTCGGCTTGTCCCCATAGGCGACGTTGTTGCCGGTGATGTCTGGTGAGGACCTTACAACAGGCCTACAAGCCCTCAGTCCAGCCTCTCTCAGCCTATTGCGGCCAGTCTGAGCCCTGATGGAGGGATTGTGCATTCCTGGTGTAACTCAGGCAGTTGTTGTTGCCATCCTGTACCTGTCCCGCAAGTGTGATGTTCGGATGTACCGATCCTGTGCAGGTGTTGTTACACGTGGTCTGCCACTGCGAGGACGATCAGCTGTCCGTCCTGTCTCCCTGTAGCGCTGTCTTAGGCGTCTCACAGTACGGACATTGCAATTTATTGCCCTGGCCATATCTGCAGTCCTCATGCCTCCTTGCAGTATGCCTAAGGCACGTTCACGCAGATGAGCAGGGACCCTGGGCATCTTTCTTTTGGTGTTTTTCAGAGTGGAAAGGCCTCTTTAGTGTCCTAAGTTTTCATAACTGTGACCTTAATTGTCTACAGTCTGTAAGCTGTTAGTGTCTTAACAACCGTTCCACAGGTGCATGTTCATTAATTGTTTATGGTTAATTGAACCCTTTACCCTTTGTGAAGTTATTTTGATTTTTATGAATTATCTTTGAAAGACAGGGTCCTGAAAAAGGGACGTTTCTTTTTTTTGCTGAGTTTAAGTACTTTAAAATCCTCTTAAATACAATTTGTGTTGACTAGTTGTTTTTTACCAATAACCATTCAAATACGCAAATAAAAGTACTTGTTTTGGGCTGTGAATTTGAAAATACTCAAATACACAGAAAAAGTATTTTCAACACCAGATACATAAAATACACATGTATTTAAACCCAGGTCTGACACACACACACACACACACACACACACACACACACACACACACACACACACACACTCTTAAAAGGACAAGAGCGTACACAGTCAGTTCAATGCTGTGTGATGTTAAATTGGGCAGTACAGCCACGGTCCTGCGGTCATGCAATAAGACTGTACTCTTGAATGTTTTAATGTTCCTCCAAACTCACCTGTTACGACCGCTGTCGTCACATTTATGGCATTAACTCTCACCTTCACTTATCACTTCATCAGCATGTGCGTGCACACTTTGTTAAAGATTCACTTTGCACTTTTACTTACTACTGTGTACATCTACATATAAAGGACCTCTTTAGTTATTTTACTGATGTTATAGTGTATGTCATAGGCAGCCAGTAGAAGTTGGATTGTGGACTTTCAGAGACAGTTTCCCCCAACAGAGATTAAGCTTAATCCTGAACTAAAAAGCACTTTTTAGAATCTCCATTCAACATTCTTCTTAGTCCAGGACTAGGCTTGATCTGTGTCCAGGAAACGGCCCCTCAACGGCTGCTACCCAAATGGTACCCTATTCCCTATTTACTGTGCTACTGGTCAAAAGTAGTGACTATAGGGAATAGGCTGCCATTAGGGACGCACAATCTAAAAGTGTTTGAAAACTAAACGTGTTAGTACAGCATTGTGGGGTGTAGTAGATAATATTTCCTGTTGCAGTCCGGCCCATTTCCACCACTAGTTGTATCCCCCATCTCTTTTCCCTCTCCCAGGCCTGGACAAGTGCTCAGCGCTGAGCTGTGAGTACCTGTGTCACTTCACCCCACAGGGCGGAGCCTGCTACTGCCCAGATGGCTTCATCGTGGCCAATGACAGCCGCTCCTGTGTGGGTGAGTCTGAGTGTGAACGGTTTGATTGGTTGAAGTAGTAAGGACAGAAACCGCTGAAGAAAGTGAAGAAGGAAACAGGGCCACTAGCAGTGATGTGACAAACACTATGAATTAATCCACATTCATTCCACACTCTCACAAATACAAGTAGTGATGAAGTCAATCTCTCCTCCACTTTGAGCCAGGAGAGATTGACGTGCATAATATTAATGTTAGCTCTCTGTGTACATCCAAGGGCCAGCCGTGCTGCCCTGTTCTAAGCCAATTGCAATTTTCCTGAGTCACTATTTGTGGCACCTGAACACACGACTGAACAGTAGTCCAGGTGCGACAAAACGATGTCCTGTAGGACCTGCTTTGTTGATAGTGCAGTTAAAGAAGGTAGAGCAACACTTTATGATGGACAGACTTCTCCCCATCTTCGCTTGGAGGGTATGCGACTCCATTCTTCCACAATAAATTCAATAATTTGGTGTTTTAATTGATGGTGGTGGAAAACGCTGTCTCAGGCGCCGCTCCAGAATCTCCCATAAGTGTTCAATTGAGTGGAGCTCTGGTGACACACACACATACACACACCCTTCAGACTCCCTATGCTCCTTTTGAAAATTCTCCTTTCAACGTCACTGAGATCTCTTCTTCTAGCCATGGTAGCCAAAATAATGGGCAACTAAGCATTTTTATGCATGACCCTAAGCTGTGTGGAAGCACCTGCTTTCTATATACCTTGTATCCCTCATTTACTCAAGTGTTTATTTTATTTTGGCAGTTACCTGCAGGTTTAACCTTGGATGAAGGCTACATGACAACACTGTGGTTGTGTTCCCCAGACTATGACGACTGTGACATCTGGGGGATCTGTGACCAGCTGTGTGAGGACCGCCCCGGGACCCACCGCTGCAGCTGTGCAGATGGATACTTCCTGGAACAGGGCAACCACTGCAGGGCCAACATCTCAGGTACAGGATGTGACACCACTAGCGTCACTCGTGATCACGTGGGAGCACTACTGTATTTTTGTTCAGGTTCAAGTTAATTTAATTCATTCACATGCAGAATATAATTGATATCTTAATTGTGTGATGAATAAAATAAACATAAAACAAACAAACATTCATGAAACTTACATTTAGGGAACTGTAGTTTTTGTGATAAGTTGTGGTGTGGTGTGGCTAATGAGCTAGCACGAGTGAGCATTGTGTGAAAGTGATGTCCTTAATTGTGGGAGTTCCATTGAAGGTCGTTATTCCAAAAGGGTCATTGTGAAAATACCTTTCTTGTGTGCATAATTGTGCTTAAGTAAACTTACAGTAAGGGTACCAGTTATCATTCCAAGATATAAAATGACTGTCCTATATAGGGTTATCTCCGTTATGATTAAGTTCAAGGACCTGGATGTAAGCCCTGTATTATTTTCAATTATCTTCTCAGAAAACATGTTCACTTGAACTCAGGTCTCTCTGCCTAATCCATAGATAATAACCTAACATGGTGTCAGAAGTAGGATCAGAATGAACCCTTTACAGCAGGGGTGGGCAATTCCAGTCCTCGAGGACCTGATTGGTGTCACAGTTTTGCCCCAGTCTCAGCTAACACACCTGACTCCAATAATCACTTAATCATGATCTTCAGTTTAGAATGCAATTTGATTAATCAGCTGTGTTTGCTAGGGATGGAGAAAAAGTGTGACAGCAATCAGGCCCTCGAGGACTGGAGTTGCCCACCCCTGCTTTAAGGATAACAACCTATGCTTTATCTCTACCCTGTAGTTGGCTTGCCGCAGCTCATCTTCACCAATGGTGGTGACGTGATGATGGCAGACATTCATGGGCGCTTTATCAGAACCCTGGTCCCTTCACAGGGCAGAGGTAGCTCGGTGGGTGTGGGGTACCACTGGCACAGTCAGAGGGTCTTCTGGACAGACACTAACACTCAGAAGGTGGGTTGCATTTACTGTTTGCGGGTGACATTTTCCTCACGCTAAAACAGCACTGCGCTGTGAACTAATGCACCGCAACGATCTAAATAAGGGGAGCTCCGATACCTCAGAGCGATTGCATTGGTTTTGGCGCATGTAGTGCACTGTTTACTACATTTCTGTTGTAAACAGTAAAGTAACGGAACTTGTCAAAGAAAAGTTACGACATAAATCGCTCACAGTGCAGGTGACTTTGCCAGAGAAAATGTTTTCCCATTGTCTGAAAAAGAAGCAGCCAATCAGGGGAGACCTAACATCTAAATGTGTGAACATTTGTATGAATATAGGCCCCCAAAAAACATACTTGTGTGTCATGCCTTAAAGAAATAGCTCATTTTTTAAATGTTAGAAAAATAAATGTCTCTGTTTGGTATCCAATAATGAAAATGTCACACAAGATTAATACAAGTAAGGGAGTGAACGTTATTTATAATAAGGGTTACATGGGGAAAATCGGACCTCTCTAAAATTAAAATTGATGTTGGCCAGAAGGGCTGCTGACCAGAAGCTTGTGGGTTCACAGACCACCCTGGACAAGAGTATGGGTGGAAAGATCTCCTTTATAGTAAAAGCATGGCATGAATCTATCATCATACTTGCAGGTCTTTTATAAACATTTCATGCAATTCTACATCATTTTACATATTAGCAGAATATTTTTTAATACCAAACAAATTACCGCAATTAAAGGCTAAGAATGGATATAGGCCTATATGTTCATCTTGTCATATTTCTCCAATGCCAAATCAGTGTGTCTTGTTTGCAATGAAACTGTCCCTGTTTGCAAATAATTTAATCTGAGACATCATTAGGAATCTGAGCATGGTACTTTCAAAAGTTAGGCCTACCTTTCCACCCCAGACAGTGTAGGCCTACTGACACATAAACATTTAAGCTTTAACTGCTGGCTACTTTTATTCCGTGGCTTAACCCAATGAGAGAAGGTCACAAGTGTTTCCCTAAAAGCTGTCTGGGATTAAACATCTTCTATTGTACAGAAAGTGAATAGCTTAATCAATTGATGGTGACAGAATTTGATTACTTCCCTAGTAAATTTGTTGTCTCCTCGGCTATAGAAGGTTGTAGCTCAGCCTCTGAATTTTAAAGAAACGAAACAATGATATCCCCATACGCATCTTATCCACGGTTTCCCCTGGTATTTTACAGCGTCTTTCTGGCATAAAGCAGCACGGACCAAAGTGCTGTAGATCACTTTAGATAATCGGATCTGTTTTATTTTCTTCAAAATCTTAATCTAACAATAGGTAGGCCTGTGGTGTTTTTGACATTTTCTTTAATAAAAGACAGGCCTATGGCATACCCTCTCGTACCGTCCTCAATTAGAGTCCTGGTTTTAGCTGAACAGTCCTTCACTGACATGGAGGTAAGCTATTTAAAGAGTGCATGGTGGGTGGAGTAATTGGCAGACAAATCTATGGATATAGCAGCATATAGCCTAATTTTGTCTATCAAACAGGTAGGCTCCAACACAATAGGCCTCAACACTAAGTCCTCTTGTTAGTCAAGTCTAATTCAAATTAAGATGGTTGAAATTGCCTACTTGAATTTGGCTACTTTCAGCACCATGAGCTGTCCATTTCCGATTGAATGTGCAGCAGTTGCTGCTTCTAGTTTCAGCACCACACTGTAATCTGGTAAATAACTCTCATAAATACATCATGGGCAAAAAACATATTGTTTTCATTCAAATTAATTATAGTGGTAGCAAGCTATCAAAGTTTACCTCCGGTCCTCCCTCTCATCTTCGGGTCCTTCTCAAATTGAAAAGCACATAGGCTATAGGCTAGACATAGATCCCAACATTTTTTTCAGAATAATTCTTTGACTCTCCTCCTGAACTGCCACTGTAGGCCTACATGGCACAGCATTGGTTAGGCAGCACAAACAAAAGTTTTGATCAGCAAGAGCAGAGCAGGCCATGGGCTCAGGGTTGGAATATCCATTGCAGTGTGTAATGCAGCCTAGTTTTATTTACACAATCCCAGCAGCGTTAAAGACTCAGGAAGGAATTGAATTTTCATATAAATATAACTTTGCTCTGTACTTCTCTGAGCATGCACTTCCTAGCCTATAGCCTATAGGCTATGGATAATTTGATTGAGACCACACTAAATAGCCTATAGGCGCACTTGATATTGTGCGCCCAGCAGAGAATCAGAAATTAGGGGCGATATATAGCCTAATGAGCCACTAATTCTAAAAAAATGAAACCCTCTCCTTTAATGAAATAGAAAAAGCATCCCCCATTTCCCTCCCGAAGTCTAAATGTTAAGAGTAAGATTTCGACATATTTGCTATATGTAATAGACTCACAAACTAAAAACGCACGTCAAACCAGCTTTGTTTGTGTTTGTTGAATCAGACATGTCTTTAAATTACCGTTGCAACACAATATTAATACAACAAATCAATTTTCTAACACATTTGTCATGCAATCATTTCTAGTATGGCGTGTCCCTTGAAACCTTTTTTGCACTCAGGTTAATGGTGCAATCTGGGATATATGCAGCTGTGTTTGAACAATTGCAATGAATTATATACTTATTTATTCTTCAAGAATCCAAGATTGTATCTTAAATTAGTGTCACTCTCTCCCTATAGGTGTACTCTGCCAACTTTGATGGAGGTGACATCCAAGAAGTGCTGAACGAGGCCGTTCACAGTGCCCAGAACATCGCTGTGGACTGGATCAACTTCAAGCTCTACGTCCTAGAGGCCAGGGTGGAGCGCATCGACATGTGTGACTTTGACGGAGGCAACCGGGTCACCCTTGTGGCCGAGAACCTTTTGACTCCCCACGGGCTGGCTCTGGACCCCACAGTGGGGTAAGAACTTACAACTTTGAACGTCTCACCACCAAAGAAATGCAACATGGAACCCATCCCCTTTACATTAATATAACCCATTGACAAAGGACAAGGAGATTGCCAACTTTTTCAACTCTCCTTACATGTGTGTAAAACCAGCATTGTTTTTGGAGCACAGTTATGCTATCTTGGCCCTAACCAAGCTTGCATCATGCAGTTACTCTTCCACACTGTACTGCCCATAGTATTATTAATAACTGCTGCTAACTAGCACTGGCTAATGCAAGTTAATGCTAACCCTCAAAATCTAACTTTGCTCCTGGTTTTTGAAGGTACATGTTCTTCACGGACAGCGGCTACATCAGTGAGGACATGAAGCTGGAGAGGGCTTACATGGATGGTAGTAACCGTGTGGAGCTGGTGAAGACCAGGCTGGGGATGCCGACTGGCGTCACCCTGGATATTGTCACCCAAAGGGTCTATTGGTCCGACAGCCACTTTAACATGGTGGAAACGGTCACCTACAGTGGTCTGGAGAGGTATGCATGCAAGTCCTCAGGTCTCAGGCAAGGTCCTACTAGTTAGAGAGGTGGATCTGCAACTGGAGGGTTGCTGGTCCAAATCCCAAGTCAGACAGGAAAAATGATAGGTATCCTAGATGCCATATCCTGCCTGTATGTCCTTAACCCCAAAATGGCTCACACATTTGCATTAGCTCAAATTGACGATGAATAATAAATTATTCTTATTTTTTACCGAACCATCACCTTTACACTAGCATGCTTTTACATGGACAAATCATTGCTGTCTACAGTGTTATCCATGTTTGCTAATTCTCCACAGGAAAACGGTGCTCAACGGTGGCACCCAGGTTCCATACCCGTTTGGCATCTCTGTTTTTGAAAACCATTTGTTCTTCACCGACTGGACCAAGATGGGGGTAATACGGACCAACCGCTTCAACGGTAGCGACCCGAACCTCATCTACCGCACCGCAGACAGACCCGGTCACATTGTGGTCGCGCACCCTGTCCTGCAACCCATTGGTGAGTAGAAGAACAGCAGACTGCCTATCAATAAAGCACATGGTTTTCTCCAGTGTTGCAGTACTTTATAAGCCTGGTTCCAGACCTGTTTGTGTTGTATAGCCAACCGCTATGGTCATTTTCATGTTCAGGAGTTGGAAAAAACAGCACAAACAGATCTAGAATCAGGCTAGTATATCTTACCAATGAATGTACTTTTGCTAGATTGGAATGTGCTCGATTCTGCCTGTCATGGACCTCTGCAGGAGGTTGAGAGCATGTTGCTTTGTCTGGTTGCAGTAAAGTCCATAGGCATTGTGAGATTTGATCACCACACAATGATATCCCGGTATACACAACCTTGGGGATATTTAAGATGGTTTGCATTTATGAATCTAACTTTTTAAGAGATATTTGATGGTAGTCAAAAGTCATTACTGAGTCCATCTTTAATATTTTTTTGTGGGCTTTTGGCATTGTTGTAATTGACCGTGTGCGGTTCTACTCTGCTTTCTCTCTCGCTCCCACAGTGATGAGTCCATGTGGTCGAAACAACGGGGGCTGTCAGCACATCTGCGTCCTGAGTCACCGCTCCGACAATGACGGCCTGGGCTTCCGCTGCAAGTGTCGCCTGGGTTACGACCTCCATGAAGACCGCCACAGCTGCTTCAGTGAGTGACTGGGACGGAGGGGGTCTCTAAACTCTTAAACGCCCAATCCTGAATTAATTAGTAAAACAACAAAACGACAGTCCTGCCACTTGGTAAAGAGTTTAATAATTAAGAGTTTCTGATTGTTCTGTCCCCCTCCAGAGGTTAGAGACTACCTCCTGCTGGCCACCCAATACGCAGTGCGTGGGATCCCCCTCAATGTGTCCCTCCAGGAGGATGTGACCCTGCCGCTGACCGGCCTGGGGGTCACCTTCTCCTCATCGGCCGTGGAGTTCGATGGCAACGAGGAGGCCGTGTTCTACAATGACCGCAGCAGGCAGATCATCTACAAGTCCAACACCAACGGCTCCAGTGAGTTTGTAGTCTTTCAGGGCCAGTGTTCACAAAGCATTTCAGAATAGGTTTCCTGATCTAGGGTCAGGTCTTCCCTGTCCGTATAATCATATTCATTAGGATCTAAAGGGGAAAATGTATCCTAGATCAGCGCTCCTATTCTGAGCTACCCAGGTCTGGCTGAATGCGTTCTGTCATGTCCTGCCTTTACCACAAGGTGGCGGTAAATATTGCAATGTGTTGTACCGCAATATCAGATCTGTTCCAATATTCACATTAGCATACTACTTAGAATGAAGTGATTTATTGGACATGCATTCTAAGTGAGATGTTAGTATAGACATTATGCACATAAGTGATTTTGTAGCAGGAAAAAGATTGAACTGAAGTAGTAGAAGACTACACGTTAGACTTCACCTTTACACCTTCTACATTGCTAGTTTAAGTCTGCATTGCTACCTTAAAGTCATTTATTTCTCCAACTCACTAATTCTACTGTTTCATTTACTACAACAAGCTTTATTGAAGTTACTGATACGTAACATTCAACATATCTGTTTTGTTCTCTGGTATTAAAAAGAAAAAATACCACATCCAATTGTCAGGCGCTGGACAAAGAAAACATAAGAGTTGTGGACATTACATTTTTCATGCCGGGAATTTTATGTTTTGTTCTCCAGACACAGAGATCCTGACAGGCCACAGGGTGGGCCATGCAGAGTCCATGGCGTACGACTGGACCTCCAAGGTCCTCTTCTGGACATCCAGCTCCTACAGGGTGGTGGTGGCCTTCAGAGTGACCGACAAGTCCAGACGGGACATTGTGACAGGCCTGAAGAGCCCCAGGGGTCTCGCTGTGCACCCCAGTGCCGGGTGAGAACCAGAATTTTTTACTTAAATGTAATCTTTATTCATTCAAGTTAGTTTCATTGAGAGAAAATCTATTTTTGAAGAGAGACCTGGTCCAACCAAGACAACAGCAGGGGGAATAATGTTTCAGATAAATCTCAGACATAACAACACACCATAAACAATTTAGGATCAGTTTTGCCTCGTAGACCACAGTGAATAAGAATACATGGACGGGGGGGCTTTCTCTCTAGACAGTCCTATAACAAAGATATTGGCCCACAGATATCTGTTCTGGACTGACTGGTACCGGCCAGCAGTGATCATGAGGTCCTGGACTGATGGCAGCAACGCTGTTCCCCTCATCAACACCACATTGGGCTGGCCCAATGGACTCACTATTGACTACATGTAAGGAGGAAAACTATACACATCTGTTTGTTTAGGTGTTTCTACGCGTCCCAATTTTCCACCCTTCTGCCCAATCATATTCGACTCGAGTGATTGCCGATGAAGACTTCCCTTCATGGATTTAAAAGGAAAGGACTGGTATAAGAAGTAAAGTGGAAACTGCCTTTAGCCCATGCCTTTACCAATCCAATGCTTTTTAATGTAAGGGGAAGAGTACACAAGTGCACACTTTTCAGAGAATTGCAGGTTGTCCCCTAAGATTTCACTCTAGCTCTTAAAGTAATGTGTGCTTCCTTCACAATTTTAGTCAGTTGACACGTTTTTTAAACAACTGGGATTTCATATGGAATTGATAAGATCTCTGCTAGCGTGTCACAGGAATATTTGTCTCATCAATGGAAAGATGCATAGCTGATTCCTATGATGATTCGGCACCTAAATAACAACCTGATCTCTTCTGACTTGGTTCCGGTTGGCAGGAATGACAGGCTGTACTGGGCGGATGCCCTCCTAGACCAGATAGGCCACGTGGGCATTGACGGGTACGACAGACAGATGTTCTCCAACATCGGGCAGATCACCCAACCCTTCTCCATCACTATCCATGCAGGTGGGCACATTCAGATGAACCAAAGGCTCTTATCTTTATTTGTGTCATTGTGAATTGAACTACATGTACATTTACATGTTAAATGTTTGCATGTGGGTTACAAGTAACATCTTTTCATTTCGTTTATTGTCCCCACGATGAAATCGGGGTGGATCTGTCTCCGTCCATTCATACGTACGTTAGTCACACACAATATCTCAGAGACCATGGCCCGATTTTGACAAAACTTGAGTAAATGGTGAGTCTTGCCATGAAGATCTGACATTTACAAAATTACACTGATTGGCCCAAGGGGGGTGCCATAGTAATCAACTGAAATCTTTGAACGAGCATATCTCCTGTCCCGTTTGAGCTATAGAAATGTTATACATATATGCAGAACACTCATGAGTAACACGTTCCCGTAAGGAATACGTTTTAAGGCTCCCGAGTGGCGCAGCTGTCTAAGGCACCGCATCTCAGTGCTAGAGGTGTCACTAAAGACCCTGGTTCGATCCCAGGCTGTATCACAACCAGCCGTGATCGCGAGTCCCATAGGGCGGCGCACAATTGGCCAGCATCGTCCGGGTAAGGGGAGGGTTTGGCCGGGGTAGGTCGTCATTGTAAAATAAGAATTTGTTCTTAACTGACTTGCCTAGTTAAATAAAAATAAGCTCTGCCCATTAGATTTTCAGAAAATTTGACTTTTTGTCCCCCACCACACTTTGAACAAACATGTCTCCTGCCCTGTTTGACCTACAGTCATGTAATGTTTATACATATGCATCTCCTCATGATAAACAAAAAAGTTTCCCATAACGACCTATAAACTCTGCCTATTAGATTCCTGCTAATTAGACTTTTTGTCCAACACAATTGTGTGGGGGAATATATTTTTTTATAAAATGCTGCTACTCTTCCTCCCTATACGATTTGATGGCACTACATTACCACCTGGTCTTTTGTCACGAAACTTTGCACAAAGACAGAAGGTCACTCCAGAGTCACTCCAATTGACCACATAGTATCTTAAATGTGGCTATTGCGTGCTTGGCCCCCGGAATTGCTGCTTGCAGCTATATTTTTGGATAACTGATATTCAGATTTAGACCAAAAAAGAAAAACATAGTACGATTTCGGAACAGCTCTGATGACACATCTACCTGTGAAATAAATGTATTTTCCCACATGCCACTAAGTTTGTTGTCTTTCCTTTACCCTGTAATGCATCTCCATATCAAGCGGTGGAATCCGTTCTCTGACATATGTCGTGGAAAAAATTATCTTCAAATTATGACACTCATACAAGAAACTTGTGAATTCAATAAGACCTTTAATTCAGAATAATCAAAGGTTAGGCCGTGACCCGGATCACAGCTAGCTCCGACTGCACTCAGTTCAGCTTATATAGTGTTCCTATAGGCAGCCTCTGACATGTGTTTCCACTTAAAAGTGAAACGTGTGGTACGAGGCCTACGTGCAGTATGTGCGGTTTTTCAGCTGAGGCAACCCTTGACATATGTTTCTACTTAAAATGTGTTCTATGCATTCTGTGCAGAAATTAGAAAATGTAACAATGGTATTAAAATATCTCCAACACATCCCATCCATTGAGAGCTATCAAGTTTTGATTTCCAGCAAGGGAAAGAGAACTTTTTTTTCTCTCTCTCCCATGAATCCACACAACATAAGTTTTAATAATTGGCACTAATTGGCCCAAGGGGGAGCTGCATCATTCATGTTTACTGTTCCTTTGTTAATTTTACTCTTTCTCTTTTTCATCTCTCTACCCCCTCTCTTTCTTCCACTCCTCTCTTTCTCTCCTTGTTCTCCCTTTACTCTTTCCCTCTCTCTCTTACCCTTCCTCTCTACCTCTCTACCTCTACCTCTACTGCCCTACCTCTACCTCTCTACCTACCTCTACCTACCTCTACCTCTACCTCTCTACCTCTACACCTCTCTACCTCTACCTCTCTAACTCTACCTACCTCTACACCTCTCTACCTCTACCTCTACCCCTACACCTCTACCTACCTCTACCCCTACACCTCTACCTACCTCTACCTCTACCTACCTCTACCTCTACACCTCTACCCATACACCTCTCTCTCTCTCTCTCTCTCTCTCTTCCCCTCCTATTTTTCCCTTTCTTCTTCCAGATTACCTGTTTGTGTCAGACTCGAGGACCAGGTCGGTGTTCCGGATGCGGAAGCGGGACGGGGGTGAAATTACCCCTATCCGAAAGGGAATCTCCGGAATCCTGAGTGTCAAGGCTTACACAGCTGACCTTCATGGCAGTGAGTGAAAAAAAAGCAATTTTACAAACTATTTTGTTTTGTGAATAGAGTTTATGCACCTAGTACACAAAATTAGCATTTAGGTTACTCGCGAAATGTCATCTCTACTAGTCTGGGTACAAGTCTTTTTAGATAACATTCCACTCCTTGCCACTCCTGACAAATGGCACGAGTGGTAAGGAGTGGAATGTTAGCTAAAAAGACTGGTACCCAGGCTAGTAGAGATTACATTTCGCAAGTAACCTAAATGCTAATGCTAGTTTAATACTGCCGTTCAGTTAAACCACCTTGTTTTTTTACCACTATGTCCCTGGTTAGGGGGCTGGTGAAAGAAGGGCTTATCTTGATGCACTGCTAAACTACAGCTGTGTTGTGTCTTTTACCATTGTTCTTTTAAAAATCAACCGAGCCTCAAGTCACACAAGTTAAACAAATGGCAAGTTAAACACAGACATTGCTGTATTGATTTGTGCTTACAAACGCTTTTGATAGTGTTCTGAAGCATTTCATCTGGGTGTTATGAACCAGACACTATTTCTGTCTCTTTCTAATAATAAAATAATACATGGGTTTTAAAGACCAAAATATGTTTCTGCATGTCTTTTTTGCACATCTTTTCTCCACATATGTTTCTTGTCTTTCTATGTTATATTAATTTCTCCTCTCTGCCTCAAAGTGTTCAACAGCCGGTGCAACATGGTACCAAATGGCCGCTGCAGCCACTTCTGCTTCCCCGCGCCCTCCTCTAGCCGCGTGTGTGGCTGCCCCTATGGCATGAAGCTCCAGGAGAACCAGAGGGACTGCGTGAATGACGACTCAGTCCCCCCTATAGACACCAGCTGCGGAGACTACTCCTTCCCCTGCGACGGGGGCCGCTGCATGCCCAACTCGTACCGCTGCGACGGGGTTAAAGACTGCATGGACCAGACGGATGAGGCCAACTGCACTGACACAGGTGGTGGCACTAGAATGCACATTTGCATCCTGGCAATGTGACTAAAATGGAGGCCATCTTGGTCAGGGATTCGTTTGTTTTATATCTCTATGAGTGGGGTCAGTGCAGGCATGTTGTGTTTGAGTGGGAGTGTGCAAACGTACATGTGCAAGATTGTTTGTGGTTTTCAGTAGTGTGTGTGTTTCTGTGAAATAACGAAAACTGTACGAGTGTGTGTCAAAGTGTTGTGTTAACATAGAAAACATGTTTGCGTGTGAGATAATCGGCATCATGTAACTGTATCCTATCGTGCTCCCAAAGTAAACAAACACAGACAACCCAACATGTTTTACCTATGTCCTCCTCTTCATGCTTCTTTCCTCTTCTCCTTCCTTTACCTGTTTACCAGGCATGACCTGCTCCCCGTGGGCGTTCACCTGCGACAACAAGCACTGCATCCTATCCGGCTGGCGCTGTGACGGCCACGAAGACTGTGGCGATGGCTCAGACGAGGTCAACTGCCCCACACGTCTACCCTTCACCTGCAGTTCAGAACAGTTCGCCTGCACTGACGGCACCAGATGCATCCCCAAAGCCTGGACATGTGATGCCGACAAGGACTGCAGTGATGGCTCGGATGAGAGAAACTGCAGTAAGTAAAAGTGGGAGGGGGCAGGATTGTTAGGGGCGGATAGAGTTTTATGAACATACTGTTACTTTTAAGTGTATCCCTAGTCAAAAAATGATTACTTTTGATTTCCAATAGGAAAAAAGTAGTGCAATAGGATTCCAATTGGAATCCTATTGCACTACTTTTTTCCTATTGGAAATCAAAAGTAATCATATTGGATCCTATAGGATTACCACAATCCTATTGGATTTTGGCACCTCTATCATAATCCTTTTGGAATCCTGTTTGATTACTTTTTTCCTATTGGAAATCAAAAGTAATCGTATTGGATCATATTGAATTCTTGCAATCCTATAGAATTTTTATGTCAACTATCATAATCCTATTGGACTACTTTTTTCCTATTGGCAATCCAAGGTAATCATTTTGGATCCTATAGGTTTTGTAGGATTTTGTCACCCCAATCAGTTTTCTTAATTTAACACATTAAGTTATAGATTGTTCTCATTTGTTCCAGTACAATACGATAATGTGATTGACAACATTTTTAGTTGATCGGAAACAACAGTTCTATATTAATTTCTGTTTTATTCACCCCCACAATATGGGAGAGATTTGAAGTATGACCACCGGTACAGTACACCTTTTTCGACAAAACACTCAGTTATTTGATGTGATTCTTATTCATGCAACTTGTCTTTGAATTAGACATTACAATGTGACATACAATACTATGTACAATGTTACAATAACACAAGAATTTAGGGGGTTTCCCCATAGAATGCACAGCATCTTTTACATTTCTTATATGTAAATAAAAAAGTAGAACGAAAATGTTTACCTACAGTAACACAATACAGGAATCCAATAGAGAAATATGAATCAGGTATAATCATATAGGATAGGTTCCAAAATATGATAGGATTTTGTATTGGATTCTAATAGGATTTTTTGACTAGGGATATGTTTACTTGCCTGACGACTCAAACAGAATTCTTCCGCTGCTATTTGTTCGCTACATACTCTGAGACTGCCGTCATTGAAGTCATTTGTGTTGATGTCAAAATGAGGGGTGTTGTACAAAACAAATTAATCAGAGATTGGATCATCTCTAACCAATCAGTGTATCAAAGCCAATGATGAATTTTCTAAATGCTTTACCTAGGTGTGTTCAACTTCTGACTCAGTCCGAACCGATCGATTTCTGGGACCAGTCAGAATGGTTAGAATGTGTTTGCGTTGTAGAAATCGTCAGGGAGGTACTCAGATCCAGACTCATTGCGGACACGAAATTATCATCCGTTGGCGTGGCGTAGCGTTTGGCCAGAGCAAGGAATTTGGGTAGCCAGGAAAATATTTCACAGTATATGATTGCCTTGCGGAATTGTACTGAACTACATTGTTGATTTGTATGTTATTTTATTTGAAGGGGCAGACTCATCAAGTCCCAACTTCTAAGTAATTTCTCAAGCCTTTACCCCCTCATACATGTAGCAAACAGACATTATGTTAAAGGGATAGTTACATTTTTTTAAATAAACTAAAACGTGAACTATAAGGATTGACCTCTGTCGTAATAAATCTGTCAGGGATTGTTCTGCCATTGAAATCTGTGGACGGGCCTTTTTTCAGGTCACCAAACTGTTTAAACTTTTTTTGGGCTGAGATTTTTCCCGGGATGGAAAAACACTTTTAATGTAAACTTAAAGCTGCAATCTGTACATTTTGGAGGCGACCCACCAAATTAACATAGACATGTGAATTGTAGATCTGTCATTCTCATTGAAAGCAAGTCTAAGAAGCGGTAGATCTGTTCTATGTGTGCTTTTACTTTCGATTTTGTACACCAGCTTTAAACAGCTGAAAATGCTATATTTTTGGTTAGATGGTACAATGATTCTCTTCACTATACTTGCTTGTTTTGTCACATAAACTGAAATTAGTCAAACTATTTGAATTTTCACAACTAGGAAATGGCAGACTATACCAGATATAAAGTATGCAGAAACTATAATGGACCTATATATTTTAACTAACAATCTCCACAATAAAAGCTAGACAGTCACGGAGTATTGAAAATTCCAAAAACAATGAATTTAGCAGTATATATTTTGTTATTATGTTTGAACAAAAGAACACAGCATTAGCCATGGCAAAATGCATGCAATGGCAGGAAATCTGCTTTAAAACTGCAACATTTTCTCTCAACTGCATGGCAAAATGTGTTGAATTGCAGGAAATAAGCTTAAAAATGCAAACATTTCTCTACACCACCAAGATTGGAGGCCTCTGAAATTTCTCTAAAATTCAGCCATGTCGATGGGCCAACCGTACCCCCTGCCACACCCGTGTCACGTCGACCACCTAAGCCCCTTTTTGATTCAGAAAAAACCCTGCTCTGTCTCTTCTGACAGACGGGACCATCGCTACGTGTGAGCCTGGGTACTTCTTCTGTCCCGACCACCGCTGCATCTACAGCTCCTACGTGTGTGACGGAGACCAGGACTGCATGGATGGCTCCGATGAGAAGGACTGTGGTACGATGAGTAATCTAAGACTATCCTCCTCCATGTGCTCTGTCACTGGGATGTATAATAGAGAATTAGATATATTCAATAAGATTCTATTTCTTTTTAATAGGCTTCTATTTCTTTAACTACTCTTGTTAATCTACGTTTTGTATTTTGCAATATTGTGCAATGTTCTTCCCCACCCTTTCTATTTCTCAACTATGCTCTTTTTTGCCTCTCATTTTCCTACTCTCCCTTCTCCTCCCCTCACAAATTCCCCTTTCCCTCTTCTCCTTTACCACACCTCCTCTTCTCTTTCTCTCCTCTCAGAGTTCTCCTGTTCATCCTATGAGTTTGCCTGTGCCAGTGGTGACCATTGTGTCAGTAGCATCTACCGCTGCGACGGTGTCTTCGACTGTAGGGACCAATCGGATGAGAGCGGCTGTCGTAAGTCAACTCTACCTGCTTCCTGTACCATCATCCTGGGTTGACTCAGATTTCAAGTCACATGACGAATTCAGTTTTGTTTTTCCCGTAGGAAAAATTATTGATTTATACTTTCTAACTTTGAGTATGGCTGTGTTATAATTTTATTGCAAGGACTTATCAAGCCAAATATTTATGCTTATCTGAGGTTTAATCATATATTAATTGTATCATATTCATGTTCTTTGTGGACTCCTCAATCAATTTGTTAATTTCTTACGTCTGCAGCCACGCGAGGACCTGGCCTCTGCCACAATGATGAGTTCCAGTGCCAGACGGACGGATTGTGCGTGCCCGACGAGTGGGAGTGTGACGGGCACCACGACTGCGAGGACGGCTCTGACGAACACAACTCGTGCCCGCCTGTAACATGCCACATCAACTATTTCCAGTGCGCCAACGGCAACTGCATCTCTCCGAGCTGGGTGAGTGAGGGGGTGGGTGAATGAGTGAGTGAATGAAAGAAGTGAATGAAGGAATTTGATTAGACAAATTCTAAATACACGGGAGTGTATCGACTTGTTTCCATTGTGGTCATTGTTATTATCAGGTATGCGACGGCGACAACGACTGCAGGGACATGAGCGATGAGCAGAACTGCCCCACGCCTCCTTTCATGTGCCCCTCAGGCCAGTGGCTGTGCCCCACCGACCAGGTGTGCATTGTCCTAGGGAAGGTGTGCGACGGACAGCGGGACTGTCCCAATGGAGCTGATGAGTCACCCCTCTGCAGTGAGTGACAAGGACGTTTCTAGTTTAGAAGGAGTGTATGACATGTAATAACTTTCAGGAACACAAGTGAAGTCATTAGAGAGACCTGCACACTGTTGAGTGCATTCGCAGTGTTATTGTGCAAAGTTTTTAGCTGAAAGTGCTGAGAGATTAATGCTTTTTGAGATAGATTATTAAAATAAACATATTTTTTAAACATTAAATGCATTATGTGGGTTGAATGCTGTAACAACACAGAATAAAAGTATTAATTAAAGTCCCATGAGGGTAGTGACAGCCCATTACTGCTTATCACTAAGTGATATGACTTTAATATTGACCATCATTTATTCACATTACTTTTACAAAATATTTCAGTTGTGTGCATTAAATTAAATTAGTCTTTTCTCTCCCTCTGTGTCTGCCCCACACAGACCGCACAAGTAGACTCGCAATGGAGTATGGTCATTATAGTTAATTCAATTGAAATCCAATCAAACTACCACGTTTTCTGCGCTGAACTATGTAGAATATATGCCTATTGCCTACTACACTGAACAAAAATATTAACGCAACATGTAAAGTGTTGGTCCCATGTTTCATGACCTGAAATACAGTGAGGGAAAAAAGTATTTGATCCCCTGCTGATTTTGTACGTTTGCCCACTGACAAATAAATGATCAGTTTATAATTTTAATGGTAGGGTTATTTGAACAGTGAGAGACAGAATAACAACAAAAAAATCCAGAAAAACGCATGTGAAAAATGTTATAAATTGATTTCCCTTTTAATGAAGGAAGTAAGTATTTGACCCCTCTGCAAAACATGACTTAGTACTTGGTGGCAAAACCCTTGTTGGCAATCACAGAGGTCAGACGTTTCTTGTAGTTGGCCACCAGGTTTGCACACATCTCAGGATGGATTTTGTCCCACTCCTCTTTGCAGATCTTCTACAAGTCATTAATGTTTCGAGGCTGACGTTTGGCATCTCGAACCTTCAGCTCCCTCCACAGATTTTCTATGGGATTAAGGTCTGGAGACTGGCTAGGCTACTCCAGGACCTTAATATGCTTCTTCTTGAGCCACTCCTTTGTTGCCTTGGCCGTGTGTTTTGGGTCATTGTCATGCTGGAATACCCATCCACGACCCATTTTCAATGCCCTGGCTGAGGGAAGGAGGTTCTCGCCCAAGATTTGACGGTACATGGCCCCGTCCATCGTCCCTTTGATGCGGTGAAGTTGTCCTGTCCCCTTAGCAGAAAAACACCCAATGTTTCCACCTCCATGTTTGACGGTGGGGATAGTGTTCTTGGGGTCATAGGCAGCATTCCTCCTCCTCCAAACACAGCGAGTTGAGTTGATGCCAAAGAGCTCCATTTTGGTCTCATCTGACCACAACACTTTAACCCAGTTGTCCTCTGAATCATTCAGATGTTCATTGGCAAACGTCAGACGGGCATGTATATGTGCTTTCTTGAGCAGGGGGACCTTGCGGGCACTGCAGGATTTCAGTCCTTCACGGCGTAGTGTGTAACCAATTGTTTTCTTGGTGACTATGGTCCCAGCTGCCTTGAGATCATTGACAAGATCCTGCCGTGTAGTTCTGGGCTGATTCCTCACCGTTCTCATGATCATTGCAACTCCACGAGGTGAGATCTTGAATGGAGCCCCAGGCCGAGGGAGATTGACAGTTCTTTTGTGTTTCTTCCATTTGCCAATAATCGCACCAACTGTTGTCACCTTCTCACCAAGCTGCTTGGCAATGGTCTTGTAGCCCATTCCAGCCTTGTGTAAGTCTACAATCTTGTCCCTGACATCCTTGGAGAGCTCTTTGGTCTTGGCCATGGTGGAGAGTTTGGAATCTGATTGATTGATTGCTTCTGTGGACAGGTGTCTTTTATACAGGTAACAAGCTGAGATTAGGAGCACTCCCTTTAAGAGTGTGCTCCTAATCTCAGCCCGTTACCTGTATAAAAGACACCTGGGAGCCAGAAATCTTTCTGATTGAGGGGGTCAAATACTCATTTCCCTCATTAAAATGCAAATCAATTTATAACATTTTTCACATGCTTTTTTCTGGATTTTTTTGTTGTTATTCTGTCTCTCACTGTTCAAATAAATCTACCATAAAAATTATAGACAGATCATTTCTTTGTCAGTGGGCAAACGTACAAAATCAGCAGGGGATCAAATACTTTTTTCCCTCACTGTAAAAGATCCCAGAAATGTTCCATATGTCTAACAACAACAAAAAATTCTCTAAAATGTTGCACACAAATTCTTTACATCCCTTTTAGTGAGCATTTCTCCTTTGCCAAAATGATCCATCCACCTAACAGGTGTGTCATATCATAAGAATCTGATTAATCAGCATGATCATTACAAAGGTGCACCTTGTGCTGGGTACAACAAAAGGACACTCTAAAATGTGCATTTCGGTCACAACACAATGCCACAAAGTTTTGAGGGAACATGCAATTGGCATGCCGCAGTAATATCCACCAGAGCTGTTGCCAGATAATTTAATGTTAATTTCTCTACCATAAGGTGTCTCTAATGTCGTTTTAGAGAATCACAACCGCAGACCACATGTAACCACGCCAGCCCCGGACCTCTACATCTGGCTTCTTCACCTGCGGGATCGTCTGAGACGATGAAACTGTGGGTTTGCACAACCAAATAATTTCTGCACAAAGCCGTCTCAGAGAAGCTCATCTGCATCCTCTTCGTCCTCCCAGGATCTCGACCTGACTACAGTTCGGCGTAGTAACCAACTTCAGTGGGTAAATGCTCACCTTCGATGGCCCATGGCACACTGGAGAAGTGTGCTCTTCACGGATGAATCCCGGTTTCAACTGTACCGGGCAGATGGCAGAAAGCGAATATAGCATCGTGTGAGCGAGCGGTTTGCTGATGTCAACGTTGTGAACAAAGTGCCCAATGGTGGCAGTGGGGTTATGGTAGGGCAGGCATAAGCTACGGACAACGAACAAAATTGCATTTTATCTATGGCAATTTGAATGCACAGACATACCGTGACGAGATCCTGAGGCCAATTGTCGTGCCATTCATCCGTCACCATCACCTCATGTTTCAGTATGATAATGCATGGCCCCATGTCTGTACACAATTCTGGAAGCTGAAAGTATTGGCCTGCATACTAACCAGACATGCCACCCATTGAGCATCTTTGGGGTTCTCTGGATCAACGTGTACGACAGCGTGTTCCAGTTCCCGCCAATATTCAGCAAATTTGCAAAGGCATTGAAGAGGAATGGGACAACATTCCACAGGCCGCAATCAACTGCCTGATCAACTCTATGCCAGTAAGATGTGTCGCGCTGCATGAGTCAAATGGTGGTCACACCAGATACTGACTGGTTTTCTGATCCACGCCCCTCCTTTTTTTAAAAGATATCTGTGACCAACAGATGCATATCTGTATTCCCAGTCATGTGAAATCCATAGACTGGGGCTTAATGAATGTATTTCAATTGACTGATTTCCTTAAATGAACTTTAACTCAGTAAAATCTTTGAAATTGTTGCATGTTGCGTTTATATTTTTGTTCAGTGTACATGGCATAGTTCGGGCTTGATCTGATTTATCTCTAGAGAAACTGAGCATTGAGCTCACAAAAATTTTTTAAAAAATAAATGGTATTCAAAATTAGTTGTTTAGAAATGCCCAGCACTACCTGAAGGTCTTAGTCAGGCTGACAATGATGTTACACGCAGTTGTCTCTGACTCTGCCTGTCTGTTTCGGTGATTGACGTTTTATTCATTTGAACAGAAAAAATACAAAATGAAAATAAATTGCTCAACAAGACAAGTGATAGGTCAGCAATGTCTATTCACACCCCGTCTCTTGAAAGGTCACGTTATGTGTTCGCTTCCCTTCCTAGGGTATATTGACTAGCACCTCCATATGATATAAATGTTTAAAATGGTAATGGATGTTGAGTGAAGACTTGTTTTAGTCTTTCCATGTTAGGTGAGGGCGCCATTCAATAAGTAGTAAGTGGTACTGTCGTGACTTTAACATGTCCACATCTGTGTGGAAGAACTTGACTGGCCTGCATAGAGCCCTGACCTCAACTTATATTGACTAGCACCTTCAGTGTTGATGTTAAGATTGACATATGATATAAATGTTTAAAATGGTCATGGATTTTGAGTGAAGACTTGTTTTAGTCTTTCCATGTTAGGTGAGGGCGCCATTCAATAAGTAGTAAGTGGTACTGTCGTGACTTTAACATGTCCACAACATATGCAGAAGTATGTGGACACCCCTTCAAATTTGTGGCCTAAGATCACCATGCACAATGCCAAGCGTCGGCTGGAGTGGTGGAAGCGCATTCTCTGGAGTGCTGAATCACACGTCACCATCTGGCAGTCTGACGTAAGAATATGGGTTTGGCAGATGCCAGGAGAATGCTTAGTGCAAACTGTAAAGTTTGGTGGAAGAGGAGTAATGGTCTGGGGCTGTTTTTCATGGTTCGGGCTAGGCCCCTTAGTTCCAGTGATGGGGAATTTTAACGCTACAGCATACAATGACATTCTAGACGATTCTGTGCTTACAACTTTGTGGCAACAGTTTGGGGAAACCCTTTCCTGTTTCAGCATGACAATGCCCCTGTGCACAAAGTGGGGTCCATACAGAAATTATTTGTCGATCTGTGTGGAAGAACTTGACTGGCCTGCATAGAGCCCTGACCTCAACCTGATCGAACACATTTGGGATGAAGTGGAACGCCGACAGCGAGCCAGGCCTAATCGCCCAACATCAGTGCCTGACCTTACTAATGCTCTTGTGACTGAATGGAAGCAAGTCCCCGCAGCAATGTTCCAACATCTTTTGGAAAGCCTTACCAGGCTGTTAGAGCAGCAAAGGGCGGACCAACTCCATATTAATGCCCATGATTTTAGAATGAGATGTTCGACGAGCAGGTGTCCAGACACTTTTGGTCATGTCCCTGAGCAGGTGAACAATAAACATGCCTCCATGTTTGTTCCTCCATAGACCAGGAGGACTGTGCATTGAACAACGGGGGCTGCAGTGACGGCTGTATCCAGGGTCCTTTTGGCGCAGAGTGTACCTGTCAACCAGGCTACCAGCTCCTCAACGACTCCAAGACCTGCGACGACATCGACGAGTGTTCCATCCCAGGCTGGTGTAGCCAGCAGTGCTACAACGAGAGAGGCTCCTTCCGCTGCTCCTGCTCAGACGGCTACCTGCTAGAGGCCGATAGTCGCTCCTGCAAAGCCACCAGTAAGGGTGAAACCTAACATTTTAGCTGTTCGTCCATTGCTATTTTGGGGGGGGGGTTGCACTTCGAAATAATATATTTAACTTTATAATTTTGAGGTGAAAGCGATGTGATTATTTTGACATTACAGTAAAAAAACTAATCCCAATCGTTTTTATTGGCGAATACAAGTAAGACATATTGTTATAGAAACATTTTAGCCATGTAGCAAATACTTTTATTACAATATATTTGTATTAATCTAAATACTAACTCCCTCAAATCTATTGTGAAATACTTTTTTTGTATTACTATTTATTTGTTTGGCCGCAGACCCCACAGCAGCCACGCTCCTAGTTGCCAAGCGCAGTCAGATCATCTCCAACAAAGTCAACCTCCGACCGCCCCTCATCCACCCTGTGGTCAGCGGTTCCGACATCGTGACCGTTGACTTTGACCGCTTGACCAGCAGAATTTACTGGGCCGACGCCTCGCTGAAGAAGATCTTTACCTCCTTTCAGAACGGCACGGACATACGAGAGGTCTGAGAACACGTTAGGAACACGCTGAGTGATGGTTATTTTTCAGTTATTGCTCCAAGATAAAGCCTTTGTCCAGTTTTTAATAACAAATATAGTTATTTAATATACATCAGAATTCTGTGCCTTATTATGCTTCTTAATATTTCATCCATATTAACACAATATTACAGTATGACCTATATAACATGCTGAAACTCCAAAGTACAGTGTGTTGTAATGGCAAGAATTCAAGTACACAAAATTGAACTCCACTATGGTCTATAGTGTTCTAATATACCGCACTTTGTTCTTTTGTGGTTCTAGGTGTTCTCCACTGGTCTAATGGTACCGGAGAGCATAGCTGTGGACTGGGTGGGTAGGAACCTTTACTGGACCGACTCAGTGATGGAGAACATCGAGGTGTCCTCTCTGGACGGCCGCTTCAGGAAGGTTCTCCTCACCAAGAACGTCACCAGCCCCCGTGGACTGGCTCTGGACCCCCGAAACCAGTAAGGCCTTTCACTGCTAACCATAGGAACACAGCAATGATTGAATGATCAGTAACACTGAAAAGGTACCTACATAAGGACTTTATAGCACATTCATGAACCATACATAGCACATTCATGAGCAGTAGACAATAATCAATTAAATTCCAGTCAACAAATGCTCAAATTATTAATTACTTAATTAATTAAGTTACTTAATTACTGCTTATGAATGTGTTATGCTGTCCCTTTTTAGGAACCCATTGCTAAATGATCTAGCACCACTGCATTTTACTTTACGTGTTGTTCTTTGAAAAAGAATGCACAACAATGATTCACTCTGTTGAGTTCTCGACATCTACCTTATACACTGCAAAATCACAGCACAGCGATGGTACAAAATAATAATACTTGATTTGGCATTTGACCTTTCCCAGCACCAACATAATGTTCTGGTCAGACTGGGGTCAGAACCCGAGAATAGAGATGGCCTACATGGACGGCACCGGGAGACAGGCCATTGTCACCACCAAGCTCTACTGGCCCAACGGTCTGGCCCTGGACTACACCACGCGCCGGGTCTACTTTGCTGACGCCTACCTCAAGTACATCGACTACTGCGATTACAACGGCAACAACCGCTTCCAGGTCATGGCCAGTGATATGGTGAGCATGGGTAACACTTAATGCAGACAGTAATGCATTGTAATGCTGTTATAATGCATCGTAAGACTTAAACATAAGCATTTATGACCCTTTATAATGTCTTAGTATCATCTCATGTTTGTGGCTAAATAACTGCTATATAAATACATGATAAGTTGTATAATAAGACATTATAAAGGCTCAAACAATAACATGTAATAAAGGATTGAACACGTTGGCTTTAAGTAAAGTGTCACCCTTTTATCATTTTTAAATCCCAGTTTCTCCACCTCTCTGTCCTTCCCCCTACCTCTCTGTAGGTTCTTCAACACCCCCACGGTATGACCATCTTCGAAGACCACATCTACTGGTCGGAGCGCTATACTTACCAGGTCCTGAGGACCAACAAGTTCCATGGGGGAAACACGACCACCATGATCACCAACGTCTACCAGCCCATGGGCATCGTCATGGACCACCCCATCAAACAACCAGCAGGTAACGTTCAAACAACGTCCAGATAACATTCAAACAAACAGTAGGGGCTGTTCAACAAATTCTGGATAACAATCTAACAACCAGCGGGTAACATTCAAAATACATCCATTCAAACTTACCATTTGTTTATAGTGGATAGTGCTGAACATTTAAAATACATTTCATTTGAAATCATCATTTGAATGATGTCGGTTAAATTATTTGAATTCCATTTCGTTCTTTTTTTTTTGTGAGCGCAATGCGCAGTTTCTCTACAGATAAATCAGATCAAGCCTGAACTGTGCGATGTAGTAGGGAGTTCTACGTAGTTTAGCACAGCAATAAAGAAATAATTAACTATAACCATAGCCCATTGCGCACCTCATTGTCCGGTCTGAGATGGAGAGAAGTGACAGAAGAAGGCGCAATCGAGAGGGATAGAGAGCTTCGTGAGGTATCTTTACCTGTGGTTGATAGTCGGTATTTAGCCTTATTTACTTTGAAGAACTACTAAAATAGTGATTTTGTCAGACCGCATAGGCAGCAGCTCTATAGAGATGAGATGATGACTTGGAAATTAAATAATAAGTAATCAAATAAGCCTAAAACAAATGTAATATACACAACAACTGAAATATGTTATTAAAGTAATATGAATAAATTATGGTTAATAAGTAATAAGCAGTAATGGGCAGCCACTACCATCATTGGACTTTTATTAATTGTTTTATTCTGTGTTGTTACAGCATTCAACCGACATAAATGTAATGCATAAGGCATTTCAAGTTTAAAAAACTTGAAATCGAAAACCGTGATTATTTTTTGATAATCGAACCGAAACCGAACTGACCTCAAAAAGCACTAATCGCTCAGCACTAGTAGTGGATAAAGCATTACTTTATAGTTCCATTGACATTATTGTTCCCGTTCCATTGTTTTCCACTATGCAGCAATCAACCCATGCGCGGAGCACCTGTGCAGTCAGCTGTGCCTACTGTCTGGCTTTAGGCCCAGGTACTACACCTGCCACTGCCAGTCTGGCTGGAACCTCAACAGTGATGGGCGCACCTGCATCAAAGGTACCCTAACAGCAGCTCTAATGATAGGCTTGTAGCATCTCTCTTAGCACATCTATTTGACCTGATACATTTTTGCTGTCGTAGTACAGTACAAGGGATTTTTTCTGTTCTTAATCAATTTTATTTTTTTCTATACCACTCTGATTTATACTATTCTGTATGAAGGCAAATGTGTTATGTATTTGTCATAACATGATAAATGGAGATAACAATATCGCAAAGGCCAATCAGAAAAAAACAATGGTTGATTTTGCTTTTCTGTTTTGCTTGTCTCTTTCATATTCTATTCAATTCTATTCTATTGCACTCCACTCCACTCCATTCCACCTCATCCCTTTCTATCCTACTCTGTCTCTTCCTTAGATGACACTCCGTTCCTGATGGTGGTGAGGGAGACTGTGATCTTCGGCATCCCTGTGGACCCGGCCGACACCTCCAACAACGCCATGGCACCCGTGTCTGGCATCACCCAGGGGCGGGACATCGACTTTGACGACCAGGAGCAGTTTGTCTATTGGGTGCAGGGCTCGGTGAGTGACAAGTTGCTCACAGTAAATAAGTCACTACTGTTTTAAGTGTTGCAAAATTCTGGTTTTGCAAAATGTCCAGGTTTTCCAGAAATCCCGGTTGTAAGATTCCCGTAATAGGGCAGGAATAAGCAGAGAATCTGGAATTCTCCAACCAGGATTTCTGGGGAAAAATAGGGGACGGTTACTGGAATTTTGCAAATTTAACCATTTTGAGTGCTGTAAGAGCGGAATCCTAGCTTAATATGCACACACTTAACTAGACTCTTGGTTAACTCACATTGATGTCCGAGGAAGATTTACCCCTGCTATGTTCTGACAAACAAAATAAAAACTCAAACGCACGACTAGGAAAAAGCTCAAACCAAGTTTATTCAACCACTGGGTCCAACAGCTGAAAAGACAAAGACATGTTAACACAAGTACATATATATTCATATTTTATACCCTCTACTGGGCAGAGTCAACTTCTTGCACATCTAGACAGCCAATACATCTCTGTTGCTAGGCAGGAACTTTAGTGGTTCCTCTCATGGGTGTAGTCATGGCCTTGCCTCCTATGTGTGTATGTCATAGGACTGTTCCTGCTCACTACATCTGACCTGACCTCAGCCCACATTCCTCACTCCTCCCTAATCCACGGCTATACAACCTTATCAATGACTGAAACCAGACTTACTCTTTCTCTCCCTCCATAGGATGCATGAGATTTGACAATAACATGTTCTGACAGAATGTAAACTTTCTGCGCTCCACTTTCTCACTTAGCAGATTTCCATACACCCAGTTCTAATATGGTAACATGAATAAGGATATTTCAAGTTGGAAGCCAACACCCCAAACTCACATATTTCAAGTCTGGATTCGAGTCTAATAGAAGTTCATTGTTTGCTGTCTCTCTCTCAGAGCTCCATTTACAGGGTGAAAACTGATGGAACCAATAGGACTCTGTTTGCTCCATCTGCAATCATTGGCTCGCCCTCTGGTCTGGCTTTTGATTGGATAACTCGCATGATGTACTACACTAATCCAACTAATAAAGCAATAGAGGTAGTGTATCATGTCCTCATTGTAAATGATGTATAGACTATATCTTATTTGCTTTTGTAGAAATACAATATCATTACTAGGCTCAAGGTGTTATTGGATCCAATATAGAGATGATAACTGAGTAGTTTCATGCTAATTGTGACTATCTCTTTACTTCATGCATTAGTAGTAACGTGGTTATAATGTATTTAGTTAACATGATATAGCAAGTTTCTAATCTACTGTAGGTCATTCGTGTGGATGGAGACCAACACTACAGGAAGACCCTCATCACAAACACAGGGAAGCCGGAGGGAGCAGGGGAGCCTATTGGAATAGCCCTGGACCCAGCCAGAGGGTAAACACTCATCTGTGTATCATTATTACTAGTTACAAAGGATACAACTAAATAAATGTAATGCTCACAAACAAGTAGTACTGCGTATGTAGTGTATGTTTAATTGTCAAGTAATAATACTGTACAGTTTGTTGGATACTGATCTATTTAGGAAGTAAAATAATCAATGTGACTTTATACCAACATTGTACCAAGCATTTCATAACGTTATAAGGAAAATCAACGACAACACCAGACATATTTTTAATTGTTAGTTAGTCTTCATTCCATGTCATCATCAGTGGATTAATACTAATGCTAATACTAATGAATACTAACCTTTCTGACTTCCTGCATGATAGTAAGTTGTTCTGGACAGACCGGGGGACAGACAGTGGCGTACCTCCTAAGGTTGCCAGTGCTGACATGGATGGAGGCAACCTGAGGAACCTCTACACCATCAACCAGGGGAACATTGGGTTCATCACCGCAGACATCGCTATGAGCAAGCTGTACTGGGGCGTAGCCAGCACCGGAGTGGTGGGTACCAACTTACACGGAAACAAATATATCAAATAAAATTTGATTGGTCACATACACATATTTGCAGATGCTATTACCGGTGTAGCGAAATGCTTGTGTTCCTAGCTCCAACAGTGCAGTGTTATCTAACAATTCACAACAATACACGTCACGACTTCCGCCGAAGTCGATCCCTCTCCTTGCTCAGGCGGCATTCAGCGGTCGACGTCACCGGTTTTCTAGCCATAGCCGATCCATTTTTTATTTTCCATTGTTTTTGTCTTGTTTTACACACCTGGTTTCAATCCCACAATTACTTGTTCATTATTTAACCCTCTGTATGTTGATACGGTCCGTTATTGTGGGCTCGATGATTATTGAGTTGTATTTTGTGAAATTATATTTGAGTAAATACGTTTGTTACTCATATCTGCTGTTCTGCGCCTGACTCCGCTACACCAGCTACACACAGGATCTATCACAACACACAAATGTAAAAGTAGAAGAATGGAATTAAGAAATAAATAAATATTAGGACGAGCAATGTCGGAGTGGCATTGACTAAAATACAGTGTAATAGAATACAGTATATACATGAGATGAGTAAAGCAGTATGTAAACATTATTAAAGTGACTAGTGTTCCATTATTAAAGTGACCAGTGATTCCATGTCTATGTATGTGGGGCAGCAGCCTCTAAGGTGCAGGGTTGAGTAACCGGGTGGTAACCGGCTAGTTATGGCTATTTAACAGTCTGATGGCCTTGAGATAGAAGCTGTTTTTCAGTCTCTCTGTCCCAGCTTTGATGCACATGTACTGACCTCGCCTTCTGGATGATAGCAGGGTGAACAGGCCGTGGGTTGGGTGGTTGATGTTCTTGATGATCTTTTTGACCTTCCTGTGACATCGGGTGCTGAAGGTGTACTTGAGGACAGGCAGTGTGCCCCCGGTGATGCGTTGGACAGACCGCACCACCCTCTTGAGAGCCCTGCAGTTGCGGTCGGTGCGGTTGCCTTACCAGGTGGTGATACAGCCCGACAGGATGAGCTCAATTGTGCATCTATAAAAGTTTGTTAGGGACGAATTTCTTCAGCCTACTGAGGTTGAAGAGGCACTGTTGCACCTTCTTCACCACACTGTCTGTGTGGGTGGACCATTTCAGATTGTCAGTGATGTGTACGCCGAGGACCTTGAAGCTTTCCGCCTTCTCCACTGCGGTCCTGTCGATGTGGATAGGGGCGTGCTCCCTCTGCTGTTTCCTGAAGTCCACGATCGGCTCTTTCATTTTGATGACTTTGAGGGAGAGGTTATTTTCCTGGCACCACTCCCCTCACATCATCCCTGTAGGCTGTCTCATCATTGTTAGTAATCAGGCCTACTACTGTTGTGTTGTCTGCAAACTTGAGGAGAATATATGCCATTTAGAAGACACTAAAACAACTTATGTGTGCATACATTTTATGTATGGGTGGTCCTGGGAATCGAACCCACTACCCTGTCGTTACAAACGCCATGCTCTACCAACTGAGCTACAAAGGACCAGACGGACAGACGGACGGTCAGACATACATGCACGAACACTCATTTAGTGCACACAACTTTATTGCATATCATATACTGATGTGTTGTTGAATGTGTCTGAAACACCGCTAGCCCTAGTAATAATTACCCTAAGGGGACAAATAAGGTTGTACTGAATTGTATTGAATAGTGCTGCAACTGAAATATTCATCTCTAAATGTCCCTGACTCCCTCTACTCTCCCTTTCCCTGTGAACAGATTGAGTGTGGTACGATGGACGGGGTCAGCAGGGTGACCATAGTGAGCCAGCTGTCCCACCCCTGGGGCCTCACAGTGCACCAGAATTACCTCTACTACACCGACCTGGACTACGAGGTCATCGAGAGGGTGGACAAGGGCACCGGGGCCAACATGGTGGTGCTGAGGAGTGGGATGACAGGAGTCCGAGCCCTCAAAGTCCACGCCCGAGACAGTGAGTGTGGCTACCTACAGCTAACCTTCTAGTCTTCATCTGCTAGTCTTTTTTCAAAAGAGAGCTACAGTATGTTGAGTATGATACTGAACATTTTACTGATCTGATATTGGGTACATTTGCCACCAAGTAGATTGTCAGTAGATTAAAAGGTCCTTGAATTTGTAATCATGCAAGTTAGTGTCAGTGGGAGATTTTTGTGAAAATATGTGTTCCACACAGGCATTATATCTCAAGTTAATTTCTCATCCTTCTTCCCCAGCCTCGGCCGGCACCACCAACGGCTGCAGCACCAACAATGGGGCCTGTCCCCACCTGTGTCTGCCCAAGCCTGGGGGCCAGAAGACATGTGTCTGCACCACGGGCTTAGTGCCTTCCCAGGATGGCACCACCTGCGTGCAGTACGACTCCTACGCAGTGGTCTCCACCCCCAGACTTATCCGAGGCTTCCACATCAACAGCTCCGACCACTCGGAGGCCATGGTGCCTGTTGCTGGATGTACGTAACCCTAACTCTAACTATAAAGTAACCAGACCTAAATATAACCTAAGTCTATGTCTGAAACACATCTTGTCATGAATCCTCTTTCATGAATCTATACCCAACTACGTTACTAACTTATACTGTAACTGAGTATCTAGATAAGCTAACATGTCTTTACCCACTGCAGACTCCTACTCTGTGATGGACAAGTTGGATCTCCACGTCG
Organism: Hucho hucho; assembly: GCA_003317085.1. NCBI lineage: Eukaryota > Metazoa > Chordata > Actinopteri > Salmoniformes > Salmonidae > Hucho > Hucho hucho. Next base: position 364,714 of record QNTS01000753.1, on the reverse strand, counting down.
CCTCTAGGTACATCTACTGGATCGACAACAGCACCTCCAGCTCTTACAGAGGGATCTTTAGGGCCCAGACAGACGGTGGAAGCTTCACTCCCGTCGTCAACCAAGGCATCGGCCGAGGAGGCATACAAGGGATGGCTGTGGACTGGATTTCAGGTTAGGATCCATGATGTAAAGAGTGGAGAGACATACTCCAAGTTGTAAATAGTTCTGCTACAGACCCTCATCTATAAACCACATCAAGCAGGCAAAACTGGTTGAAATGACTTCCGGACTAAATGTACGCAATTGTTACCTGGAGGAAAATGTGGGACCGTTTAGTATTTAACTATTTAGTTCAGGGGAGGGTCATGTAATTTGTAATCGATTGAATGTTAGTATTTGTCAGCATTTTGGAATTGACGTATTGAATTCGACTATGTGTAACTTTGGCGTACAACACAAAAGAATTGTGGCGTACTCATTACGGTGGTTCTGTTGCAAAACCTTTCTAAAACGGAAGCAAACGAAACGGGTAGGGACATACCTGAACTTGGCTCTGTTTGTTTTCGTTTGGTTATAAACAGTAAATGGTTTCCGTAATGAATACGCCACTGGCTGGGAATTTGAAAGGAGAGAGAGAGAGAGAGAGAACACACCAAAACACACCAAATGAGTAGCTTGCTAATTTACCCTTCAGGACCTTGTAAACTGTTGACAATAGACCCATAACTGATCCAAATGACTGCATAATCAGGCCTAGGCTGTATGGCACTCCCTGTATATACCTCCATTCTTGTGTATTTTATTTTATTCCTCGTGTTACTATTTTACTCTGCATCGTTGGGAAGGTGCTCGTAAGCAAGAATTTCATGCTAAAGTCTACACCAGTTGTATTCGGCGCAATGTTATTTGATTCACTCTAATCAGAGGGCTAATATCAATACTATGCATGCCAGTCTCTCTTGGCTAAAAGTAAAGGAGAGACTGATTGCATCACTTTTAATTTTAGAACTCTAGCCTCTCTCTTCCAGCTATTCCCGTGCGCAATAGGCTATAAGCTACGGACGCAAGCCTCTGCAATTCCTCTTTTCGTGAAATCCCAGGAAAGCTATGGGAGTTTTTTTGTTGTTGCATTTTTTATAATAGGCCTAATAGGCTTTTTTGTGGAGAGAAGCAGGCTTTCTTGCTACTGCTGAATGTAAAGTAGGCCTTGGCTAAGTGAACTGTCAGGGAAAGTTGCGGAGAGAGAGTGCAGTGATGATAACATTGTTGCACAGAAGTAGCCTATTAAATGGTTGCATAGGACAGATAGACAGTGAAGATCCAAATGAAGATCCAAATGAATTTACATCCAGAAATTTGGAAATCACTTTCAAACCACATGAGCAACGAGGCAAGCAATGACATGGTGTAAAAGATGTGCAGGCTAAACAGCGTTTGTTGTTGAATTTCTACATTTAATTAACATTTTCATTAGGCTACATGTAGCCTACATTGAAGTATTACTTGCAGTTGTCACTATAACAATGAACACACTTTGAAGCACTGAATGGTCTGTGTTATCACCGTATTAATAGGCCTACAACGTGCAGTAGGATGCGTTGATAGTTGACTGACAGGTGTAGGCTACTGTAGAACGAAACTTTCCTCTAGTGTGGATGCTCGACAACGTTTTATAGTTATGTGTAATTTATCGTTATATTTATCGTCCTTGGTGTGGACGGCCCTTAACGCTTAAATTGATAAATGCCCCCCCCCCCCTATAGCGGATAACATGAATATGGTATGACTACAGCGGTGGTTCTCAACCACGGGTTGATTTGATAGAAAGCACGTCTGCAACATTGATAGCCTACTAAAAAGGGATTTAATATTCCCTGCTATTTTGTTTAATAATCATTTTTGGAGGGGGGGGGGGGTTACGCTCAGGGAGGGCCAGGTGAAAATAAATTCCTCAGGGGGAGGGCCATCCATTTTCATTTCAAAGAGGTCCGATTACCTCCAGGTATCCCTCAATATATAATATTGTTCACTCCCTAAACTTTCTTTCTCCCATCCCCTCCCCCTTAGGCAACCTCTACTTCACCAACGCTATTGAGGCCCAGACCTACTTGGAGGTGACCCGCCTCGAAACCCCCTACCGCACGGTCCTCCTCAAGTCCACTGAGGACCGGCCAAGTGACCTTGCCGTCAGCCCCAAGCTCCGTTTTCTATTCTGGGCCGATGGAGGCCAGAACCCCAAAATTGGTAGGTAGTCCAGAGGTTATAGAGGTTGACCAGTAACCGGAAGGTTGCTGTTTCAAGTCCCGGGCTGGGATGAGGACAGTGACCTATGGTGGTCTAGCGGTCTAAGCTGCTGTCTCTGGCACACGTCTAAAGGGTCGGTTCTGAAACCGCCCAATTGCCCTTTGACACAACCTCTCCCTATCTGTTGAATAAAGTCAGAAAACACCTTACAATATATGAAAGGAAAAGTGGGAACTGAACTGGCTACTGGAGGCCTGCTGGTGTCATTACTACCACTACCGTTATGCCCTTGAGCAAGCCCTTAACCCCCAAAATAGCTTTCCATCCAGTGATGCTGCATCCTAAACCTGTGCCTAAACCCTGTGCCTTTCAATGTGTGTGTAACAAATGTATTATTTTCTATTCTAGAACGTGCCCAGCTAGATGGTGCCAACCGTACCGTGTTAGCCTCTGAGAGCCTGGCATCGCCACGCGGCCTCACTGTCGACTACACCAACGATTTCCTGTACTGGACAGACGATGTGCTGGATATGATTTCGCGCATGGCGCCCGATGGGACACAGAGGGAGATTGTCCGTTATGGGAGTCGATACCCGGCTCCGTACGGATTGTCAATATTTGGGAATTCTATGTTGTGGGTGGATAGAAAGCTCGGGAAGCTTTTCCAGGCCAGCAAGGATCCAGCGAATACAACCCAGCCAGAGGTGATTATGAAGTAGCTTTATTTTGCCTAGTGTCTAAATGCCTTATCAAAGTAACATAACAAAATAATTATAATGAATGTATGCAACAATGTATGCAACGGGCAAACCCACAACATACAACTCCTAGATATTGATACAACAAGCTGCACAAAAGTAGCACAAAATCACAAAGCACAAAATAGTGTCTTTCACATTCAAAGACTGACATAACAACATCACTGTCATCACCAGGTGATCCGCGACGGCATTGACGGGCTCACGGACGTGGTGGTCTTCAACTCCCACGTGCAGCCCACCGCTGCCAACCTGGTGGGCTTCAACCCGTGCCAGGAGGACAATGGGCGCTGCCAGCAACTCTGCTTTGCCCTGCCCGAGCAGGAGAAACCCACTTGTGCCTGCGCCCACGGTTCGCTCCTCAACAATGGAGTGTCGTGCGGCTACGGTCTGGACGAGTTCCTGGTATTCACCACGGACTACACCATGAATAGTTTACGTTTAGACCCCTCCGATCACACTAGCCCATACCCTACTATCAACTTGGGCTATAATGTGGTGGCGCTGGATTTCGACTTTTCAGACAAGAGGATATTTTTTACTCAGTACATGGGGATAGGCCGAAGCAGGATAGGCTATGTCATCACCACGGTTACCGGTGCACCTGTCATCATAGCCGACAGTAAGTGTTGTGAATCCGAGGGTTGGGGAAGACAATGTATAGTGTGGTTTTTCCAGTTTTTGTAATGATTGTGAAAATGATGAAATTTTGAAAATTATGATAAAGCCCTTTTGTGGAAGTGTTTGAAAAAAATGCCTGGAATTTCAGCCTGCTCAGGTGGGATGGAGTTTTTTGCCCAGATCATGACATCACAATCTGATTATTCTGATCAATGACCAGTCATCCTTTATTTGCATATGTATCCTCCTACATTTAAGGGTAAGCGTTAGGCTGAAGAGTCTAGACCAGTGGTCGATCTACAAGGCATTCCTAGTCAATCACCAAACATTTATGTTAAAACCAAACAATAAAGCCTTGCCTTCCTATTTGCCTTCCTATTTTTTCTTTGTTTCGCGCTCTTGGCGATAGGCGCACTTGATTCAGCAGCCATAGCACCGGGAAGGCAAAGTATTCCCACTTTGAACCATTTCATGTGTCTGAAGGTAGAACTCTGCCTACCCGGCAGGCCGAGAGAGCAAATCAAGTGCACCTATAGGTTTACTTCTGGCCAATCAGATAGCTCAGATCACCGTGTCTGCACAGTTGCACAGAAACCTTGAACGCACAGCAAAGTTGATACTGTGAGATTTTGAAACATTTAAAACCATGACTAGAGAGAGACAACGAATACAGCAAAGAGCTGCTGTTTTTATGAGTAAGTTCATGTCAACACTTTGCTCAATATTTTATAAGCCATAAAATACGCGTTCTCCCTACTTCCATTTACGCTACAACCAGTACTGCAGCTGCAATTAATGAGTATAGCGAAGTGCTTCGATAAGCTTGCATTGTTATTATTAGTGGCTTATGTATTTTTTAATATCGAGGAATATTTCACTTTCTCTGGTCATAGGAGTGGCATCATGAACTGGGGCATTAGGCAGAAAAAATGCAGTGTGACTTGACTTTCGCCATCAGCTGTAAGACTGTGTCCCCTTTTCTCAGTGGAGGGAGGGAGAGCAAAGGGACGGTGAGTCAGGTGAGAGGCAGCCTCACCATTGCTCCCTCCCCTCAGACTATCAATCCAGGCCATCAGTCTATTAAAAAAAGTGAATTATTATGCTCACTCAGGTGTGCCTCACAAGTAATACTACAAATTGTCTATTACCAGTGTGATCATATACCATTTAAAAATATATATAATTTCAAAATTGTCTGAGAACAACAACATTGGCAGGGCAATTCAAGCATAGCCAATATGCAGTGATAATATATTTGGCCTATAGCCTACTGCACAAACCTCATTGATACGTAAATGTTTTTAATTGGTTAATGTTATATAGCTTAATACGTTTTTTAAGTAATGATCTCAGCTTCCGTTTTGACTCAGAAAGCGATCTTGACTCAGAAGAGTTTGGTGACCACTGGTCTAGACGATCCTATCCGCGAATCAGGGCTGTGTATGTATATATATTGAAATTTGTATCGACACGCCCACGCAATCAGACTGAGCATTTCAATGGCAAAAGGAGGCTCAGGGAAATAAATGATAACAAATATGTTTGGAGTTATTTTTATGAAATAAACACACACAGTGATGTATTAGATATACTGTGATGATTTGAACATAAAATAAAAAAGGGCCAATACAGTCAAAATTCAGTTTTTCCTTATTTTGATTAAATTAACACTGTAAAAGTGTGTAATAATTTGATCATTGTCATTTCCTGATATTTGCTGGTAGAAAATACAATCTACACTGAACAAAAAATATATATACCACATGCAACATTTAATTTTTTTTTAGTTCATATAAGGAAATCAGTGAATTGAAATAAATAAATTAGGCCCTAATATATATATATATATATATATATATACATCTCTCTCTCTCTCTCTCTCTCTCTCTCTCTCTCTCTCTCTCTCTCTCTCTCTCTCTCTCTCTCTCTCTCTCAGATTTGAATGATCCACAGGGGCTGGCCTATGACTGGGTTCACAAGCGCCTCTACTTCACCGACTACTACAACAGGAGTGTCCAAGCCATGGGGGTGGACGGGCAGAACTGCTCCTTGATAGCCCATGCCAACCGCCCTCTTGGCATCATTGTGGATCCCTGTTATGGGTAAAACCAACTGAGATGTTTGCATACACTGATCGCTAATTATACAAACCCCTCCAAGTCTTCCACATTGTCCTGGAACACTAATATCAATTATTTTGATTACTGCTGATATCTGGAAATATGCATGTACACCCTGGCCCATCTACTGTTGCTAGCCCCAATTCTGATTTGTGCTCTAATATCTGCTTCACAGATTTCTGCTCTTGTAAAAGCCGGGGTTTTCTGCATGTTAACACTAGAAGCTTATTACCTAAAATGGATCACAGCTCCAATCCAGATGTGTTGGTCATTATTGAGACATGGTTAAGGAAGAACACTGATGTTAACCTTTCTGGTTATAACCTTTTTGGGAAAGACAGATCTTCCAAAGGTGGTGGACTGGCAATCTTTACCAAGGAACACCTTCAGTGCTCGGTTGTCTCCACCAAGTCTGTCCCCAAAAAATTTGATTTGCTAGTTTTAAGCATTAAACTTTCAAATAGCTCTTTGTTGACTGTTGCTGGTGTTATCGTCCTTCATCAACACCGGCCTGTACCCTACCTGCCCTGAGCTCTCTCCTGGCCCCTTACCTAAGTCTGAATTTGTCCTGCTAGTTGACCTAAACTGGGACATGCTTAAACCACCTGACCAAGTCCTAAAGCAATGGGACTCCCTAAATCTTTCTCAGATTATTACCAATCCCACAGCGTATGACTCCAAACACCCAGAAAAGGCTACTCTTCTGATAGGTTTCAATCTGGTGTTTTCTGTAATGACCTTAGTGATCACTGTTTCACAGCCTGTGTTCGTAATGGATGCTCAGTGAAACGACCTCTCCTGATTTGTCATAGACGCTTCCTAAAGAAAGTATGGTGCTGACAGAGATGGTTGCCTCGCTTCGCGTTCTTAAGAAACTATGCAGTATTTCGTTTTTTTTATGTATTATTTCTTACACTGTTACCCCAGGAAATCTTAAGTCTTATTACATACAGTCGGGAAGAACTATTGGATATAAGAGCAACGTCAACTTACCAACTTTACGACCAGGAATACGACTTTCCCGAAGCAGATCCTCTGTTTGAACCACCACCCAGGACGATGGATTGGATCCCAGTAGGCAAGCCAAAACAACGGCGCCGCAGAAGGGGCAGACGGAGCGGTCTTCTGGTCAGGCTCCGTAGACGGGCACATCGCTCACCGCTCCCGAGTACACTACTCGCCAATGTCCAGTCTCTTGACAACAAGGTAGACGAAATTCGAGCAAGGGTTGCCTTCCAGAGAGACATCAGAGATTGTAACATTCTCTGTTTCACGGAAACATGGCTCACTCTGGATGCGTTACAGCCGACAGAAACAAACATCTCTCTGGTAAGAAGAAGGGCGGGGGTGGTGTATGCCTTATGATTAACGAGTCGTGGTGTGATCATAACAACATGCAGGAACTCAAGTCCTTTTGTTCACCTGACCTAGAATTCCTTACAATCAAATGCCGACCGCATTATCTACCAAGAGAATTATCTTTGATTATTATCACAGCCGTGTTTACCCCCCCCCAAGCAGACACCTTGACGGCTCTGAAAGAACTTAATTGGACTCTATGTAAACCCCATATCCTGAGGATGCATTTATTGTGGCTGGGGATTTTAACAAAGCTAATCTGAAAACAAGGCTCCCTAAATTCTATCAGCATATCGATTGTGCGACCCAGGCTGGCAGCATTCTGGATCATTGCTACTCTAACTTCTGTGACTCATACCAAGCCCTCTCTCGCCCTCCTTTCGGGCAAATCTGACCATGACTCCATTTTGTTGCTCCCAGCCTATAGATAGAAACTAAAACAGGAAACGCCCGTGCCCAGGTCTGTTCAATGCTGGTCCGACCAATCTGATTCCACGCTCCAAGATTGCTTCGATCACGTGGACTGGGATATGTTCCGGATAGCCTCAGACAACAACATTGATGTATACGCTGATTCGGTGAGCGAGTTTGTTAGCAAGTGCGTCTGTGATGTTGTACCCACGTTGACTATTAAAACAGAAACCGTGGATTGATGGCAGCATTCGCGCAAAACTGAAAGCGCAAACCACTGCTTTTAATCATGGCAAGGCGACCGGAAACATGACCGTATACAATACAGTGTAGCTATTCCTTCCGCAAGGCAATCAAACAAGCTAAGCGTCAGTATAGAGACAAAGTAGAGTCACAATTCAACGGCTCAGACACGAGAGGTATGTGGCAGGGTCTACAGTCAATCACGGATTACAAAAATAAAACCAGCCCCGTCACGGACACCGATGTCTTGCTCGCAGACAAACTAAACACCTTCTTTGCTCGCTTTGAGGACAATACAGTGCCAACGACACGGCCCACTACCAAAACCTGCGGGCTCTCCTTCAAAGCAGCCAACGTGAGTAAAACATTTAAACGTGTTAACCCTCGCATGGCTGCCGGGCCCAGATGGCATCGCTAGCCGCGTACTCAGAGCATGCGCAGACCAGCTGGCTGGTGTGTTTACGGACAATATCAATCAATCCCTATCCCAGTCTGCTGTTCCCACATGCTTCAAGAGGTCCACCATTGTTCCTGTTCCCAAGAAAGCTAAGGTAACTGAGCTAAACGACTATCGCCCCGTAACACTCACTTCCGTCATCATGAAGTGCTTTGAGAGACTAGTCAAGGATCACATCACCTTCACCCTACCTGACACCCTAGACCCACTCCAATTTGCTTACCGCCCCAATAGGTCCACAGACGACGCAATCGCAGTCACACTGCACACTGCCCTAACCCATCTGGACAAGAGGAATACCTACGTAAGAATGCTGTTCATCGATTACAGCTCAGCATTTAACACCATAGTACCCTCCAAACTGGTCATTAAGCTTGAGACCCTGATTCTCGACCCCGCCCTGTGCACCTGGGTCCTGGACTTTCTGACGGGCCGCCCCCCAGGTGGTGAGGGTAGGAAACAACATCTCCACCCCGCTGATCCTCAACACTGGGGCCCCACAAGGGTGTGTTCTCAGCCCTCTCCTGTACTCCCTGTTCACCCATGACTGCGTGGCCATGCACGCTTCCAACTCAATCATCAAGTTTGCAGACAACACTACAGTGGTAGGCTTGATTACCAACAATGACGAAATTGCCTACAGGGAGGAGGTGAGGGCCCTCGGAGTGTGGTGAAAATAACCTCTCACTCAACGTCAACAAAACAAAGGAGATGATCGTGGACTTCAGGAAACAGGAGAGGGAGCACCCCCTATCTACATCGACGGGACAGTAGTGGAGAAGGTGGAAAGTTTTAAGTTCCTCGGCGTACACATCACGGACAAACTGAAATGGTCCACCCACACAGACAGCGTGGTGAAGAAGGCCTCTTCAGCGCCTCTTCAACCTCAGGAGGCTGAAGAAATTTGTTGTGTCACCGAAAAACCCTCACAAACCTTTACAGATGCACAATTGAAAGCATCCTGTCGGGCTGTATCACCGCCTGGTACGGCAACTGCTCCGCCCACAACCGTAAAGCTCTCCAGAGGGTAGTGAGGTCTGCACAACGCATCACCGGGGGAAAACTACCTGCCCTCCTGGACACCTACACTACCCGATGTCACAGGAAGGCCAAAAAGATCATCAAGGACAACCACCCGAGCCACTGCCTGTTCACCCCACTATCATCCAGAAGGCGAGGTCAGTACAGGTGCATCAAAGCTGGGACCGAGAGACTGAAAAACAGCTTCTACCTCAAGGCCATCAGACTGTTAAACAGCCATCACTAACATTGAAAGGCTGCTGCCAACATACTGACTCAAATCTCTAGCCACTTTAATAATAAAAAATTGGATGTAATAAATGTATCACTAGCCACTTTAAACAATGCCACTTTATATAATCTTTACTTGTGTCATGCACAAAGTAGATGTCCTAACCAACTTGCCAAAACTTTAGTTTGTTAACAAGAAATTTGTGGAGTGGTTGAAAAACTAGTTTTAATGACTCCAACCGAAGTGTATGTTAACTTCCGACTTCAACTGTATGTACTGTACATACAGGTAGGGGTAAAGTGGCTAGGCAACAAAATAGATAATAGACAGTAGCAGCAGCATATGTGGTGTGTGTTGGCGTATGTAGTGTGTGTGTACAGTGCATTCGGAAAGTATTCACACCCCTTGACTTTTTCCCCATTTTGTTACGTTACAGCCTTATTCTAAAATTGATTAAATATAAAATTTCCCTCATCAATCTACACACAAAACCCCATAAGGACAAAGCAAAAACAGTTTTTTTATGAATAAAATAAAAAGTATTCAGACCCTTTACTCAGTACTTTGTTGAAGCACTTTTGGCAATGAATGCAGCCTTTAGTCTTCTTGGGTATGACGCTTCAAGCTTGGCACACCTGTATTTGGGGAGTGTCTCCCATTCTTCTCTGCAGATCCTCTCAAGTTCTGTTACGTTGGATGGGGAGCGTCGCTGCACCGGTATTTTCAGGTCTCTCCAGAGATGTTTGATCGGTTTCAAGTCCGGGCTCTAGCTGGGCCACTCAAGGACATTACCGGGGCCACTCCTGTATTGTATTGGCTGTGTGCTTAGGGTCGTTGTCCTGTTGGAAGGTGAACCTTCTGAGGTCCTGAGCGCTCTGGAGAAGGTTTTCATCAAGGATCTCTCTGTACTTTGCTCCATTCATCTTTCCCTCGATCCTGACTAGTCTCCCAGTCCCTGAAAAACATCCCCACAGTATGATGCTGCCACCACCATGCTTCACCGTAGTGGTGGTGCCAGGTTTCCTCCAGATGTGACGCTTGGCATTCCGGGCAAAGAGTTCAATCTTGGTTTCATCAGACCAGAGAATCTAGTTTCTCATGGTCTGTGAGTCCTTTAGATGCCTTTTGGCAAACTCCAAGTGGGCTGTCATGTGCCTTTTACTGAGGAGTGTCTTCCGTCTGGCCACTCAACCATAAAGGCTTGATTGGTGGAGTGCTGCAGAGATGGTTGTCCTTCTGGAAGGTTCTCCCATCTCCACAGAGGAACTCTGGAGCTCTGTCAGAGTGACCATTGGGTACTTGGTCACCTCCTGACCAAAGCCCTTCTCCCCCGATTGCTCAGTTTGGCCGGGCGACCAGCTGGTTCCAAACCTCTTCCATTTACAAATGATGGATGCCACTGTGTTCTTGGGGACCTTCAATGCTGCAGACATTTTTTTGGTACTCTTCCCCAAATCTGTGCCTTGACACAATCCTGTCTCGGAGCTCTGCAGACAATTCCTTCGACCTCATGGCTTTGGTTTCTGCTCTGACATGCACTGTCAACTGTGGGACCTTATGTAGACAGGTGTGTGCCTTTCCAAACCATGTCCAATCCATTGAATTTACCACAGGTTGTAGAAACATCTCAAGGATGATCAATAGAAACAGGGTGCACCTGAGCTCAATTTTGGGTCTCATAGCAAAGGTCCTGAATACTTATGTAAATAAGGTATTTCAGTTTTTTTTTATACATTTGCAAAAATTTCTAAAAACCTGTTTTTTGTGTTGTCATTATGGGGTATTGTGTGTACATTGCTGAGTGAAAAATAATATTTAATCAATTTAGAATAAGGCTGTAAGGTAACAAAATGTGGAAAAAAGGAAGAGGTCTGAATACTTTGCGAATGCACTGTACAGTATGTGTGTGTTGGGGTGTCAGTGTAAGTATGTGGGTAGAGTCTAGTGTGTGTGCATAGTCAGGGCAAAAAGTGCAGGTAATCATGGTAGCCATTTGATTAGCTATTTAGCAGTCTTGTCTAGCAGTCTCATGGCTTGGGGGTAGAAGCTGTTCAGGGTCCTGTTGGTTGCAGACTTGGTATACCGGTACCGCTTGCCGTGTGGTAGCAGTGAGAACAGTCGATGGCTTGGGTGGCTGGAGTTTTTTGGGGGCCTTCCTCTGTGATGTACTGGGCATTACTCACCACCCTCTGTAGCGCCTTGCGGTCGGCAGTGGTGGAAAAAGTACCCAATTTTCCTACTTGAGTAAAAGTAAAGACACCGTAGAAGAAAATGACTCAAGTAAAACTAAAAGTCTGCCAGTAAAATACTACTTGAGTAAAAGTCTAAAAGTATTTGGTTTTAAATGTACTTAAGTATCAAAAGTAAAAGTATAAATCATTTTAAATGTCTTATATTAAGCAAACAAGACAACACGATTTTCTTGTTTTTTTTATTTATGGATAGCCAGGGTCAACACATAATTTACAAACTAAGCATTTGTTTTTAGTGAGTCTACCAGATCAGAGGCAGTAGGGATGACCAGGGATGTTATCTTGATAAGTGTGTGAATTAGACAATTTTCTTGTCCTGCTAAGCATTCAAAATGTAACAAGTACTTTTGGGTGTCAGGGAAAATGTAAGGAGTGAAAAGCACATTCATTTCTTTAGGAATGTAGTGGAGTAAAAGTTATCAAAAATATAAATAGTAAAGTAATGTACAGATACCCCTTCATAGGGGCCTTGGCTAAGCTAAGATGCTAGGATAACATATATCTCTTACTCTCTCTCTCTCTCTGTAGCTACCTATACTGGACTGACTGGGGGAGCCCTGCTAAGATAGAGAGAGCTACTCTGGGTGGAAACTTCCGGGTGCCCATCATCAGCACCAGTCTGTCCCAGCCCAACGGACTTTCCATAGACTACGAGGAAAGAATGCTCTACTGGGCCGACGCTTCCCTGTAAGAACATGATCATTTGTAACATTCTGTAATGTTTCAGCTATTGTTTGTTTTGTGTTATAATGTACAGTACAAAACATGTTTGTACCATAGTTTGAATGAATCTCAAAGAAAGGTAGTAACTCATAGGTAATTACCATTTAACCGTGTAATTTCTTAGAATGTACCTGGTCGTTTAGTTGGAAATTAGGTGGAATCAATAAGTCCAAATCATGTGCCACTTGTGACACAATAGATTTTTTTACCCAGAAAAGTGTTGAACAATTCTCCACTTCCTTAAATATTTAAGAGCAGTAGGCTACACTGTTTTTCTATGCACCCATTTCTCATGATCTCGTATCATTCTAACTCTCTATCCATCCATTCATCCTTCCATCCATATATCCATCCACCGACTCACTCACCCACCCACCCATCCATGATTTTTCTCCATCTCCACTCCCCTCCCTCTCACCATCAGAGATAAGATTGAGCGTTCCACCCTGACCGGGGAGAGCCGCCAGGTGATCATGAGGGGCGTCCAGTACCCCTACGCTATGACCGTGTTCCAGCAGGACATATACTGGACCGACAGGACCACGCGAGCAGTCTACCGTGCCGGGAAGGACGACGGGTCAGGGTTCACGGTCCTGGCCCAGGAACTACAGTACAGGCCCAACGACATCCACGTGTACGCCGGCTCCAAGCAGGAGGCTTGCTCAAGCCCCTGTCAGCAGTTTAACGGAGGGTGTAGTCACGTCTGCGTGCCAGGTCAGGAGTTTGAATAACAAAACATTTGCTTTTAGTGTCTAGGAGTTCTTACAGGGCTTGAGATCCACATGCTAAACTCAAATTTCTCGTCTCTCATTGACATCAATTAATGATTCAGGTGAAAGTCTGAGAACAACAATACCCACTGGGCACACCACGTTATTTCAACATGTATAATTTCGTAATACAGTATTTGGTTGAGACGTTGATCATTGAGATTACAACCTATATTCACCCACTCAAAAAGACAGCCAAAAGTTATTTCAATTTCCAATCACTATGCTTTCAACCATCTAAAAGCACAACCAAATTTTTACGGAAAAACAATGTCTGATTTTTGGTTTAATTGTCACCCAAATGTCTAGCACTGCGCTTTCAACCATTTAAAAGTACAGCAAAGTTCAAATGGGAATACAATGTCAGATATTTTGTTTAATGTGCTATCACTGTGCTTCATCTAATAGAAGAATCAAATTACCTGGATTGCAGTTTAGATTACATTAAAAGTACATGGTGCAAGTGATCAATGCCGTTCCAGATTCTGCACAGATTATTACAGCAATTGTGAAGATCTTCACAGACCTGCGACGACCTGGACCCACTCCAATTCACATACCGCCCCAACTGATCCATAGATGACACAATCTCTATTACAGTCCACACTGATCTTTCCCACTTGGACAAAAGGAACACCTACTTGAGAATGCTATTCATTGAGTACAACTCAGCATTCCACAACATAGTGCCCTCGAAGTTCATCACTAAGCTAAGGTCCTTGGGACTGAACACCTCCCTCTGCAACTGGATCCACCCCCAGGTGGTGAGGGTAGGCAACAACACATCTGCCATGCTGACCCTCAATATAGGGGTGCGTGCTTAGTCCCTTTCTGTACTTCCTGTTCACCCACAACTGCGTGGCCCTGCACGACTCCAACACCATCATTAAGTTTGCCGACGACACGATGGTGGTAGGCCTGGTCACCGACGACGATGAGACAACCCCTAGGGAGGAGGTCAGAGACCTGGCACTGTGGTGCCAGGTGCCAGAACTACAACCTCTCCCTAAACGTCAGTAAGACAGAGGAGCTGATCATGGACTACAGGAAACTGAGGGTCGAGCACGCCCTCATTCACATTGACAGGGCTGTAGAGCTGGTCGAGAGCTTCAAGTTCCTCTGTGTCCACATCATTAAGGATCTATCATGGCCAAAACACACCAACAAAGTTGTGAATAGGTCACGACAATGCCTCTTCCCCCTCAGGAGGCTGAAAAGATTTGGCATGGGCCCTCATATCCTCAAAAGGTTCTACAGCTGCACCATCTAGAGCATCTTGACTGGCTGCATAACCACTTGGTATGGCAACTGCTTGGCATCCGACCGCAAGGCGCTACAAAGGATAATGCGTACAGCCCAGTACATCATCTAGGACCTATATACCAGGCAGTGTCAGTGGAAGGCACAAAAAATTGTAAAAGACTCCAGCCACCCAAACCACAGACTGTTCTCTCTGCTACCGCATGGCAAGCGGTACCAATGCACCAATTCTGGAACCAACAGGACCCTGAACAGCTTCTTCCCCCAAGCCATATGACTTCTAAACAAGATTGATAAATAGCTAATCAAATGGCTACCCAGACTACCAGCATTTACCCTTTTTACCCTTCGCTTGCACTGACTATGAACACACACTGGACTCTACCCACACATGCTTACACTGACACCCCAACACACACACACACATACTACATACGCCCACACATACATAAAATGCACACACATGCATACTGGTGCCACACACACGATCACCAAATACGCTGCTGCTAGTAACTTTACCCCTACCTACAGTATATGTACAGTACATAGCTACCTCAATTACCTCGTACCCCTGCACATCGACTCTGTACTGGTAACCCTTTTTATAGCCATGTTATTTTCTACTCCCTATATACTGTATAGCCATGTTATTTTTACTTGTTATTTTTATTTGTTATTCACTGTACATTTGTATGTATTTTGTATTATCTTTAACTCTGCATTGTTGGAAAAGGACCCGTAAGTAAGCATTTCACTGTTAGTCTACCCCTGTTGTCTACAAAGCATGTGACCTAAGGTATGCATGCTATCTTGAGCATGCATGCTTCATATGAGTACATAAGACATTTATAGTTACAGTAACCACAAAATGAGGCCATTTTAAGGTTGAATGTTACATTAGTTTGTAAGATAGCCTTAACTTTAGGCAATTTACGGTATTACAAAAGTAATATCAACATTTCAAGGAGATGTATCTACTGCTTGGATAGTTCCGTCTGAGCAACTGGCTTAATCCCATTCTTTAACTTTTATTTTTGGTTAAATTGGAGATGAGAATCCAACATCTAATTGGTTGACTTGTTGACAAGTTAATAGGCTATTTATTATATTTCAAATGTGATATTGAATTGTGTTTGGTTGTCAATGCAACCAAATATCAATATTTGAAGATTTATTTTCTGTTTTGATAGTTCCATCTGTGCCACTGTCTGGCTTTAATTCCAGTTTGTCTACAAATTAATAATTGATATGTTGGAATCATGTCTCCATCTCAACCAAAAATCTAAGTTTAAGAATTAGACTAAATCAAATCAAACTTTAAATGCACTTTAAATAAAGTTTGATTTGATTTAGTCCTATTCTTTAACTAGATTTTTGGTTGCGAAGGAGACGTGAATCCAACATATCAATCAAACTGGAATTAAGGCCAGACAATGGCACATATGGAACTATCCAAGCAGAAGATAGAGGTAACTGCCAAAATAAAGGAAACATTTGAGTTGTTTGAGCACTCATGGTGTGGGGTGCATTTTCCTGGATTGGTTTATGTCCACTCAACCCCTTAGAAAGAGAGGTAAACACCTATAAATACACAGCCATTCTGAGCGATCAGCTTCAACATATGGTGAAGAATTTCTATCCTGATGGGAGTGGTTTCTTCCAGGATGACAATAACCCCATCCACAGGGAACAAGTGGTCACAGAATCATTTGATGAGCATGAAAACGTTGTAAACCATATGCCATGGCCGTCTCAGTCACCATATCTCAACCCAATTGCAAAACTTATGGGAGATTCTGGAGCGGCGCCTGGACTCCAATTAATTTGTAGGAACATCTCAAGGATGATCAATGGAAACAGGATGCACCTGAGCTCAATTTCGAGTCTCATAGCAAAGGGTCTGAATACTTATGTAAATAAGGTATTTCTTTTTTTTTTTTATACATTTGCTAACATTTCTAAAAACCTGTTTTTTGCTTTGTCATTATGGGGTATTGCGTGTAGATTCATGAGGATTCATTATTTGAAATCAATTTTAGAATATCGCTGTAACATAACAGAATGTGGAAAAAGTCAAGGGGTCTGAATACTTTCGGAATGCACTGTACGCCAAGGCGCATTGAAGCTGTTCTGGAGGATCGTGGTGGCCCAACTCCTTATTAAGAAACTTTATGTCGGTCTTTCCTTTATTTTGTCTGTTACCTGTATATCTCCTTCAAATGTTGATTTTTGGTTGCGTTGACAACCAAACACAATTCAATATCACTAAATATCATTACATTTGTAATTAGCTAGAGTTTGAAACCCTAGGCCTATGTATTGCCTATTTATTGTTGAATCCTGGGTTGAATTGAAACAATAGCTGTTCATGACTTTGCAAATGGTATATAGTCCTAAATAGCGTCATTGATGATTTTTTAGGTATAAAGTATGGTTACATTTCATATGCTGTTAAACCTACCCTTCGATAGCACTACATCTATTTAGTTTTTAAGTGGAGATTGCTCAACTCACTATAGCACATTAGTAATAGTCAGTGACAAATATCATAGCTAAGGAGGGCTGGGTTAAAAGCCTGGATGGGAGACCAAAGGGTAGCTGTAGATAGATCACATCTCCAGTACAGCTCAGCCTATTTATATATTATTTGATAGTGGCAGTGGTGGAAAAAGTAACAAATTGCCATACTTGAGTAAAAGTAAAAAATACCTAAATAGAAAATGACTCAAAAGTGAAAGTCACCCAGTAAAATACTACTTGAGTAAAAGTCTTAAAGTATTTGATTTTAAATATATTTAAGAATCATTTAAAATTCCTTATATTAGGCAAACTAGACGGCACAATGTTCTTGTTTTTTTTAATTTACAGATTGTCAGGGGCAAATGAAGCATTTGTGTTTAGTTATTACGGCTCAGACTAAGACCCTAGATCCAGACACAGGAGGCGGATAGTTCGAGTCTTAGTGTTTATTACAGTACAAGGGGCAGGCAAAAGGTAAGTCAAGGCAGGCAAAGAGTTGTAATCCAAATAACAGTCAGGCAGGTACAGGACAGGCAGAAAGGTCAGAACTGAGAAGACTAGGGGGGAAAAACTAGCACACAGAAAACATGCTGGTGGGACATGACAAACTGGCAACAGACAAACAGAAAACGCAGGTATAAATACACAGGAGATAATGGGGACAAATGGGAGACACCTGGTGGGGGGTGGAGACAGGTGAAACAGATCAGGGTGTGACATTAGTGAGTCTGCCAAATCAGAGGTAGTGGGGATGTTCTCTTGATAAGTATGTGGATTGGACCATTTTCCTGTCCTGTTGTATTTTTTTAATTTAACCTTTATTTAACTAGGCAAGTTGGTTAAGAACACGCTGTTAAGCATTCAAAATGTAACGAGTACTTTGGGTGTCAGGGAAAATGTATGGAGTAGAAAGTACATTGTCTTTAGGAATGTAGTGGAGTAAAAGTAGTCATAGATATAAATAGTAAAGTACAGATACACCAAAAAAACGACTTAAGTAGTACTTTAAAGTATTTTTACTTAAGTATTTAAGTGGATATAACATTGAAGATCTGACATTGTTTTAGAGCTATAAATTCAACAAATTCAAGGTTTGTCTATGTTGAAATGTTGTTACCATGATGACATAATCCTGTGGTTTAAATGTCACCCTCAAAACAAGTGTACATTGATAACTTTTTTTCAAATCCAATATATTTTCCACATCACAATAAGTTGACAAACTTGTTTCAATTTAGTGGGTAGTCACACACTTACTCACAGTACCCCAGTGGGTAGTCACACACTTACTCACAATAATATTGAGCAACTAAAGCAACATCTACTAATGTCCATCATGCCAATGTCTATCACCCCTGACCCTGATGATGGTTCCCTCTGCCTATAGGTCCCTCTGGTCCAGAGTGTCAGTGTCCTGTAACGGGTAACTGGTATTTGGCCAACAACGGCAGGGACTGTATCCATGACAACGGTAACCGTTGCCAGCCCGAGCAGTTCACCTGTCTGAACGGTGGCTGTATCTCAATGCGTTTGAAGTGTAACGGCTACAGTGACTGCCAGGACAACTCAGACGAGCTGGAGAGAGTGTGCGGTGAGTGTATTTACCACAGTCTGTTTTTTGCCGCCATTTTAGTCAAGACCCAGCAACAGCAAAGCCAAATGCTCTTAAGTTTTGAATCTTTCAAACTCAGCAGTCATGTCAAAAGTGTGCTCCCTGTACTGTCATTTCCCTGCACCTAGCAACCTTGTTAAAAAGACTCCATCATTAGTGGTATTTCCCCCATAGATTTCCCATAGATTTCCACACTTGCTCAATCAATTAAATGTAAAGCCCTGTTTAGATCAATTGTCACAAAGTGCTTTACAGTAACCTGGCGTAGACCCCAAAGACTAACCGGTGCCCCTGCATATTGACTCTGTACCGGTACCCCCTGTATATAGCCACGCTATTGTTATTTTACTGCTGCTCTTTAATTATTTGTGACTTTTATTTCTTATTCTTATTTTTTTGAGGTATTTTTGATTTATTTTTTAACTGCATTGTTGGTTAAGGGCTTTTAAGTATGCATTTCACTGAGTATTCAGCGCATGTGACACAAACCATTTGATTTGATTTGAAAAGCACAATGGCAAGGACAAAACTTAGAGAAACCAGTTGTGCTCACCCTCTCTTACTTCCCCTCTCAGCCTTCCACGAGTGCTCGGCCCAGGACTTCACTTGTGACAACGGCCGCTGTGTGGCCCTGTCCTACGTTTGTGACTACACAAATGACTGCGGCGACAACAGTGACGAGCTGGGCTGTCCGTTCCCCACCTGTGCCTCCGCCACAGAGTTCACTTGCGCCAATGGACGCTGCATCTCCGCCGCCTTCATCTGCGACGGCTACAATGACTGCCGCGACAACGGCACCTCAGACGAGATCAACTGTCGTGAGTGATAACTGCTGTGAATAGAGTTGATTTGAGTAGAGTCGAAACAAAGATATTAACAAGAGTGCCAAAAAGAGACCACTAGTCCACAGATACTGTTAAGCATCTGCACATGTGCTTAGGAATTCACTCAATCCTGCAACATATTAGCTGTGTGCCATAAGTAAAGTTTGACCTCTTTATGCAAACTCTCTTTGCTTATGTCAGAAGTTGCCCCGCTACTTATTGTAACGTCAAATCGTTGAATTTACCTTTAACCCTCTGAAACCTTTTCTACTTTACTCTGTTCCTGTAGCGCCCAGAACGTGTCCCTCCGGACAAACCAAGTGTGACAGCACCAACATCTGTATCTATGCTAGCCAACTGTGCGACGGTTACAACAATTGTGGGGACAACAGTGACGAGAACCCTTTGTTCTGTGGTAAGTCTAGCTATGATGTGTGTTTTGTTTTATACACTGAGTGTGCATCCTCTTTCCATGACTTAGACCGACAAGGTGAAAGCTATGATCCCTTATTGATGTCCCTTGTTAAATCCACTTCAATCAGTGTAGATGAAGGGGAGAAGGCAGGTTAAATAAGGATTTTTAAGCCTTGAGACAATTGAGACATGGATTGTGTATGTGTGCCATTCAGAGGGTGAATGGGCAAGACAAAATATTTAAGTGCCTTTGAACAGGATATGGTAGTAGGTGCCAGGCACACCGGTTTGAGTGTGTGAAGAGCTGCAAAGCTGCTGGGTTTTCCACGCTCAACAGTTTCCTGTGTGTATCAAGAATGGTCCGCCACCCAAAGGACATCCAGCTAACTTGACACAACTGTGGGACGCATTGGAGTCAACATGGGCCAGCATCCCTGTGGAACACTTTCGACACCTTATAGGGTCCATGCCCTGAATTCAGGCTGTTCCGAGGGCAAAAGAGGGTGCAACTTAATATTAAGGTGTTCCTAATGTTTTGTACACTCTACATCATGCCTGTACCTGCTGTGGTTTTGGACAAGGTAGTCTTTTTATCCCTGACTTGTTTGCACATGTATGTTTTTTCAGTTTTACGTCACTCTCCAGTCTGTTCACTATATACTGTGCCGTGTGTTTGGGCATACATGCGCGTTTGTGTGTGTGCATGCACGTTTGTGTGTGTGTGTGTGTGTGTGTGTGTGTTACAGGGGGCCGGACGTGCTCACCGGACCAGTTCCGTTGTGACGAGGGGAAGTGTATCCCCAGCTACTGGGTGTGTGACTGGATCAGAGACTGTGCCGACGGGACCGACGAGCCCCCCTCCTGCCGTGAGTACTACCAAACCTGGGCCATGTTCAGGCACCAAAAGGCAAGAAAACAGACTGAAACACGGAGAGATTACCTGGACTTTTCCAATAAGAAATTAAAATGTTTGTTTTCCGTTTCAAAATGTTTTGCAACCGTGCACCCTAGATCATGGCCACGGGCCACATTCCGAAGGCAAACTTTTTGGAATGTTGCAAATAATGTCATTTGTCAAACTGTATTGATTCCTTGTTCTACAAGACAGAGGCATATTAGTTTTATGTAACATATTTATATCTGAATATTCAACAATGTAGGGAAAACAATAACTGTTAAATTGTCCCCCCCTCCTCTCTCTCTCTGCTCCAGAGGACCAAATAAACACCTGTCACCCTGACCAGTTCACGTGCACCAACGGCAACTGTATCCCCATGTCACTGACGTGTGACGGCAACAACGACTGTTGGGACAATAGTGACGAGGCACTGGAACTCCAATGTGGTGAGACATTACAGTATACAGTGCATTCGGAAAGTATTCAGAACCCTTTACTTTTTCCACATTTTGTTAGGTTACAGCCTTATTCTAAAATGTATTATTGTTTTTTGCGTATAGATTGCTGAGGATTATTTACTTTATCCATTTTAGAGTAAGGCTGTAACATAACAAAATGTGGAAAAAGTCAAGGGGTCTGAATACTTCCTGAAGGGACTGTAACTCAGAAACTACACACCACAAACATAAGGATGACACTATTGGTCTATCAACTTATAATGGGGATGCTACACCAGAAGCATGTCACGGAGGCAGGAAATGAAAGCAATAATTTTTGTAACAATTGTGTATGCTTCAGAGATGCTTCACAGTGCGTAAAAACACTTGAAATATTCTTAAAGCGTAAAAGGACGGTTCAGCAAAGAGAGCCATGTGTTTTGCTTCACTGACTTGCAGTTTCTGTGGTCAATGCTTCAGATGTCTCATTTGGGGTTTGTTCCAACTCTGACTGACTGGCGCAAGAAAAATATTGTGTGTGCATCTTTACTTACCTCTCCCATGTCAGGAGAGCGGACATGCGCTTCTCATCAGTTCACCTGCCCCCCTCCATGGCGTCCTGGCCACCCGCACTGTATCCCCCTGAACTATGTGTGTGATGGGGAGAAGGACTGTGCCGATGCAGCTGATGAGCTTCAAAACTGCTCCAACCGCACCTGCCACATGAACGAGTTCGCCTGTGCCAATGGCCTGTGTATCCTCATCCCCTTCCAGTGAGTTTGTGTGTGTGTCAGTCATATACTGTAAAAATAAGGTGTGTTTGTGTGTTTTTTGTTTTACTATCCTTGTGGGGACCAGAAGTCCTCACAAGGATAGTAAAACAAGGAAAATTCAGAAAAGTGGGGACATTTCACCAGTCCCCACAAGGAAAAAGGCTATGTTAGGATTAGGGGTTAGTGTTACAATTAGGGTTAGGGTAAGAATTAGGGTTAGGGAAGATAGGATTTTGAATGGAAATCAGTTGTTTGGTCCCCACAAGCGTAGTAAAACAAACGTGTGTATTTTGTGCAAATTTGCCTCTATCTGTGTAAAAAAGGCCGGCCCTCTCAATCTGACTGGCCTTCAGCTCTATAAATCACTTATTCATCCCATCCAATCAGGGCGCTTGGATGCACTCTAGGGCTCCGCCTAATATCACTTCACGTTAGTGCCCGGCATATATCATCCTGAGAACAAGCAAGTTTTGTGTTGCAGACGGACCTTTGGACATGCTGTTTCCTAAACTGAAGTGTCCATTGACAAGTGTGTGTTGGGAATGTTATTGTGCTAATAGGGGGTGCAATAGTAGTGCAGTCTACTGTAACTGCGTAGATAAGTTCGCAAGTAAGAAGTTGCAGTGTTGTTTGCTAGGTCTCGGGTAAATGCTAGCTCCAGTTCATTTGTATGTACCCTGTGCATGCTACTTCGTCTACTATCGTTATTCATTGCTACAAGTGTGTTTATTGAGTGCGACTAGCCTGCTCATTAGTAAGTATTAGCAATGTTTTGTACTACTTGCATGCCCCCGCTGCAATATGTTTATATTATATGCATGCTACCGCTGCAAAATGTTTATGTCTGCAATATGTATAGCCTCTTGTGTTACTTGAATAGTAGCTGGTGTCATTCTACAGATTCTAGAAGTTCCCAGAATGTTCTAGCTCTTTCTGTGCTCCAGCACATGTGCAGTAGCCCTAAGTTAAGATCTCAGACAGGCCAGAGAGAGATCCATAAAGCTCCATGGCCTTAGCCTTCTATTTTGCTCTCTCTCCATGTACAGTGCCTTTGAAAAAGTATTCAGACCTCTTGGATTTCTTCACATTTTATTGTGTTACAAAGTGGGATTAAAACGTATTTGTCATTTTTTGTCAACAATCTACACAAAATACTGTAATGATTACCGGCCCGTAGCACTCACGTCGTAGCCATGAAGTGCTTTTAAAGACTGGTCATGGCTCACATCAACAACCTAGACCCACTCCAATTCGCATACCGCCCCAACAGATCCGCAGATGGCGCAATCTCAATCGCACTTCACACGGCCTTTCCCACCTGGACAAAAGGAACACCTATGTGAGAATGCTGTTAATTGACTTCAGCTCAGCGTTCAACACCATAGTGCCCACAAAGCTCATCACTAAGCTAAGGACCCTGGGACTAAATACCTCCCTCTGCAACTGGATCCTGGACTTCCTGACGGGCCGCCCCCAGGTGGTAAGGGTAGGCAACAACACATCTGCCATGCTGATCCTCAACACTGGGGCCCCTCAGGGGTGCGTGCTTAGTCCTCTCCTGTACTCCCTGTTCACCAACGACTGTGTGGCCAAGCACAACTCCAACACCATCATTATATTTGTTGACGACACAACGGTGGTAGGCCTGATCACCGACACATTGAGACAGCCTATAGGGAGGAGGTTCCTGGCATCAACGAACTACAATTAAAGTCATACATTTACATAAACTTAGGTTGGAGTCATTAAAACTAGTTTTTCAACCGCTCCACAAATTTCTTGTTAACAAACTATAGTTTTGGCAAGTCGGTTAGGACATCTACTTTGTGCATGACAAGTAATTTTTCCAACAATTGTTTACAGACCGATTATTTCACTTATAATTCACTGTATCACAATTCCAGTGGGTCAGAAGTTTACATACACTAAGTTGACTGTGCCTTTAAACAGCTTGGAAAATTCCAGAAAATGATGCCATGGCTTAAGAAGCTTCTGATAGGCTAATTGACATAATTTGGATGTATTTCAAGGCTTATCTTCAAACTCAGTGCCATCATGGGAAAATCAAAAGAAATCAGAAAAAGAAATGGTAGACCTCCACAAGTCTGGTTCATCATTGGGAGAAATTTCCAAACGCCTGAAGGTACCACGTTCATCTGTAAAAACAATAGTACGCAAGTATAAACACCATGGGACCACACAGCTGTCATACCGCTCAGGAAGGAGACGCGTTCTGTCTCCCAGAGATGAACGTACTTTGGTGCGAAAAGTGCAAATCAATCCCAGAACAACAGCAAAGGACCTTGTGAAGATGCTGGAGGAAACAGGTACAAAAGTATCTATATCCACAGTAAAACGAGTCCTATATCGACATAACCTGAAAGGCCGCTCAGCAAGGAAGAAGCCACTGCTCCAAAACCGCCATAAAAAAGCCCGACTATGGTTTGCAACTGCACATGGGTACAAAGATCGTACTTTTTGGAGAAATATTCTCTGGTCTGATGAAACAAAAATAGAACTGTTTGGCCATAATGACCATCGTTATGTTTGGAGGAAAAAGGGTGAGGCTTGCAAGTCGAAGAACACCATCCCAATCGTGAAGCACGGGGGTGGCAGCATCATGTTGTGGTGGTGTTTTGCTGCAGGAGGGACTGGTGCACTTCACAAAATAGATGGCAACATGAGGAAGGGAAATTATGTGGATATATTGAAGCAACATCTCAAGACATCAGTCAGGAAGTTAAAGCTTGGTCGCCAATGGGTCTTCCAAATGGACAACCCCAAGCATACTTCCAAAGTTGTGGCAAAATGGCTTAAGGACAATAAAGTCAAGGTATTGGAGTGGCCATCACAACGCCCTGACCTCAATCCTATAGAAAATGTGTGGGCAGAACTGAAAAGGCGTGTGCGAGCAAGGAGGCCTACAAACCTGACTCAGTTACGCCAGCTCTGTCAGGAAGAATGGGCCAAAATTCCCCCAACTTATTGTGGGAAGCTTGTGGAAGGCTACACGAAATGTTTGACCCAAGTTAAACAATTTAAAGGCAATACACTCAATTAGTATTTGGTAGTATGTAAACTTCTGACCCACTGGGAATGTGATGAAAGAAATAAAAGCTGAAATAAATAGTTCTCTCTACTATTATTCCGACATTTCACATTCTTAAAATAAAGTGATCCTAATTGACCTAAGACAGGGAATTTTTACTAGGATTAAATGTCAGGAATTGTGAAACTGAGTTTAAATGTATTTGGCTAAGGTGTATGTAAACTTCCAACTTCAACTGTATATACTAGGCGGTGTCAGAGGAAGGCCCAAAAAATGGTCAAAGACTCCAGTCACCCAAGTCATAGACTGTTTGTTTTCTCTGCTACCGTACGGCAAGCAGTTCCGGAGCACCAAGTCTTGGACCAAAAGGCTCCTTAACAGCTTCTACCCCCAAGCCATAAGACTGCTGAACAATTAATCAAATTGCCACTCTGACTATTTACACTGAATTTCACACACAATTCAATCCATTGAAATCTCACTTTGTAACACATTAAAATGTGAAGAAATCAAAGTGGTCTGAATTCTTTTGCAAGACACTGTATATTCTTCAAGGATGTCTAGATGCTATACTATTGCATTCATTAATATGTTTATATTATGCCACAGTTTGCTCATATGCTCCTTGATATTTTGCATGTGTATATTTATCTTAGTATCTTCTAATGGATACTAATGATTGTATTGTTTCCCCTTTTAAAACCACACAACAATATAAATAACCTCTAATGGAATCATCTAATAACCTCTAATGTGTGTGTGTGTGTGTGTGTGTGTGCGCGCCTCAACATCATGTTCTGACCGGACCGCACTAGGGTTGTGCAGTATGCAGATTTTCATACCGTCGTCCTCTCATCCCGGGATTTACGGTATTACCGGCTTGGTACACAAGGGGAAACCAAAAACCGCAAAAAAGCCCATTGGGCGTCTATTACCAGAATGCTAACGAAATTAATAGCGAATTCCCATGGAGGCTGCTAGCTAAAGATGCTATCGAGCGCAAACGAAAATAAACAAATTGCAAATCCAGGTCATGAAGTTATACGTATAATATATAGGTAGGAACTACCTAATGTCAGAATTCTTTGTTTTTTTTCGCCTTGATCAAGGATAATCAATGGAAACAGGATGCATCTGAGCTCAATTTTGAGTTTTATAGCAAAGGGTCTGAATACTTATGGGGTATTGTGTAGAATTATTATATTTTTAGAATAAGGCTGTAACGTCACGAAATATGGAAAAAGTCAAGGGGTCTGAATACTTTCCGGATGCACTGTGTTTTTGTTGAGCGTCTCTCGTACATTGAAGAGTAGGGGTACTTACACAAAGACTTCATAACCCATTGTTTAAATCCCCTCCTGTTAGCTGTGACCGAGTCAACGACTGCGGGGACGGCAGCGACGAGTTGGGCTGTTCCTACGACCCCTGCACCAGCTACCAGTTCACCTGCCAAAACGGCGCCTGCATCCCAGCCACCTTTGCCTGCGACGGCGAGGTTGACTGTCTGGACGGTTCTGATGAGGCAGAGCGTGTGTGCAGCACCCCCCAGCCTACCTGTGCCCCGGGAGAGTACTTGTGCAAGTCGGGCGAGTGTATTGACACCCACAAGGTCTGCAACTCGCAGAAGGACTGCTCGGATAACAGTGATGAGAAGGGATGCGGTAAGATCTCTCTTACAGCGAAGGATGTAATACAATGGGGAAGGGATGGATTTATTTTCTTTGAGTGAATGGAGGTTGTGGCAGTTGTACAATAGGTATGCGAATGTAACCACACTAAATCTATGATATTTCAAGACGTACACTGTATTTGGAGTAGGAAATACTGTAAGTATGTGGAGTAGGAAATTAGTATTTGCAGTAAGAACATTAGAATTTAGAGTAGGAAAAGGGAACTTTGATTTGGATTCTTAGACTAATCTTACAGCACATCTTAATCTTACAGAAGTCATCCTACCTCTACCTCCTTCCCTCTCTACTCTGTGTAGGAATTAACGAATGCCAAGACCCGTCGGTCCACAAGTGTGCCCAGGTCTGCACCGACACACTGACAGGTTACTACTGCTCGTGTAATGCCGGTTACCGCCTCATGCCTGATGGTAAGGCGTGCGCAGACCTGGACGAGTGCCGCGACACGCCCGCCGCCTGTAGCCAGATCTGCGAGAACTCCGCCGGCTCCTTCCACTGCAAATGCGCCCCGGGCTACGTGCGTGAGCCAGACGGGCGCACGTGCCGCCAGAACAGCGCCATCGCCCCTTATCTGCTGTACAGTAATCGCTATTACATTCGTAATTTGACGACAGACGGTTCGCAGCTGAGCGTGGTTCTGCAAGGGCTGTCAAATGTGGTGGCGCTGGATTTTGACCATTACGAAAAGAGGCTGTACTGGTTGGATGCGGGAATGGTGCGGATTGAGAGGATGCGATTCGACGGCAGTGAGAGGGAGACTATAGTGGATAACAACGTGGTAGGGGCCGAGGGGCTGGCGGTGGATTGGGTTGGCAGGTGAGTGAAGGGGAGGGGCATCAGCACTTGGTTGTAATTGTAAAATCATTGGCCTCATGGCGACGCAGTTTCCTTAATCTCCGGCACCTCAATTGAGAAGGACAGGTGAGGGAAAACTGTGTGTGAATAATTTCACTATGCACTATGTGTTGTGTTCAAAAGCTTAATAAATCTGTCTCACAATTCACATTTTGATTAGAGCCTACAGTTTGCTTATAATGACACATTTGTATCTCCTTACAATTAAATGTAGGTCTTACAATTAAAAAGTATGTGAACCCTTTGGAATTACCTCTATTTCTGCCTAGATTTGTCATAAAATTTGATCTGTTCTTCATCTAAGCCACAACAATAGACAAACACAGTCTGCTGGAACTAATGACACACAAACAATTATACATTTTCATGTCTTTACTGAACACACTGTGTAAACACAGTGCAGGGTGGGAAAAGTATGTGAACCCTTGGATTTAATAACTGGTTGACCCTCCTTTTTGCAGCAATAACCTCAACCAAACATTTTCTGTAGTTGCGGATCAGACCTGCACAACAGTCAGGAGGAATTTATGATTTTCTTGGGATGTCTGGTGTGAACCGTTCTCTTGAGCTCATGCCACAGCATCTCAATCGGGTCTCTTGCTGGGCCACTCCCAAAGGTGTATTTTTTTCTGTTGAAGCCATTCTGTTGTTGATTTACTTATGTGTTTTTTGTCGTTGTCCTGTTGCATCACCCAACTTCTGTTGAGCTTCAATTGGTGGACAGATAGCCTTACATTCTCCTGCAAAATGTCTTGATAAACTTGGGAATTCATTTTTCCGTCGATGTTAGCAAGCTGTCCAGGCCCTGAGGCAGCAAAGCAGCCCCAAACATGATGCTCCCATGAACACCATTCTTGTTTATTTTTTTTACGTATCGTAGACTCGTCAACAGAGATGTTAGCATGTTCCAGAGATTTCTGTAAGTCTTTAGCTGACACTAGGATTCTTCTTAACCTCACTGAGCATTCTGCGCTGTGCTCCTGCAGTCATCTTTGCAGGATGGCCACTCCTAGGGAGAGTAGCAGCAGTGCTGAACTTTCTCCATTCATAGATAATTTGTTTTACCACGGACTGATGAACATTAAGGCTTTTAGAGATACTTATGTAACCATTTTCAGCTTTATGCAAGTCAACAATTCTTAATCTTAGGTCTTCTGAGATCTCTTTTGTTCAAGTTATGGTTCACATCAGGCAATGCTTCTTGTGAATAGCAAACTCAAATTTTGTGAGTGTTTTTTATAGGGCAGGGCAGCTCTAACCAACATCGCCAATCTCGTCTCATTGATTGGACTCCAGGTTACTCCTGACTCCAATTTGCTTTTGGAGAAGTCATTAGCCTAGGGGTTCACATACTTTTTCTAAATGTTTAAATTATGTATTACATATAGACAAGAAAAATACAACAATTTGTGTGTTATTAGTTTAAGCACACTGTGTTTATCTATGGCTGTGACTTAGACGAAGATCAGATCAAATTTGATGACCAATTTATGCAGAAATCCAAGTAATTCCAAAGGGTTCACATAATTTTTCTTGCCACTCTATGATATTGTATCTATGCATATGCCCATAGTCATTATTGTATGTTTCTGTGCGTGTGTATCCCAAAGGAAGCTCTACTGGGTAGACAGTTACTACGGCTCTCTCCACGTGTCAGAGCTGGATGGTCGTTTCCAGAAGAAGTTGCTGAGTGGCTGCATGGGGCCTAACGCCACCTACTGCTTTGTCCGGCCCCGTGCCGTAGCCGTCAACCCCAAATATGGGTACTAACCAGTGGAGGCTGCTGAGGGGAGGACGGCTCATAATAATGGCTGGAACGGAGTGAATGGAATGGCATCAAACACATGGAAACCATGTGTTTGATGTATTTCAAATCATATTTTATTAGTCCCATGCGCTGAAAACAACACCTTACAGTGAAATGCTTACTTACGAGCCCCTAACCAACAATGCAGTTAAAAAGTAACAAGTAATTAAAGAGCAGCAGTAAAATAACAATAGCAAGACTACTGGTACAGGATCAATGTGCGGGGGCACCGGTTAGTTGAGGTAATGTGTACATGTAGGTAGAGTTATTAAAGTGACTATGCATAGATGATAACAAAAGAGAGTAGCAGTGGTGTACGAGGGGGTGGGGGGCAATGCAAATAGTCTGGGTAGCCATTTGACTAGATGTTCAGGAGTCTTATGGCTTGGGGGTAGAATCTGTTTAGAAGCCTCTTGGACCTAGACTTGGTGCTCCGGTACCACTTGCCGTGCGGTAGCAGAGAGAACAGTCTATGACTAGGGTGGCTGGAGTCTTTGACATTTTTTAGGGCCTTCCTCTGACACCGCCTGGTATTGTATAGAAGTCCTGGATGGCAGGAAGCTTGGCCCCAGTGATGTACTGGGCCGTTCGCACTACCCTCTGTAGTGCCTTGCGGACGGAGGCCGAGCAGTTGATACCATTCCACCTATTCTGCTCCAGCTATTACCACAAGCCCGTTCTCCCCAATTAAGGTGCCACCAACCTCCTGTGGTACTAACATACACATGCACACGCATAAACACAAACGTACTAGGTCCCACACATCCCCACCTGTATGATAGAGGAAGAGTGGCCATTCTTAATTAATGGCAGATATTGAGGCATTTTTCGATAATCATTTTATTTTTTCATATATTATTGAGTAATACCAATTAACAAATTACATCTAATTCTTTGTTCTCTTCTCCATTTTATTCTCTCTGCCTGCAGCTGGCTGTATTGGACAGACTGGGGGGACACCGCCTACATTGGCAGGGTTGGTATGGATGGTACCAACGCCACTGCCCTCATCACCACCAAGCTAGAGTGGCCCAGTGCCCTGACCATTGACTACACCACCAACAAGATCTTCTTCATCGACTCCCACCTCAATTTCCTAGAGTGAGACATCAACACAACACTGTCGTCATAGATTAACTTAATAATTCACTCTAATTTATTTTCCATGTAGTACTATCGTGCTTTATCATGGAAGTGTCATAGGGCAGGAAAATAAGGCATTATGACCCCATCATATCTATGCCTTGAGTATCAGGGTTGATTGAGAGCATGTTCAGTTGACGAAAAAAACACTGAGGATAAGTAAGTAAGAAGTCCTAATAGAGCAAGGCAATGGTAGCCTAGTGGTTAGAGCGTTGGACTTGTAACCGAAAGGTTGCAAGATCGAATCCCCGAGCTGACAAGGTAATAATCTGTCGTTCTGAACAAGGAACCCACTGTTCCTAGGCCATCAATGAAAATAAGAATTTGTTCTTAACTGATTTACCGGGTTAAATAAAGGTAAAAAAGTTAGGAAGAAAGCAACCCCTTCCTTCTCAAGCTTGCCTGTTTGGAGACCAGAGATCATGATCAATGAGGTCAGACAGAAGCTACCCTACAGAACTTTGCATTTATATACATTTTGTTTGTTTATTTGGATCCCCATTTAGCTGTTACAGAAGTAACAGCTACTCTTCTTGGTGTGCACAAAAAAAACACATTTAAAAAAACAATAGACAAGAACAAAATAAAGACAACAGAAAATTACATTGATTTAAACACTAAAGTGTGTGCACTCTCTCTAAAGTTTTGCTGACATGGACGGGGAGAACCGCCACCGGGCCATAGCAGGCTCCCTGCCTCACCCCTTTGCCATCACCCTGTTTGAAGACTGGGTCTATTGGACTGACTGGAACACCCACACCGTTGAGAAGGCCCACAAGTACACTGGCACCGGCCGCGTCGTCATGGGCAACAACACACACCGGCCAAATGACATCCATGTATACCATCCCTACAGGCAGCCTCGCAGTATGTGTTGCTTGCTTAATTTTCGTTTGTCTACACTTTACTGTTGTACTTGTCTTTCCTGCATTTACACTCATATTGTACTTGCAATGACTTTGATATGTGGTTGTTTTCCTCTACCATAGTTGAATGCACTTACTGGATAACAGCATTTGCTAAATGGTTTGAATGTCCATCGAGACAATATTATTAGCTTTCCATCATAGATGCGTCCATTCTTATGGCTGCTGATTGGTGTTTCCTAGGCGATAACCCTTGCGCAACACACCACCTAACCTGTAGCCACCTGTGTCTGATTGGTCCTGGTGGGACCAGCGCTACGTGTGAGTGTCCAGACCACTTCATTGGCCTCTCCGTGGGCTTCAAGATCCAGTGTGTGGCCGACTGTTCCAGCACCCAGTTCCGCTGCGGAGACAACGAGAAGTCAGTTTGAATTTATGTCACTTATGTCACTTATCAGGAATATTTGTTTGTTTTGCATGTAGTATAATTTGAATCAGGTTTTTTTTGGATCAGATACTGACACAGCCGTACAATTTAGAGCTTTTCACACTACCGAGCTGAGCCAAACTAAGCTGTACTAAGCTTGCATGAAAAGGATAATGTGAAATATTTGAGCAAGCACAATTTGGTTCGGTAAGTGTGAAAAGGGTATTTGGAGCCATGTGACTATTTGCTTGATAACTTGTGTGGTTGCACAGTTGTCTAAATTCATTAAGTGAATGAGTTAACGCTTTACTGTCCCACCTCCCTCCATCTCTCCTTCTAATCCCCTAGGTGTGTCTCTATCTGGTGGAAGTGTGATGGTCAGTCCGACTGTGGTGACGGGTCCGACGAACCCCTCACCTGCCCGCCCCGCTACTGTCCAATTGGTCAGTTCCAGTGCCAGGATGGGAACTGCACTTATCCTGGCTTCCTGTGTGATGGACACGCTGACTGCCGTGACAGTTCAGATGAGGACGCTGCCCTCTGCAGTACGAAAACCCTATTCTACCTTATTTTTACCATACTACTTCCATCCATCAAACAATGTAGCGCTCATTTTCTACTAGCGTCAGAAACCCACAGTGTGAATGTTCAACTGCTCCAGAGTCCTATTCATGCCCTCAAATGCATGCTCTCGTTGCTCTATCTTTCTGTTGTAGTGTCTTTAATTGTGATCATGAACAAACATGGGGGGAAAAGGGCAACCCAGTCTGATCCCTCAAGATAAACTAAAACTTTCAGAGATGTGGCCTTAGAATCAAAACACTCAATCCTTCAATCCCCTAGGTGACCACAGGTGTGCAGAAAATCAGTTCCAGTGTAAGAACAAGCAGTGCATCCCTGTGTCATGTCACTGTGACGGCGTCATTGACTGTTCTGATGGGAGTGACGAGGACACTGATGGCTGTGCCCAGAAGACATGCCGACCGGGCCAGTTCACATGCGCAAACGGAGTGTGTATCCCGCCCAACTATGTGTGTGACGCTCAGGACGACTGCGGAGATAAATCCGATGAGCCCTACGAGATCTGCAGTGAGTTTGCTATATTTGTATGTCTGGATTTTTTGTTTGGTGCTAATTATGAATTTATGTTTTATGTACAGAAACAGTGGCACTTATAGGATCAGGAGAGAATTGGGCATCGTCATCTGCATAGTGCTTAATAAATAAATAAAAAACACTGTCTTGCAGAAACACTCACTGCGTCCATCATTTTTCTCTATCTATCCCTTCATCCCTTTGTCTCCTCCCTCTGTAGTGGGGCCAGAACATAACTGCGACGAGCACACGGAGTTCTCCTGTAAGACCAACTACCGCTGCATCCCCACCTGGGCCGTGTGCGATGGCTCCAATGACTGCATCGACAACAGCGACGAGCAAAACTGCGGTGTGTGTGCTTGTGATATAAGGGCAAAGTTACATTGTCTGAATATGGATACAGAAAATGTATAGTAGGCTACCAATCATATTTCCGTAAGCTCCGGGTCCTGCTTTTTCCTTCACATTCCACTTTTAAATGCTGATCTTGTTCTGTTTTTATGCTTAGACACACAATAAAGGCCTTGAGTAGACTAAATTCAAGTCATTGATGGTTGACCAAGTAGTCAGAACACCAAAACGCTGCTAGGAAGTCTACACTAAATAGTATCCTTACATTTCACTAAATAACTTCAAATAGATAATTTCAAACTATTTGACCCCTCATTAACCTGACCCATTCACAGAGGCATTGACCTGTGACCCCCTGGGAGACTTCCGTTGTGACAACCACCGCTGTGTGCCCATCCGCTGGAAGTGTGACGGCAGCAACGACTGTGGTGACGGCTCTGATGAGAGGGACTGCGGTGAGTAGAGGTCAACTACATAACCATCTAATAGGGATCAGCTTCGTAGCCCTCTCATGCGGTTCAAAGAAATGATGCAAAAAAGGTGGGAAACAAGTCAGACTGTTCAGCTGATTTAGTTTACATACTGTCAATTGAGAAATGTTGTGACTAAACTTAACAAAAAAATTAATTATGTTACCAAAACAAGATAAACAACATAAACAATGGGGAAAGACTTGAGCACCTTAAATTATATTATGGGAAGGCAAATGTATCTCCATTGTTCATTGAAGTTGATGGATAATTTATAACAAAACTTTTTGATAAAGCCAATCATCAGCAGACTGTATTGGTACCCCTATTTGCCATGTCTTTAACCAAAGCCTAAAGGAGTGTGTGTCCACAGGTGTGGAAGGAAGCTAAAGTAATTCCACTACCTAAAAATAGTAAAGCACCCTTTGCTGGCTCTAACAGCCGGCCAATTTGTTTGCTGCCTGTTCTTAGTAATCTAATGGAGAGAATTGTGTTTGAAGGGAAGGGCACTCAACTTGTACTGCACTGATTCAAATAAATGTATAATAAGATGATAGTTGAAGCTGTATTGTTAGATTTCAGTGCAGCCTTTGATGTTATTGATCATAATTTGTTTTAAAAAAACGAACTTGTTATGGCTTTACATCACTTGCCATCACATGGTTGGAGAGTTACTTATAGAACTCAGAGAGTATTCTTCAATGGAAGCTTCTCTAACATCAGATATGTACAGTGTGGTATCCCTCAGGTAGATTTAAAAATCTACCAGCCACTCAGATTTTTACCTGCCCAAATATATCAAGAATAAGAATATGCATATCCTTGCTTCAGGTCCTGAGCTACAGGCAGTTAGAGTTGGGTATGTCATTTTAGGTGAAAATTGAAAAAAAAGGGTACGATCCTTATGGTGTTACAATTGAACAAGTTGAAGAAGCTGAACTCCTAGGAGTAACATTGGATGGTCAGTTGTCATGGTCAAGTCATATTGACCAAATTATTGTGAAGATGGGGGGGAGGTACCGTATGTCTGTTATAAAAATGTGTTTTTGACACAGATCAACTGTACTAGTTGTTCAGGTTTTGACCTTGTCCCATCTTGATTACTGTCTGGTAATATGGTCAGGTGCAGCAAAGATAGACCTAGCAAAGCTGCAGCTGGCTCAAAACAAACCAGCACGCCTTGCTCTTAACTGCACATACATAACTAACATCAACAACATGCATGATATTCTTTCATGGTTGCGGGTTGAGGCAAAATTGACTACTTCACTTCTTGTATTTTTAAGAAACATTTGTGTATTGAAAATGCCTAACCACTTGTATAATATATTTGCATACACTTCAAACAGACATACATACATACCCCACCAGGCACGCCACTATGGGTTTCTTCACGGTACCTAAACCAAAAACAGATTTAAAGCGTCGCTCAGTTATGTATAGAGCCATGTCATTGTGCATGGAATGCTCTGCCACCAGAGGGTACTCAGGCAAAAAGCAAGATTAGCTTTAAAAAACATGTATCACATCGCCTATCTTCTTTCTAGAGATATTCATATTCACAGTACAGTTAAATTATATATGAAGTGTGTAAATAGTATTTTTGTTGTCTCATGTTTATTGTTGGGGGCGCACATGGGAAAGGGATCCTCATTGCTCGGGACCACCACTGGTCCCGTCGACGTCCCGGAGTTTGACCACAATGTGCCACCTCTTCAATAGGTTCACGTGGTAAATCTGTTGGGGTTTCTGTCTCCCCGGCTACGGTAAGCGGTAATTTACAGGTCCCAGCTTTTCTGTCACCTCGTACGGCCCGTGCCATGTTGTCAGGAACTTACTTTCTGTGGTGGGGATTAAAACTAGAACCTTGTCACCGACATGGAACTCTCGGGGCTGGGTACCCCGATTTGTAGACTTTTGCTTGGGCGCGCTGGGCCTTCTCCATATGTTCCCTTACCACTGGCCCACACCTCCTTGGCAAGATCCAGTATGCCGCGTGGGATCCTCCCGTAGAGGAGTTCAAAAGGGGAAAACCCAATGGAGGCCTGGGGCACTTCTCGGATCGAGAACATTAGATGGGGTAGTAGCTGGTCCCAGTTGTTCCAGTCCTGCTCAATGACTTTCTGCTGCATTTGTTTGAGGCCATCCATCTGCGGATGAAAGACTGAGGTCCGGATCTGCTTTATCTGTAAGAGCACACAAATCTTTAATTAGTCAGAAAATGAACTCTACCTTGGTCGGTCAGGATCTCGTTCGGGATGCCCAGCCGGCTGAAGAGGTGGAATAGTTCCCGGGCGATTCCTGTGGAGACTGCCACCCATAGGGGAATAGGCCTCGGGATATCGGGATGTACCGGGATGTCCTCGGGCCATTGATGTACCGGTGTCCTCGGGCCATGGCGATGCATTCAAACGGCACGCCGATGATCGGTAGGGGAACCAGCGGGTTCCGGAAGTGTGCTTTTGGGGCAGTGATTTGACACTCCGGGCAGCTGCGGCAATAGTCTTCCATGGCCTGCCTCATCCCGGGCCAGTGGAACCGGGCGGCAATCCGTTCCCGAGTCTTCTCCATTCCCAGGTGCGCCCCCAACAAATGGGTGTGGGCCAGCTAAAGAACGGTTCCGATGTACCGGCGGGGCAGCAACAGCACCTCTCGAAGATCCCTCTGTTCGTGCGACAACTGATACAACAGGTTATTTTTTATTTGGAAATGGGGGTATCGCCAGTCACTCACCCCCGGAGGAAGCTGGCCATCCACCGCTATCACTTGGGCTGCGGCGGCTTTCAAGTTCGGATCCTCCCACTCGGCGGTCCCAAACTGTTCCCTCTGGGCTCAGGGCAGGTGTCACGGCGGGTCCCTCGAAATCGAGGAGGGGAAGCATGGGCTCCTCCTCCGGGTGTTTACCAGGTGAGGTTGGTTCCGGCGGACAATCTCGTCCCACGAGGAGGGGTACAGGCAACTTAAGTACAGCACCCACCACCATCTGGCAGCTACTTTGTGGCATCACGATGGTGGCCTGCCCGGTCGAATACCGCTTGGTGCCGCCATGGACACAGGAATCTCCTCACCATGGTCGATCGGATGGACCAGCATGCGCGCTTGTACGAGCGTTACCACACTCACGGAATCCAACAGAGCGTAGGTGTCATGACCGTCAACTTTCACCATGACCATATGTGCTGGTGGTTTGCTGTGGGCCCAACAAAAGGGTGACGTAGTTTACTGCGTGGCCCGACTCATCTCCGGGGCCTGCTGATGTCATCGACTTATCTCGACCCGGGCAATTCCATGCGAGGTGTCCCTGGGTGCCACACTCAAAACACCTCCTTTGGTCTTCATCAACCTGGGATTGTCGGCGGCGGGTCGACTCTCCCCCGGCTCCTTCGGCATGTCTGCAGTCCATTAGCACGGCTGACTGTTGGATTGGGAGTACGTGGTGGGGTCGTCCTTCCGTCCCCTCCGACAGCTCCCGGACTCGG
This sequence comes from Hucho hucho, assembly GCA_003317085.1. NCBI lineage: Eukaryota > Metazoa > Chordata > Actinopteri > Salmoniformes > Salmonidae > Hucho > Hucho hucho. The sequence continues at coordinate 327,554 of QNTS01000753.1, read as the reverse complement.
CCTGCGTCCCCTTCAGCAGGGCCTCGGTATTCTGGTGTGTCTCCACGGCTCCCAAGAGGTCCTCCAAGGTCTGGGGCACGCGTAGGCTCACTGCCCTCTTCATGTCGTGAGGTATCGCCCGTAAGAAGAGATCCATGACCACTTTGTCGATAACGGGGAGGGTGGCTATGTCAGTTAGGAGCAATGCCCTGGTGATGCGTAGTAGGTCGCTCATCTGGGCTCAGGGGAAGCTTCGCCCATGAACCTCCAGTCGTGGACCCAGTTGGGCCCGACGGGCCAGGCTGTACCCATAGCGGCTGAGTATCTCCCTCTTGAGACCGTTGTAGTTAGCCACCTATTTAGTGTTGAGGTCATAATACGCATTAAGGGCATCTCCGGGCCATGCTTCACGAGCGCTGTCCGTTCGAACGTGCAGAGGTAGGTCTCGATGTCGTCATCCTCCGTTAGGTTGATTTAAAAACTGATTGGGATGCGATTCGGTCTGCGTTTCTCCTCGCAGCTTCCTGACTTCCTCACTTCCTCAAGCAGGCAGATAATCTGTAGACGCTGTTCTTCCAGCATTCGTTCCTGAATGTCCTGTTGCGCTTGTTGGGCCCGAACGAACTGAGCTATCAACTTGTCCATGCTGATACTACGTAAACGTCAACCTTGGTCTGACCACGTTGTCAAATGCCTGCATTCTTCATCACTTGTGGCAGACCAGGGGGTTTGATCTAGATGTTTACACAGATCAGACATGGACACAAGTGTGATACCTCAGTTTCAAGGGTGCTTATTTAAAACTATAAAGAAAAATAAAAGAGATAGGTCTCCTCCAGGAGACCTCTTCCGGGTTACCACCACCTGGGCTCCGGGGAATGCTGTCTCCTCTGCGGTAGAACACCGAGACCCTCGGTTCTAGCAGGCGGTTACGACGTCTATCCGGTAGAAACCTCTCACTACATCCAACCCTCCTGGCAGCTTTATGGGCCCTGTACGGCTGGTGAGCAATCAGCCCCTTGATTACTCACCAGCCTCAATCAGCCCCAATTAGTCCTGGCCAGAGGACCCGTCGAGACCTGGCACGTCCAGCAGAAGGACCCACTGCCGTGTGATGTAGACTCCGTCTGTCACCAGTCTTCGACGAGTCTCCCCCTGGTGGCTTGTACACAGTATGCCACAATGGAGTCGCCTCTTCACTGTTGATGTTGAGACTGGTGTTTTGCGGGTACTATTTAACTACTTACGGAGTGGTGGGGCGCTACCCCACTCCCGACACTACCCGGTGAAATGCAAGGCGCCAAATTCAAAATCCAAAAGTTGAATTATTAAACATTCATCAATACACAAGTGTTGCATAGTCATCAAAAGCTCTGCTTCTTGGCAATATCAGTGTTGTCAGATTTCAAAAAGGCTTTACGGCGAAAGCACAACATTTGATTGTTTGAGGGTAGCACCTCCAATATTTCTGCATTAGCAGCCATCACGGTTCACACAAAACACATTTCACAGCGAAAACAAATCACTTACCTTTTGAAGAACTTCTGCTGAGGGCTTCCCAAGTGTCCAACGAAGACATCCAATGGTTCTTTTGTTAGAAAAAGTCATTTATTATATCCATATATCTCTGTTTGGTTGGCGCGTTATGTTCATAAAATCCAACGTCGAATCGCCCATTGAAACGTGAAGAGAACGCGTTCAAATATACCTATAAACGTTTCCTAAACAAATCAAATACCAGTTAAAATGCATCCTTAGCTATCCTTTTATGAATATTAGCGATAATATTTCACTCAGATGGTCACCTATACCTTATATAAGTAAAATAAAGTGGGGCACGCCAGCCAGACTCGCGCCCTAGAAAACTTGTTGACATTTCAGGTCCCCATGCCATTTCCTGTACCTATTCGTTCTGCTTACTCCAATCTCCCTGAGTCTTTGTATATAGACTGCTGACATCTAGTGGAAGCCATAGGTACTGCAGTCTCAGTCCTGGTAACAAATGGATTCAATAGGGAGTGTGTCTAACAGAGCCAAAGGTCACCAGAAACTGATTTCCGGATGTTTTTTTCGCTGGTTTTTGCCTGCTATATGAGTTCTGTTATGTTAACACTTTTAGAAACTTCAGAGTGTTTATGTGCATATCCTATTTTCTGAGCCTGAGTGGCAGGCATTTTGCTTTGGGCACGCCAGACTCTCAAAACCGTCACCTCACCTGCCGCTCCCTAAGAAGTTAATGAGGCATCTTTCTCAAACTAGACACTAATGTACTTGTCCTCTTGATCAGTTGTGCACCGGGGCCTCCCACTCTTTTCTGGTTAGAGCCAGTTTGCGCTGTTCTGTGAAGGGAGTAGTACACAGCGTTGTACGAGATCTTCAGTTTCTTGGCAATTTCTCGCATGGAATAATTCTCAGAACAAGAATAAACTGACGAATTTCAGAAGAAAGTTCTGTTTCTGGGCATTTTGAGCCTGTAATCGAACCCACAAATGCTGATGCGCCAGATAGTCTAAAGAAGGCCAGCTTTATTGCTTCTTTAATAAGGACAACAGTTTTCAGCTGTGCTAACATAATTGCAAAAGGGTTTTCTAATGATCAATTAGCCTTTTAAAATGATTAACTTGGATTAGCTAACAACGTGCCATTGGAACACAGGAGTGATTGTTGCTGATAATGGGCCTCTGGGGATATTCCATAACTTGTTTTTATTTTCTATTTTAAAATCAGCCGTTTCCAACTACAATAGTCATTTACAACATTAACAATGCATTTCTGATCAATTTGATATTTTAATGGACAAATAATGTGCTTTTCTTTTTTTTTTAAGACATTTCTAAGTGACCCCAAACTTTTGAACGGTTGTGTGTGTGTGTGTGTGTTTATTACATATACGCCGGGTGTCAGAAAGCAGGTGCAGAACGTGAGTTTAATACGGAACAGATACAAAAGAACAAACATGGGAAGCGTAGTGAACGTGAGAGACAATCAATAACACCTAAGGACTGATGAACACAGAGGGCTAAATAAAGGGGAAGTAATCAGGGAAGTGAGGAAGTCCAGGTGTGCCTAATGATGAGGTGCAGGTGTGCGTAATGAAGGTTGCCAGGTTTGCGTAATGATGGGTTGCCAGGACAGGTGGTTAGCAAACCGGCGACGTTGAGCGCCGGAGTGGGAGTAGACATGACAATATAACTCTAATAAATTTTTTTGAATTTATTGTAATATCTTATGTTGTTCTTGTCTATTACTGTTCTGTATTTTGTCATGTATTTTTACATTTTATGTGGACCCCAAGAAGAGTAGCTGTTGCATGTGCAATAGCTAATGGGGATCCTAATAAACTAAACTCCATAACCATCTAATAGGTTTCACCTCCGTAACCATATAATCCTTCAATATAGAGTGTAAAGAGACAAACAGTGAAGAGTTCCTGTGTATGCGTGTGTGTTCATTCACAGTGCCAAGGCCGTGCTCGGAGAGCGAGTATCGCTGTGACAACCAGCAGTGCATACCTGGAAACTGGGTGTGTGACCATGACAACGACTGTGGGGACAACTCAGATGAGCGCGACTGTGGTGAGATGGACCACTATATCTCTTCTCTCCTCTCTCTTCTCCCACTTTCTTGCTCTCTTTTCTCTCATTCTACATGTCTCTCTCTCACACATACACACACTCACCTGGTCACTCTACCTTCCTCTCACACACAGAGTTGCAGACATGTCGTCCTGGGTATTTCCAGTGTCTCTCGGGTCACTGTATCCCCGCCGCTCTTCAATGTGATGGAAGACCAGACTGCTTGGACATCTCTGACGAGAGCTCCTGTCGTAAGTCTCTACAAGAGGAACTGTTTCAGTTAGCGAGCCATTTCGCTACCCCAATACTAGCCGTTTCGCTATTTTGCTTAACCAATGCTAGCCGTTTCACTACACCTTTACCAGCCATTTTGCCACACCAATGCTAGCCATTTCGCTATTTAAAAAATATATATATGCAAATACATCTCTCATTCCCTACCTTTTCCCCAAACCATAGCGACCCGTTACCCAGGGGGCCGCTGGTGTCCCAACCACCAGTTCCAGTGTGCGAACAAGCTGTGTGTGTATGAGAGCTGGGTGTGTGACGGCAACAACGACTGTGGAGACCACTCCGACGAGGAGCTCATCTTATGTTGTAAGACACACACACACACACACACACACACACACACACACACACACACACACACACACACACACACACACACACACACACACACACACACATGCAAGTACTCTCTCTCTCTCTCACTCTCTCTCACACACACACACACACACACACACACACACTCTCTAACATGATGGCATTCATTTGGTTATGTTGTCTTCTGGTCTCCTTTTCATGGCAGACTATTTAAAGGACTATTCCACCACTTTTCAACCGCCTATTCATTATCTCCAGCACCATACCCGTGTCTACATAATATATACTGTACATGTAATGTGAAAACGGCACATTTCTACTTTCTTTGGTTAAGAAGAAAGGACCTTAAGTCCTACTCTATGACATCATCGAGTAGGATTAAAAGTAAAAAAATTAGTTTTTTGCCAGCGGAAAGGCATTTTCACTGTTTTAAAAATGTTTTTACTTTTGATAACATCATCAAATGGCACTTTTACTTTTTTAATACAAATTGTAGAAATATGCCACTTTCACATATGTAGACACTGGTATGAGAGATTTACCTACAGTGAGGGGAAAAAAGTATTTGATCCCCTGCTGATTTTGTACGTTTGTCCACTGACAAAGAAATTATCAGTCTATAATTTTAATGGTAGGTTTTCTTGAACAGTGATAGACAGAATAACAACCAAAGAATCCAGAGAAACGCATGTGAGAAAAAAAATATTAATTGATTTGCATTTTAATGAAGGAAATAAGTCTTTGACCCCCTCTCAATCAGAAAGATTCCTGGCTCCCAGGTGTCTTTTATACAGGTAACGAGCTGAGATTAGGAGCACACTGTTAAAGGGAGTGCTCCTAATCTCAGCTTGTTACCTGTATAAAAGACACCTGTCCACAGAAGCAATCAATCAATCAGATTCCTAACTCTCCACCATGGCCAAGACCAAAGAGCTCTCCAAGGATGTCAGGGACAAGATTGTAGACCTACACAAGGATGGAATGGGCTACAAGACCATCGACAAGCAGCTTGGTGAGAAGGTGACAACAGTTGGTGCGATTATTCGCAAATGGAAGAAACACAAAAGAACTGTCAATCTCCCTCGGCCTGGGGCTCCATGCAAGATCTCACCTCGTGGAGTTGCAATGATCATGAGAACGGTGAGGAATCAGCCCAGAACTACACGGGAGGATCTTGTCAATGATCTCAAGGCAGCTGGGACCATAGTCACCAAGAAAACAATTGGTAACACACTACGCCGTGAAGGACTGAAATCCTGCTGCGCCCGCAAGGTCCCCCTGCTCAAGAAAGCACATATACATGCCCGTCTGAAGTTTGCCAATGAACATCTGAATGATTCAGAGGACAACTGGGTGAAAGTGTTGTGGTCAGATGAGACCAAAATGGAGCTCTTTGGCATCAACTCAACTCGCCGTGTTTGGGGGAGGAGGAATGCTGCCTATGACCTCAAGAACACCATCCCCACCGTCAAACATGGAGGTGGAAACATTATGCTTTGGGGGTGTTTTTCTGCTAAGGGGATAGGACAACTTCACCGCATCAAAGGGACGATGGACGGGGCCATGTACCGTCAAATCTTGGGCGAGAACCTCCTTCCCTCAGCCAGGGCATTGAAAATGGGTCGTGGATGGGTATTCCACCATGACAATGACCCAAAACACATGGCCAAGGCAACAAAGGAGTGGCTCAAGAAGAAGCACATTAAGGTCCTGGAGTGGCCTAGCCAGTCTCCAGACCTTAATCCCATAGAAAATCTGTGGAGGGAGCTGAAGGTTCGAGTTGCCAAACGTCAGCCTCAAAACTTTAATGACTTGGAGAAGATCTGCAAAGAGGAGTGGGACAAAATCCCTCCTGAGATGTGTGCTAACCTGGTGGCCAACTACAAGAAACATCTGACCTCTGTGATTGCCAACAAGGGTTTTGCCACCAAGTACTAAGTCATGTTTTGCAGAGGGGTCAAATACTTATTTCCCTCATTAAAACATTTTTCACATGCGTTTTTCTGGATTTTTTTGTTGTTATTGTGTCTCTCACTGTTCAAATAAACCTACCATTAAAATTATAGACTGATCATTTCTTTGTCAGTGGGCAAATGTACAAAATCAGCAGGGGATCAAATACTTTTTTCCCTCACTGTATGTTCTTACCTAAGGGGTATACTACAAATCAAGCTAGATGTACTCAGGCTTTTCTGAAATTAGCTAACTTCAGTTAGCTTCAAATTCCAGCACAGGCTTAATCCATGTTACGAAGGTAGATATTGATTGTGCACCCGCCACTTACTCAAGCCTGCTCGAGCTGGGCATAAAACTGCACATACATGTCGCATTTGGCTAGACAAACGCCAAACTCTTCATTGAGACAATGCTGAAACATCAATTCATGGGCAAGTCAGTGCCACATTAAAATTTTTGCCAAAATGAAAGAAAAGTTAACCTGCAAGTTCATCAGGCTATGGTGTGAAACGGGCTATTAGAAGTGCTGTCTGTCTTACACATATTGTTTCTTTGGTGTGCTTATCAATGAACAAGTCCCTTTTTCCCCATAATTGTATTAAGTTATTTGAAAGTTTAACTGTGCGTGAATGTTTTTTAAATGCATCCTGTCATTACCCCTCGACTTATTCCACATTTTGTTGTTACTGCCTGAATTCAAAATTGATTAAATATATTTTTCTCTCACCCATCTTAACATGATACCCCATCATGACAAAGTGAAAATATGTTTTTATAAATGTTTGCCAATGTATTGAACATGAAATACGAAATATCTAATTTACATAAATCAATGCATGTTAGCATCACCTTTGGCAGTGATTATAGCTGTGAGTCTATCTGGGTAAGTCTCTAAGCGCTTTGTACACCTGGATTGTATAATATTACAATATTTGCCCATTATTATTTTCTAAATTATTGTCATAGATTTTCAAGCAGATTTAAGTCAAAACTATAACTCGGTCACTCAGGAACATTCGTCTTCTTGGTAAGCAACTCGTGTATATGTGGCCTTGTGTTTTACGTTGTTGTCCAGTCAGTGCTTAATTAGGGAGCAGTGGGGCGACAGCGCCCCACCTGCGAAATTACAAAAGTAGTAATATAAAACATTCATGAAAATACAAGTGTTGCACACTCTTCAAAAGCTTAGAATCTCGGTAATCTCACAGCATTGTCAGATTTCAAAAGGCTTTACGGCGAAAGCATAACATTTGATTGTCTGAGGACAGCGCCCTGCGTAATTCCTGCATTAGCATAATTTCATAACCAGCAGTGGTGTCACAAAACTCAAAAATAGATCAAATAAATTGATTACCTTTGAAGATCTTCCTCTGATGGCAATCGGAAGGGTCCCAGCAATACAATAAATGTTCCTTTTGTTCGAAAAAGTCCCTCTTTATGTCCTAAAAGCTCTGTTTGGTTGCGTGTTTTGTTCAGAAAATCCACCGTCCACTCGTTCATTATACAAGACATACAAAACATCAAAAAAACATACCTATAAACTTTGTCCAAACAACTCAAACAACGTTTGTAATCGATCCTTAGGTACACTAATATGTATATAAACGATAATATTTCACACAGATAATATCCTGGGCGATAGAAAAGGAAAAAATTAGGCGCGCGATCACGGTCCCGCGCGTCAAAGAGATAAGTGACTTCTTTAGTCCACTTGCCAAAACTCCTTGATTTTTCTAGATAAATGCATGAAACCTTGTCTAAAGACTGTTGACATCTAGTGGAAGCCATAGGTACTGCAACCTGTGAGCTGGATTCCCCTCCTTTCAATACCAAGTCAATGGGAAAAGAGTCACTTCACAGAATCACATTTTTCCGGATGGTTTTTGCCTGCCAAATCAGTTCTGTTATACTCATAGACATTATTTTAACAGTTTTAGAAACTTTAGAGTGTTTTCTATCCAATACTACTAATTGTGTGTATATCCTAGTTTCTGGGCCTGAGTACCAGGCATTTTACTTTGGGCATGCCAGACTCTCCAAAACTCTGAACACTCCGAACACGCTCCCTAATAGGCTAATTTGAGCTGGATCCTGCCGGAACTGAATCCGGCACCTCTCAGATTTGACTTTGTTTGTTCCGGCGCCTATTTGCCCAGATCCGGTACCTCTCGCAGCATGATTTATTAATTTTTTCACTGTTCGCACTGTAGACATTCTAATAAAAGCGATCAGCATTAAATCAAATTGCATCCTCGTTATTTCTCCCGTCCCCCAGAAAGACCATCATATAAAAGCGTGGTGATCCTTCTATGTAATCATCCTATCCTACCACACTGATTCCAGACCTGCTCTCTTATTTGTACATAGAGGTTATGGGGAGGGCCAGTGGGGTTAATTCACATGTTGCAAAATAAATTTACACATACATGTTATTCAATCATTGCAATCATTGCCAGGCGCTAAAATAGAAGTTGATTCTATTTGTGATGCGCTGCAAGTCCTGCCTCTCTCATCTCCTCATTGGTTTTTAGAAGCATATACCCACGTGCTATCTCCTCGGTTATACCCACGTGGGTGATTGAAAGATGAACTGAGGTCAGTTGTGGTAATGCACCTTATTATGAAAGTTTAGTTGCCAATCAACCATATAAAGTCCAAAGAAGAAAAAGAAGCCTGGTAGGAGGAGAGATGACTAGAAATAAAATAACATTTTATTAGTCACATGCGCCGAATACAACAGGTGTAGACCTTACAGTGAAATGCTTACTTACGAGCCCCTAACCAACAATGCAGATTCAAAAATTACGGATAAGAATAAAAGATAAAAGTAACAAGCAATTAAAGATCAGCAGTAAAATTACAATAGTGAGACTATATACAGGGGGGTACTGATACAGAGTCAATGTGCGGGGGCACCGGTTAGTTGAAGTAGTATGTACATATAAGTAGAGTTATTAAAGTGACTATACATAGATGACAACAGAGAGTAGCAGTGGTGTAAAGAGGAGGAGGGGGGGGGGGCAATGCAAACAGTCTGGGTAGCCATTTGACTAGATGTTCAGGAGTCTTATGGCTTGGGGGTAGAAGCTGTTTGTTTAGAAGCCTCTTGGACCTAGACTTGGCACTCCGGTACCGCTTGCCGTGCGGTAGCAGAGAGAACAGTCTATGACTAGGGTGGCTGGAGTCTTTGACCATTTTTAGGGCCTTCCTCTGACACAGCCTGGCATAGAGGTCCTGGATGGCAGCAAGCTTGGCCCCAGATGTACTGGGCCGTTCGCACTACCCTCTGTAGTGCATTGCGGTCAGAGGCCGAGCAGTTGCCATTACCAGGCAGTGATGCAACCAGTCAGGATGCTCTCGATGGTGCAGCTGTAGAACCCTTTGAGGATCTGAGGACCCATGCCAAATCTTTTCAGTCTCCTGAGGGGGAATAGGTTTTATCGTGCCCTCTTCGCGACTGTCTTGGTGGGCTTGGACCATGTTAGTTTGTTGGTGATGTGGACACCAAGGAACTTGAAGCTCTCAACCTGCTCCACTACAGCCCCGCCGATCAGAATGTGGGCGTGCTCGGTCCTCCTTTTCCTGTAGTCCACAATCATCTCCTTTGTCCTGTTCACGTTGAGGGAGAGGTTGTTGTCCTGGCACCACACAGCCAGGTCTCTGACCTCCTCCCTATAGGCTGTCTCGTCATTGTCTGTGATCAGGCCTGCCACTGTTGTGTCATTGGCAAATTTAATGATGGTGTTGGAGTCGTGCCTGGCCATGCAGTCATGAGTGAACAGGAAGTACAGGAGGGGACTGAGCACTTTGACACGTGGAAGGTAAACAAACAAACAAACAAACAAACAAACAAACAAACAAACAAACAAACAAACAGGGCCTACAAGCGGACTCCGTGCCATGGACAACGATCGGAATTCCCGCGATTTGACAATTAGGTCAAACAGAGGAAAGTGGAAGATGCATTTTTTTTGACAAAATGATAAACAACAAGCAGTCTCTTTAAATACCTTGATGTTCCTAAACAGGCTTCCTACTGTCACTGACATCTTCATGCAATGGGCATTGCACATGAGTCCAAACGTTTCACATAAGCTGGACAAAAATGTCTAATGTAAATAAATAAGCAGAATGTCTGACTGTTTTGCTGCACGTTATATGTTCATATAACATTGGTGATGTACATAAGACTACTACTGTGTGTGCCTCCGCTGGCAAAATCAATGGCATAACCAATTGCGTAACCCCTAAGACCAGCTTTTGGTCAGTCTTCAATATTCCTAGTTGTGCTCACTGAAGTTGGCATATTGGCACACTTATTTTTTAAGGACACACCTCAATTGTTAGACAGGTAAATTGTCAAATCTGGCGTAGGGGCTGGAAAATGCAGTAACACTTTATTTGTATAGTCTATCTACAGACAATCAGTAACATTTCAACTAACTAACTACTAACCTTAGCCTACCCTAACCTTAGCCATAACCTTAACCCTTATTCTAAACCTAACCCTAACTGTAACCTTAGCAAGCAGTTGCTTATCAACAGATAGTTTGTTGATAGTAGGACCATCTGTAGAGCATCTACAGGTGGACAATCCAGACTATCAAAATAAAGTGTGACCGAAAATGCTAGTGCGCCTATTTTTACATGCCGAAATTGCAAACGGAGAAGATGGCTGACGATGGCTGACTTTTACATGCTCCTAACCAACAGTTTTTGTTTAAGATTTTCTGCCTTGTTTGTAACTTATTTTTTAACTTAGTTGTTGCTGCTACTGTCTCTAATGACCGAAAATAACTTCTGGACATCAGAACAGCAATTACTCACCATGAACTGGCAGAAGCTTTTTTTTCCTTTAACGAGTCTGACGAGCCCGACATGAAGGACATACTGCTTTCCCGGGAACAGGACCAAATCCCCGTCATTTGCGTGAAGAGAAGACTGAGAAAAGGAGGGTGGAGGTCCGGCTGCCTTCTGAGAATTCCTAGGCGATCGAATAAACCCCCACTGCCTTCCGTTCTACTAGCTAACGTGCAATCTTTGGAAAATAAAATTGATGGCCTACGAGGAAGATTAACTAGCGCCCCACTCCCGACACTACCCGGTGAAATGTAAGGCGCCAAATTCAAAATCCAAAAGTTGAATAATTAAACATTCATCAATATACAAGTGTTGCATATTTATCAAAAGCTCTGATTCTTGGCAATATCACAGCGTTGTCAGATTTCAAAAAAGCTTTACGGCGAAAGCACAACATTTGATTGTTTGAGGATAGCACCTACAATATTTAACCATTAGCATGAATTCATAAACCATTGCGGTTCACACAAAACCCATTTCACAGCAAAAACAAATCCCTTACCTTTTGAAGAACTTCTGCTGAGGGCTTCCCAAGTGTCCAACGAAGACATCCAAAGGTTCTTTTGTTAGAAAAAGTATTTTTTTATATCCATAAATCTCCATTTGGTTGGCGCGTTATGTTCATAAAATACAGCGTCCACTCGCCCATTGAACCGTGAAGAGAACACGTTCAACCTATACCTATACACTTGTCCAAGAACAATCAAACATCATTGATAATGTATCCTTAGGAACACTTTTATGTATATTTTCTATAATATTTCAACCGGATTATAAACTGGACGATAGGAAAGGAAACAGCACAGCGCGCGCGAGCCCGTGAACGCGCATCCTCTTCTGTTTACATCTGGTGACTAGTTCGAAATTCTTCTTCTATTACCATCCAGAGCAACTTAACATCACCAAACACTGTCTAGAGACTGTTGACATCCAGTGGAAGCAATAGGTACTGCAATCTTACTCCCATATATGGATGTTTTCAATAGGGAGTGGTTCAAAATGAGGCAATGTGTCAAAAGCACTTTTTCCAGGACAGAAATTCCTCAGGTTTTTTCGCCTGCTATATCAGTTCTGTTATACTCACAGACAATATTTTAACACTCTTAGAAACTTCAGTGTTTCCTATCCAATAGTACTAATTATGTGCATATCCTAGTTTCTGGGCCTGAGTGGCAGGCCTTTTACTTTGGGCACGCCAGACTCTCCAAAACCGACATCTCAGCTGCCGCTCCCTAAGAAGTTAAACTACCAACGGGACATTGAAAACGAATATCTTATGCATAACGGAGTTGTGGCTGAACGACATTATCAACATACAGCTGGCTGGTTATACTCTGTATCGGCAGGATAGAACCGCAGTGTCTGGTAAGACAAGTGGTGGCAGACTATTTATATTTGTAAACAACAGCTGGTGTACGGTATCTAAGGAAGTCTTGAGGTTTTGCTCGCCTGAGGTAGAGTATCTCATGATAAGCTGTAGCCCACACTATCTACCTAGAGAGTTTTCATCTGTATTTTTCGTAGCTGTCTACATACCACCACAGTCCGATGCTGGCATTAAGACCGCACTCAGTGAGCTGTATTCCGCCATCAGCAAACAGGAAAATGCTCAGCATGATAAATGTGCAACCAGAGGGGAAAAAAACTCTAGACCACCTTTACTCCACACACAGAGACGCGTAAAAAGCTCTCCCTCGCCCTCCATTTGGGTAATCTGACCATAATTCTATCCTCCTGATTCCTGCTTACAAGCCAAAGTTAAAGCAGGAAGCACCAGTGACTCGGTCAATAAAAAAGTGGTCAGATGAAGCAGATGCTAAGCTTCAGGACTGTTTTGCTAGCACAGACTGGAATATGTTCCGGATTCTTCCGATGGCATTGAGGAGTACACCACATCAGTCATTGGCTTCATTAATAAGTGTATCGATGACGTCCCCAAAACAGTGATTGTACGTACATACCCCAACCAGAAGCCATGAATTACAGGCAACATCCGCAATGAGCTAAAGGCTAGAGCTGCTGCTTTCAAAGAGCGGGACTCAAACACGGAAGCTTATAAGAAATCCCGCTATGCCCTCCGACGAATCATCATCAGGTAAAGCGTTAATACAGGACTAAGATCGAATCGTACTACGCCGGCTCCGACGCTCGTCGGATGTGGCAGGGCTTGCAAAACCATTACAGACTACAAAGGGAAGCACAGCCGAGAGCTGCCCATTGTCCCCTACCAGACGAGCTAAACTACTTCTATGCTCGCTTCGAGGCAAATAAGACTGAAACATGCACCAGCTGTTCCGAATGACTGTGTGATCACGATCTCCACAGCCGATGTGAGTAAGACCTTTAAACAGGTCAACATTCACAAGGCTGCAGGGCCAGACGGATTACCAGAACGTATACCGCGAGCATGGCTGACCAACTGGCAAGTGTCCTCACTGACATTTTCAACCTCTCCCTGTCCGAGTCTGTAATACCAACATGTTTCAAGCAGACCACCATAGTGCCTGTGCCCAAGAACACTAAGGTAACCTGCCTAAATGACCACCGACCCCTAGCACACACGTCTGTAGCCATGAAGTGCTTTGAAAGGCTGGTCATGGCTCACATCAACACCATCATCCCAGAAACCCTAGACCCACTCCAATTTGCATACCGCCCCAACAGATCCACAGCTGATGCAATCTTTATTGCACTCCACACTGCCCTTTCACACCTGGACAACAGGAACACCATTGTGAGAATGCTATTCATTGACTACAGCTCAGCGTTCAACACCATAGTGCCCTCAAAGCTCATCAATAAGCTAAGGACCCTGGGACTAAACACCTCCCTCTGCAACTGGATCCTGGACTTCCTGACGGGTCGCCCCCAGGTGGTACGGGTAGGTAACAACACATCCCCCACGCTGATCCTCAACACAGTGGTCCCTCAGGGGTGCGTGCTCAGTTGCCTCCTGTACTCCCTGTTCACTCATGACTGCACGGCCAGGCATGACTCCAACACCATCATTAAGTTTGCCGATGACACAACAGTGGTAGACCTGATCACAGACATTGACGAGACAGCCTATAGGGAGGAGGTCAGAGACCTGGCCGTGTGGTGCCAGGCACGCCCCCATTCTCATCGACGGGGCTGTAGTGGAGCAGGTTGAGAGCTTCAAGTTCCTTGGTGTCCACATCACCAACAAACTAACATGGTCCAAGCACACCAAGACAGTCGTGAAGAGGGCACGACAAAACCTATTCCCCCTCAGGAGACTGAAAAGATTTATCATGGGTCCTCAGATCCTCAAAAGGTTCTACAGCTGCACCATCGAGAGCATCCTGACTGGTTGCATCACAACCTTGTTATGACAACTGCTCGGCCTCCGACCGCAAGGCACTACAGAGGCCAAGCTTCCTGCCATCCAGGACCTCTATACCAGGCGATGTCAGAGGAAGGCCCTAAAAATGGTCAAAGACTCCAGCCACCCTAGTCATAGACTGTTCTTTCCGCTACCGCACGGCAAGTGGTACCGGAGCGCCAAGTATAGGTCCAAGAGGCTTCTAAACAGCTTTTACCCCCAAGCCATAAGACTCCTGAACATCTAATCAAATGGCTACCCAGACGATTCGCATTGCCCCCCCACCTCTTTACGCTGCTGCTACTCTGTTATTATGTATGCATAGTCACTTTAATAACTCTACCTACATGTACATATTACATCAATTACCTCGACTAACCGGTGCCCCCGCACATTGACTCTGTACCGGTACCCCTTGTATAGTCTCGCTATTGTTATTTTACTGCTGCTCTTGTAAGTAAGCATTTCACTGTATTCTGCGCATGTGACTAACATTTGATTTGATTTGAAACTAATATACGTTTGACACTTGCGCTTCCTACCGCCAGCCAAAAATAAAGCCGTCCGTATATAAATTGTTTGTTTTTACAGTCTTTTCTGCTCGTCTTTATCAAGGCTGTCAATGATTTTAGACCCCACTGAATATTTATATTTTAAACACACAAAAACTTTTGATTAATGAAATATTTAATCAGTCGTCTAATGGGATGATGATGCACTCTTTGCAAGAGGGAGGGAATCTAATTTGATTGGACCACAACTCACAGCTCAAACCCTTCATTCAGAATAATTGGAGCTATCCCGGAGATAGCCTGCCCCGGAGCAGGTTAGTTCTGAAGGATTCGTTGCCATATAAATTCAACTGGCTTAAAGGTGAGCCACTTTCGTGTCATCGGTTATCCCGAGTTGAACTTAGAGTTGAACAACGTTACCTCGCTAACTCCTCAAGCCAAATTCATAGTATAGGGCTCAGGGCAACCAATATAACCGTAGAAATACAGTTGTGTGTGTATGTTTGGCAAATTAATTAATACCCATTTCCTCCTTTTGGTGTTATTTGCCAGTGAACATCACCTGTGAGATGCCATCGAGGTTCCGCTGCGCTAACAGCTACTGCATCTACTCTGGGAATCTGTGTAACCAGAAGGACGACTGTGGGGACGGAAGTGATGAGAAGGAGGACCTCTGTAAGCAACGCACCCCCAACGCAACATTTATGAATGCTGCCCTAATGCAATATGTTGTGGAGGTTAGGTTCAGTAAACACAGAAATAATGCAACCTGTAGTGATGTTTAGTGAAGTGAACGTAGCCCTTGTGCAACATATTGGTGTTTATCTATGTTTAGTTAAAGTAGCCCTAATACAACCTGTAGTGGGGTTTAGGTTTTGTGACTGTAGCCCTTATGTAAATAGTATTATGGTTATGTTTGAGTGAACGTATCCCTAACCCAAATATTCATTAGGTTAAGGTTCAGTGAACACAGCCCTTATATTTGAAAATGTATTGCAATATGCACTGAGTGTACAAAACATTAGGAACACTTTAATATTGAGTTGCATCCACTTTTACCCCCAGAACAGACTCAATTTGTTGGGGCTTGGACTACAAGGTGTCGAAAGT
The DNA here is from genome assembly GCA_003317085.1 of Hucho hucho. Taxonomy (NCBI): domain Eukaryota; kingdom Metazoa; phylum Chordata; class Actinopteri; order Salmoniformes; family Salmonidae; genus Hucho; species Hucho hucho. The sequence continues at coordinate 311,613 of QNTS01000753.1, read as the reverse complement.
GTTCCACAGAGATGCTGGCACATGTTGGCTCCGATACTTCGCACAGTTGTGTCAAGTTGGCTAGATGTCCTTTGAGTGGTGGACCATTCTTGATACACACAGGAAACTGTTGAACATGACACACTCAAAACCAAATTCCATACCCCGTTCAAAGGCACTTAAATCTTTTGTCTTGCCCATTCACCCTCTGAATTGCACACACACAATCCATGTCTCAATTGTCTCAAGGCTTAAAAATCCTTCTTTAACCTGTCTCCTCCCCTTCATCTACACTGATTTGAAGTGGATTTAACAGGTGACATCAATAAGAGATCATAGCTTTCACTTGGATTCAGCTGGTCAGTCCATGCCATGGAAAGAGCATGTTTTGTACACTCAGTGTACTCTTTCCAATGGAATCTTCCTGAACATTCCATGGATAATGTTGGGGGGTACAACAGGATGAGACAAAATATAAATTAAGAGTTGAATGCACCTTTGATTGTGTTTATATATTTGTGTGTGTGTGCCTATGTGTTTGCGTTCATGTTTGTGTGCGTGTGTGTGTGTGTGCTCATCCTAGTGTGTGTGTGTGTGTGTTTCCTTACAGGCCGTGAGCCCACCCTGGCTCCTTGCACGCTCCAGGAGTTCAAATGTACCAATGGACAGTGTGTAGCCCTGCCCTATGTGTGTGACCACAATGACAACTGTGGGGACCGCACTGACGAGATGGGCTGCAGTGAGTTCAACATCACTCTCTCACAACATGAATCTTCTGAGAGAGCAAAACCCATTGCACACAATTATTTGTATTACATTATTGATACGTTACAAATGAGTAACCATCATCTGCAATGTACAGTTTAAGTCGGAAGTTTACATACACTTAGGGTTGGAGTCATTAAAACTCGTTTTTCAACCACTCAACAAATGTCTTATAGTTTTGCAAGTCGGTTAGGACATTTACTTTGTGAATAACACAAGTAATCTTTCCAACAATTGTCTACAGACAGATTATTTTACTTATAATTCACTGTATCACAATTCCAGTGGGTCAGAAGTTTACATACATTAAGTTGACTGTGCCTTTAAACAGCTTGGAAAATTCCAGAAAATTATGTAATGGCTTTAGAAGCTTCTGATAGACTAATATACATAATTTGAGTCAATTAGAGGTAGGCCTTGAAATGCATCCACAGGTACATCTTCAAACTCAGTGCCTCTTTGCTTGACATCATGGGAAAATCAAAAGAAATAAGTCAAGAATTGTAGAGTTGTAGACCTCCACAAGTCTGGTTCATCCTTGGGAGCAATTTCCAAACGCCTGAAGGTACCACGTTCATCTGTACAAACACCATGGGACCACACAGCCGTCAGGCCGCTCAGGAAGGAGACATGTTCAGTCTCCTAGAGATGAACGTACTTTGGTGCGAAAAGTGCAAATCAATCCCAGTACAACCGCAAAGGACCTTGTGAAGATGCTGGAGGAAACAGGTACAAAGGTATCTATATCCACAGTAAAATGAGTCCTGAAAGGCCGCTCAGCAAGGAAGACGTCACTGCTACAAAACCGCCATAAAAAAGCCAGACTACGGTTTGCAACTGCACATGGGGACAAAGATCATACTTTTTGGAGAAATGTCCTCTGGTCTGATGGGTCTTCCAAATGGACAATGATCCCAAGCATACTTCCAAAGTTGTGGCAAAATGGCTTAAGGACAATAAAGTCAAGGTATTGGAGTGGCCATCACAAAGCCCTGACCTCAATCCCGTAGAAAATTTTTGGGCAGAACTGAAAAAGCATGTGCGAGCAAGGAGGCTTACAAACCTGACTCAGTTACACCAGCTCTGTCAGGAGGAATGGGCCAAAATTCACCCAACTGATTGTGGGAAGCTTGTCTAAGGCTACCCGAAACGTATGACCCAAGTTAAACAATTTAAAGGCAACGCTACCAAATACTAAGTGACTGTATGTTAACTTCTGACCCACTGGGACTGTGTTGAAAGAAATGAAAGATGAAATAAATCATTCTCTCTACTATTATTCTGACATTTCACATTCTTAAAATAAAGTGGTGATCCTAATTGCCTTTTTTTACTAGGATTAAATGTCAGAAATTGTGAAATGTATTTGGCTAAGGTTTATGTAAACGTCCGACTTAAATTGTATCTGTGACGGAACTGGCCGTACCCATGCACACTAAGAGGTTAATTAAAATAGTAACTGGACTGGAAACATTTTCTAAATCTATAAATAATTATTATAAAACAGATGGGTTAAAAAAAGAGGTTAAAATACAGACGATTGATCCAAGATGGCGTAGCAGTCGGACGTTTTTGTCGTCCTGTGTAAATAGTCGTTTTCCTTGTTTTTTTCCATATATATTTAGTATATATTTTAATCTGACTTTCCATCTACGAACTGAATATACTTTCCTGCAACCCGCCTCACCCAATGTGGTACGGATCTGCTATTTTTATACTTTAGAATGGGAACCCCCGTCAGAAGCTACTAGCTAGTAGTCAGTTAGCCACTGCTAATGGTCTTCACCATTAACTCGGACACCAGCCAGCTTCAGCTTGGTCAATACCTGCCAGTCTGCACAGCGCGATATCAACCCAGAGCATATCGGACTGCTTTTTCTCTACCTCATCACCGGATTCCTGCCGCAAGCCCTGGACCATTACACCGGATTGTCGCAGCTAGCTAGCTGCAATCGAGTGGCTATTCCTGGCAAACACCTCTGTCCCGAAGCAAGCACCAGTTAGCCTTGAGCTAGCCTCGAGCTAGGCCTTCTCCCGGCTAGCCAAAGAGGTCTACCAGCTAATTCTTGGGCTACAATACCTCCTTTGCCAATTGGCCTGGACCCTTTATTGCCAACACGGAGCCCCGCCGATCCATCACGACTGGTCTGCCGACTGGACTTTATTGTCCGAGGTGGTTTTAACAGGCTTTTCCGATGCAACGTCGCCGAAGGCCCATCTGCTAGCCCCGGACCCACTAGCTCTCTGAATCGTCGTGTCTCCAGCTCGCCTAGCGTAATAGCGACTACCGAAGGCTCCCTGACTCACCTATTGCTGCTCATTGGACCCTACGATCCCTCGGAAACACATGCCTCTCCCTAATGTCAATATGCCTTGTCTATTGTTTTGTTTTGGTTAGTTATTATTGTCTTATTTCACTGTAGAGCCCCCAGCCCTGCCCCACATGCCTTAGCCCTTTTGTCCTACCCCGCCACACATGCGGTGACCTCACGTGGCTTAACTGGTCCCTCTAGAGACCAAACCTCTCTCATCGTCACTCAATGCCTAGGTTTACCTCCACTGTACTCACATCCTACCATACCCTTGTCTGTACATTATGCCCCAAATCTATTCTACCACGCCCAGAAATCTGCTCCTTTTACTCTCTGTTTCGAACACACTAGGCAACCAGTTCTTATAGCCTTTGGCCATACCCTTATCCTACTCCTCCTCTTCCTCTGGTGATGTAGAGGTTAACCCAGGCCCTCCAGCCCCCAGCACCACACGTTCCCCAGGCGCTCTCATTTGTTGACTTCTGTAACCGTAAATACCTTGGTTTCATGCATGTTAACATCAGAAGCCTCCTCCCTACGTTTGTTTTATTCTCTGCTTTAGCACACCCCGCCATCTCTGATGTCCTAGCCGTGTCTGAATCCTGGCTTAGGAAGGCAACCAAAAATTCTGAAATTTCCATCTCCAACTACAGCATTTTCTGAAAAGATAGAACTGCCAAAAGGGGTAGAGGTTCAATCTACTGCAGAGATAGCCTGCAGAGTTCTGTCATACTATCCAGGTCTGTGCCCAAACAATTCGAGCTTCTACTTTTAAAAATCCAGCTTTCCAGAAACTAGTCTCTCACCGTTGCCGCTTGTTATAGACCCCCCTCAGCCCCAAGCTGTGCCCTGGACACCATATGTGAATTGATTGCCCCCCATCTATCTTCAGAGTTCGTACTGTTAGGTGACCTAAACTTGGATATGCTTAACACCCCGGCCGTTCTACAATCTAAATTAGATGCCCTCAATCTCGCACAAATTATCAAGGAACCTACCAGGTACAACCCTAAATCCGTAACCATGGGCACCGTATTAGTTATCATCCTGACCAACTTGCCCTCTAAATACACCTCTGCTGTCTTCAACCAGGATCTCAGCGATCACTGCCTCATTGCCTGCGTCCGTAATGGGTTCGCGGTCAAACAACCACCCCTTATCACTGTCAAACGCTCCCTAAAACACTTCAGCGAGCAGGCCTTTCTAATCGACCGGTATCCTGGAAGGATATTGACCTCATCCCACCCGTAGAGGATGCCTGGTTGTTCTTTAAAAGTGCTTTCCTCACCATCTTAAATAAGCATGCCCCATTCAAAAAATGTAGAACTAAGAACAGATATAGCCCTTGGTTCACCCCAGACTTGACTGCCCTTGACCAGCACAAAAACATCCTGTGGCTTTCTGCGTTAGCATCGAATAGCCCACGCGATATGCAACTTTTCAGGGAAGTCAGAAACCAATATACACAGTCCGTTAGGAAAGCTAAGGCTAGCTTTTTCAAACAGAAATGTGCATCCTGTAGCACTAATTCCAAAAGGTTTTGACACACTAAAGTCCATGGAGAGTAAGAGCACCTCCTCCCAGCTGCCCACTACAGAAACACTGTCACCACCGATAAATCTACAATAATTTCAATAAGCATTTTTCTACGACTGGCCATGCTTTCTACCTGGCTACCCATACCCCCCCCCCCCCCCCCCCCCCCCCNCCCCCCAAACATTTATAGACCTATATCCATCCTGCCCTGCCTTTCTAAAATCTTCAAAAACCAAGTTAACAAACAGATCACTGACCATTTAGAATCCCATCGTACCTTTTCCAATATGCAATCTGATTTCCGAGCTGGTCATAGGTGCACCTCAGCCACGCTGAAGGTCCTAAACATTATCATAACCGACATCGATAAAATACAGTACTGTGCAGCCGTCTTCATCGACCTGGCTAAGGCTTTCGACTCTGTCAATCACCGCATCATTATTGGCAGACTCAATAGCCTTGGTTCTCAAATGACTGCCTCGCCTGGTTCACCAACTGCTTCTCAGATTTCAGTGTGTCAAATCGGAGGGCCTGTTGTCCAGACCTCTGGCAGTCTCTATGGGGGTGCCACAGGATTCAATTCTCGGGCCGACTCTTTTCTCTGTATATATCAATGACTTCGCTCTTGCTGCTGGTGATTCTCTGATCCACCTCTACGCAGACAACACCATTCTGTATACATCTGGCCCTTCTTTGGACACTGTGTTAACAAACCTCCAAACGAGCTTCAATGCCATACAACACTCCTTCCATGGCGTACATCTACTTTTAAATGCTAAATGCATCCTCTTCAACCGATTGCTGCCCGCACCCGCCCGCCCGACTAGCATCACTACTCTGGACGGTTCTGACTTAGGTATTTGTAGGTGTCCACATATTCTAAGTGTCTGGTTAGACTGTAAACTCTCCTTCCAGACTCACATTAAGCATCTCCAATTCAAAATTAAATCTAGAATTGGCTTCCTATTCTGCAACAAAGCCTCTTTCACTCATGCTGCCAAACATACCCTCGTAAAACTGACTATCCTACCGATCCTTGACTTCGGCGATGTCATTTACAAAACAGCCTCCAACACTCTACTCAGCAAACTTTGCCATCAGTTTTGTCACCAAAGCCCCATATACTACCCACCACTGTGACCTGTATGCTCTCGTTGGCTGGCCCTCGCTAAATATTTGTCGCCAAACCCACTTGCTCAAGGTCGTCTATAAGTCTTTGCTAGGTAAAGCCCCGCCTTATCTCAGCTCACTGGTCACCATAGCAACACCCACCCGTAGCACGCGCTCCAGCAGGTGTATTTCACTGGTCATCCCCAAAGCCAACACCTCTTTGGCTGCCTTCCAGTTCTCTGCTGCCAATGACTGGAACGAATTGCAAAAATTGCTGAAGCTGCAGACTTATATCTCCCTCTCTCTCTCTAACTTTAAGCATCAGCTGTCTGAGCAGCTTACCAATTACTGTACCTGTACACAGCCAATCTGTAAATAGCACACACAACTACTGTGAGGGCTCTTGAATGCAGGTCTTCCGGAAACAATCGCAGGAAACATAGTAGGGCAAAACTCCTTTAATAAAGGACACGAAAATACTACCCAAGTAGTCATACACCTGCTCACTCAACACGGAGCCACAATACAGGAAACAATCACGGACAAAACCCAGGCGGGAACAGAGGAATTAAATAACACATACAATTAGGGTAATGTGAACCAGGTGTGAAATGAGACAAGACAAACAAGAAAATGAGAAATGGATCGGTGGTGGCTAGAACTCCGGTGACGTCGACCACCGGTAGCCGCTCAAACCAAGAGAGGGACCGACTTCAGCGGATGTCGTGACAACTACCTTATCCCCATATTGTTATTTATCTTTTTGCTATTTTGCACCCCAGTATCTCTACTTGCACATCATCATCTGCACATCTATCACTCCAGTGTTAATGCTAAATTGTAATTATTTCGCCTCTATGGCCTATTTATTGCCTTACCTCCCTAGTCTTCTACATTTGCTCACACTGTACATAGATTTTTCTATTGTGTTATTGACTGTACTTTTTTTTATCCCATCTGTATCTGTGTTGTTTTTGTCGCACTGCTTTGCTTAATCTTGGCCAGGTCGCAGTTGTAAATGAGAACTTGTTCTCAACTGGCCTACCTGGTTAAATAAAGGTGAAATAAAAAATTTAAATAAAAAACAATGCTAAAGGTTATAAAATCAACAAACTTTCCTGCAGAGCATAAAAGCATGTCTACCTCCTTTCATTAAGTATTTCTCCTACACTGTTCAAATAGACACCATTCTGAAGCAACACACAACAATTAAGATCAATAATTAACACAGTAATTAAAATCAACACACCTGAACACACTCAAACTGACAAGACAAACACTTGAAACTGTTGAAGGTGAAGTTGATGGTACATGCATAGCAAGGTTTGAATGATATGAAACACAATTTGGGCGGAATTAAACAACATATTTGACAAACTAACTAACATTTAAAATGTATAAGTGAAGATGCATTGTCCTTATGCAGATGCTATCTTCACAGTATCTATTATGTAATGTAAGTAGGTAATTTACCTCAGCCTTTCTCAACCGCAATTCCATGTATTTGATGTATTCAAACACCACTGAAACTAGTGAACTAATCAGCAAAGGGTGTGCAGGTGTTGGAGTACAACTAAATTATGGAACGACTTGGTGGGCCTCGAGGATTGGGTTGAGAAAGGCTTTAAATTATTGTTTATTACTGTGATATTATCAAAAGCTGATTTGGACAAAAGGAGAAAGTGACCCATTGTGTGCCCTGTTCCAGATTTTGGCCATGACCGGACCTGTGAGGAGAAACTGTGTCGGCACGAGTGTACCAACCTGAACGGGACCGGCTTCATCTGCTCCTGTAGACCTGGATACAGAGTGGACCCGGACAGCACCTTCAACTGCACAGGTACACACATATAGAGACATGCTCACTAGGGCTGACCCCATTTAGTTGACTGGTCGATAGGCTGTTGGTTGTTTCGACCAAGATTTCTTTAGTTGAACAAAAAATAAATAAATCATGGTGTACAAGACACCTGTCTGAGTGGACTACTCCATTGTGGAGGCCGTGGAGATGGCGCAGTCCATCACGAAGGCATGTGCTACTGAAATTGTATATGGTTAAGGACAATGGTACAATACTAATACTTTTTTTATATTTTATAACAAATGTGCTTTCTCCCTCGTTTGATAGCGGTCGCTGTCCGCGGTTCTGAAACGTGAGTGCGCTGTTGAATTGGTGCCTTTTCCTAGACTATATTGCTATGTGCATAATAGCAAAGTTAACCAGTTTATTGGTGTTGAGAACAATGTGGTGGAGGCAGCAGCAGAGTTAGGAGACGAGAAAACACCCCTTGCCTGAATTGTCTAAGAAAAGTGTGGAGAGAGGAAACCCCAAATTTATTTGGTCTATAATCAATAGCCTAACTGTTAAATGTGCCTGTTTTTTTTTAAATCATCCATATATACTTTATCTACAGAAATAAGACAGATCCTGCTTGTGTTGCCTGTTTGAGTGTTTGTTTAATAGCCTACTTGGGTCATGGAACAAGATTCTCATCTTTCCATAGAGGGGCCATAATAGTTTCTAGGCCAAACCGTTTATTTTGTGAGAATACCGATCTTCAGGTCGTCATGTTCTGACAAACACTGTTCTAGTTCTATCACCTTTCACCGCTGCTACAGAAGTGTTACAGTGGGGCAAAAAAGTATTTAGTCAGCCACCAATTGTGCAAGTTCTCCAACTTAAAAAGATAATAGAGGCCTGTAATTTTCATCATAGGTACACTTCAACTATGACAGACGAAATGAGAAAAAGAAATCCAGAAAATCACATTGTAGTATTTTTTATTTATTTGCAAATTATGGTGGAAAATAAGTATTTGGTCAATAACAAAAGTTTATCTCAATACTTTGTTATATACCCTTTGTTGGCAATGACAGAGGTCAAACGTTTTCTGTAAGTCTTCACAAGGTTCTCACACACTGTTGCTGGTATTTTGGCCCATTCCTCCATGCAGATCTCCTCTAGAGCAGTGATGTTTTGGGGCTGTCGCTGGGCAACACGGACTTTCAACTCCCTCCAAAGATTTTCTATGGGGTTGAGATCTGGAGACTGGCTAGGCCACTCCAGGACCTTGAAATGCTTCTTACGAAGCCACTCTTTCGTTGCCCGGGCGGTGTGTTTGGGATCATTGTCATGCTGAAAGACCCAGCCACGTTTCATCTTCAATGCCCTTGCTGATGGAAGGAGGTTTTCACTCAAAATCTCACGATACATGGCCCCATTCATTCTTTCCTTTACACGGATCAGTCGTCCTGGTCCCTTTGCAGAAAACAGCCCCAAAGCATGATATTTCCACCCCCATGCTTCACAGTAGATATGGTGTTCTTTGGATGCAACTCAGCATTCTTTGTCCTCCAAACACGACGAGTTGAGTTTTTACCAAAAAGTTCTATTTTGGTTTCATCTGACATTCTCCCAATCCTCATCTGGATCATCCAAATGCTCTCTAGCAAACTTCAGACGGGCCTGAACATGTACTGGCTTAAGCAGGGGGACACGTCTGGCACTGCAGGATTTGAGTCCCTGGCGGCGTAGTGTGTTACTGATGGTAGGCTTTGTTACTTTGGTCCCAGCTCTCTGCAGGTCATTCACTAGGTCCCCCCGTGTGGTTCTGGGATTTTTGCTCACCGTTCTTGTGATCATTTTGACCCCACGGGGTGAGATCTTGCGTGGAGCCCCAGATCGAGGAAGATTATCAGTGGTCTTGNTTCAAACAGGTGCCATTAATACAGGTAACGAGTGGAGGACAGAGGAGCCTCTTAAAGAAGAAGTTACAGGTCTGTGAGAGCCAGAAATCTTGCTTGTTTGTATGTGACCAAATACTTATTTTCCACCATAATTTGCAAATAAATTCATTAAAAATCCTACAATGTGATTTTCTGGATTTTTTTTCCTCATTTTGTCTGTCATAGTTGAAGTGTACCTATGATGAAAATTACAGGCCTCTCTCATCTTTCTAAGTGAGAGAACTTGCACAATTGGTGGCTGACTAAATACTTTTTTGCCCCACTGTACATCGGCGTATGCGGTTGACTGAGACGCATCCAATTCAAAATTGATATTTTCTAGCTTAAACTAACAGATTTCTATGGGGACTTTTGTATTATGCGAATTTGATTTCCATGAGGGCGCGGACATCGGCCTTAGGTTAATTACTTAATAAAACAGAGCGCTTAATGCACCAGACAAGCTCAGTGCATATAGTTGATTTGATTAATTTGATTTGTCTATATATATGGAAAAATACACATTTTAAAATGTCGACCAATCAACACACTCCAACATGCACTTAAACAACATTCAACTTACACTACACCCACACAGACATAAACGACATGAATATTGTTTATTAACTGGACCATTGCCTTCAGTCCATCTCTTCCTTGTAGAGTTGTTGTTCACTGAAAACAATGAAACACAATCAACGAAACGTAGATAACCCTGAAAGAACATGACTCAAAGTGTTTGCTGTAAAAAGCAGCATTAGTACGACTCCTTTTTGTGGTTACATACAGTATTGGTCAATTCTTTGTCCAAAACATGTTTTGCTCCGAAAATAACATTTAAGTCAATGTTTACAATATGGAGGGCAAACTCACTTCCTAACATCCACCCACCCCTACCTAGACCTTGCTACCCTATAAACAATAACAAGCACATATAGTTACTTAACTTTCTACCTACATTTTCCCCAGATATCAACGAGTGTGAGGTACATGGGACTTGCCCGCAGGTCTGCAAGAACACCAAGGGCGGGTACGACTGCGAGTGTGCCCCCGGCTACCGCAAAGTGGGTAATGGCAACCAGTGTGAAGCTGAGGGTGAGTTCACACCTCTACCATACTGTTGTATGTACCTGTTGTACCTGAGACCTACCTGAGACCTAACGCTTTGCTTTAGAAATATGCTAATTGCTAAGTATTTTGCTAATTAAAGGCCAGTTGTCTAATTTGCAAATTAACAGTTTGTTGGTTTTATCTCATTTTAGTACTGTTTAGGCCTATAAATTGAGTGTTTGGGATTTCAAAATAATCTCCATAATATTGTACACTATTTTGAACAAATAGTAACAATATTGTTGTTATTACAGTTGCTATTAATTTAGCAATGTTTCTGGAGCAACTTTTTATGGGGAAACTGAAAGAATTTACTTACCAGGTGCTGGGCCTCTCCTGTTGCTCCCAGAGAATATCCGTATCCGTAAGTTCAACTTGCAGATGGAGGCCTACCATGACTTCCTCGAGGAGCAGGAGCACATCATGGCTCTGGACTATGACTGGGACCACAACAACACTGGACTCAGTACGTCACACAAACAAAATTAGCTGCCTCCTATGACCCAGACAAAATAGCTACGATTATAGTAAAAAAAAAGATTTTTTTTTACAAAGAAACATATCAAAGTCAGGAATGCATATTCAAATACGTGTTTAACATGTTAGTTAAACTTACATGGAAAACCTTAAGTATCATCATACCTTAAATATCATAAAAAAGTGACTAAATAATACAACATAATAATCCTGACAAAAATAAGGTATCCATGTTAAAAGAGAGCTGACTAAGCTCTCCATGTCTTCCTCAGGTATGGTGTATTTCACGGTGGAGGGGAAGGACAATGCGGCAGGCGCCATCAAGAGGGCATATATACCCACAGTGGACGACAATAGCAACAATATAGCAGCCGCTGTCGACCTGGGCATCAAATACATTACCACGCCAGATGGTATCGCTGTTGACTGGGTCGGAAGGTAGGATGGCATGGCTGCGCCTCTTTATTTGTTTGTTTGTTTGTTGTTCAGCTTCCCTTGTAATGCAGAACTGGGAATACTCCCCTACTGTGCGGTTTTGGGTTTCATTCATATTCTGAAATGTTCACATTATGAAAATGTCATGTAATCTTTTAGCTAATATATCGATCATTGAAATTGTCATGGCAGTGGTTTCTACACAGTACTTGTTAATGGCTGTGAATGACTTTGATATGCAGTGCTACAACATGTTTGGGACATAACATGTTCTTTATTTTCCTGTGATTAGGAACCTGTACTGGACAGACTCGAGAGTCAAGAGGATAGAGGTGGCCATGCTGGATGGGCGCTACAGGAAGCACCTGGTCAAGACGGACATTGGCCACCCCTCGGCTGTGGCTGTCAATCCTCGACTGGGGTGAGAAGCATTGTAGGCTGCAATGAGTCTGGGGCTTGTATTGGAAGCTGTGGATGATGCTTTGAGAGGCTCACAATTGTTTTGTCCCAAGAAAATCATTAAAATAAAAAATGTGAACTTGTTTCAACTACAAATTGATGGATCATCGCAGTACGACAGTTTCACAATTGATGTGCAAGCAGTCATGGATGAGACATGGTCATATTTGTTTTTGAAAATCTGACATTTATCTGAAAAGCCTCTTTCAAAATAAATCTACTGTAGGTGGAACACTTATCCCTCATTTTCCTTTTCCACTTTACTTTCTTCATCCAGGTTGCTGTACTGGGCGGACAGCGGAACCGCGGCCAGGATCGAGTACTCATGGTTGGACGGGCAGCACCGGAATGTCCTGGTGCCCGACGGCCTGGGTTTTCCCACAGGCCTGTCAATCGACTATGGCAACGGTGACCGGGTCTACTGGTCCGATGCCAAGGAGAGTCGCATTGAGTCGGTGCTACCTTCCGGAGAAGACCGCCGCACTGCACTGTATATTGGTGAGGGCGGAGTAATACACCATGGGGTGGAGCGAAAAACATGAGACCTGAAAATAGTCCATTTTTTTATTGTTTGCTTTACTTGTACAAAACTCTATCATACGATTGCCCTGGCTCTCTGCGACAGTCAGCTGACTTACTATTCATTTTGGTACTTTTTTTATTCTTTAAAAGGGGCATTACACTCAATCTAAGTTTGGAGAATTGGTTCGTTTTTGACATTAGACTACTTATAGGTCTGAAAACAAACAGAAATTATGGTGGTACATTACATGGTTTCTAACCCTGTTTTCTTCTCTAATCGGTAACCTGTCATTTCTAACCCCTGTGTTTGTCTCTGTGGGCCCAGATGTGCGGTACCCTTTCAGTGTGAGTGTGTTTGAGGACCACATTTACTGGAGCACGCAGGAGAAAGGGGAAGTGTTCCGGCAGAATAAGTTTGGCCGGGGTACCAAGACCAAGCTGCTCACCGCTGGGCCCTGGCTCACCCAGATCAGTGTGTACCAGCAGCAGAGATACAACTCAATAGGCAGTGAGTGACACTTCAAACATCTCTTGTGTTTCCTGTTTGAAATAAATTAAAATGCAGTCTAGGTTTTAGTGACATTGTTTACTTGTGTCTGCCAGTGAAAACCCCTTGTAAAGGGATCTGCAGTCACTTGTGTCTGCTCAGACCTGGAGGCTACACCTGTGCCTGCCCTGAGGGAACCAGCTTTGTCTCTGGCAGCAACACAGAATGTGATGCAGGTACCATAGCCTCCTCCATCTTGGACTGTTGACTCTGTCTTGTATTCTAAATGTAAATTATCTGTATCTAGTTCCTCTTGGTTTGACTGTCGTGGTTAGCTACATTAGGTTTTTAATCTATTTTGTGTGCCACAACAAAATTGGAATAGCTGTAGGTGGGTCACCATTGAGAGACACTGTTCCAAACTTTAGTATTGGGCAGAGACAGGGTATGATGTAATACCTTAAACTAATAGTACCACTTTGAAGGAAATTGTGCTCCATATATTGTAGTGTGCATTGTTGTAGTTAACTGGTGTTGACCATGTATTAACCTTTGACTCTGACCCTCTGTCAGGATTTGACCCCCCACCGACCATGCCCCCTCCATGTCAGTGTATAAATGGCGGAACATGCTACTTTGATGACAACAAGGCCATGTGCATGTAAGTTGGCTGTTACATTAACTTGTCCTATTAGTGTCATTTTTAAGTGTCCACGGGTCCTGAAAAAGTATTAAAGTCTTACATTAATGTATCTGATTTAAAAGCCTTAAGTCCTAAAATGTCTTAAATTCAGTCTTCAAAGGTCTTAACAAATGTGACGGAGAGTGTTTCTTTTATATTGTGCAGCTGCTTAGGATCCGCCCCTTTTTTTCAATTTTCGCCTAAAATGACATAGACAAATCTAACTGGCTGTAGCTCAGGACCTGAAGCATGGATATGCATATTCTTGATACCATTTGAAAGGAAACACAAGTTTGTGGAAATGTGAAATTAATGTAGGTGAATATAACACATTAGACATTGTTTTTTTTCTACCATCATCTTTGAAATGTAAGGGAAAGACCACAATGTATTATTCCAGCCCAGGCGCAATTTAGATTTTGGCCACTAGATGGCAGCAGTGTATGTGCAAAGTTTTAGACTGATCCAATGAACCATTGCATTTCTGCTAACATTTTTGTAGCAAGACTGCCCAAATATGCCTAATTGGTTTATTAATAACTTTTTTATTAATAAGTTCATAACTGTGCACTCTCCTCAAACAATAGCATGGTATTATTTCACTGTAATAGCTACTGTAAATTGGACAGTGCAGTTAGATTAACAAGAATTTAAGCTTTCTGCCAATATCAGATATGTCTATGTCCTGGGAAATGTTCTTGTTACTTATAACTTCATGCTAATTGCATTAGCCTACTTTAGCTCAACCGTCCCGTGGGGGACCCACCGATCCTGTAGAGGTTATTAATTGTTGCCACCACGGCAAAAAAAATACAAAATTGAACATTTCAAGATGTAGAAGAACTATCCAACCACATGTCTGTGTGTGCACGTCAGGTGCGTGTGCCAGTGCGAGTCGGTCCGTTGCCAGAGGAGAGAAATGAGCGCAAGGTAGCCTAATAAGCCTATACAATTTGAAGACAACAACACTAACATTGCCCTCCTCTTATCGAAGCAAATTTGCTTACATCTGTAATTTCGGTGATTAGGCTACACAAATTCCTGCAGATTCTTTGGCTCTAAAACCATTATTTGGTCAACAATAATGTGATTTAATTAATCTGCTTCCTGCAATGAAAGTATGTATCTGCCCTGTCCCTGTTTTGTCCTGGCTCTCACTTCCGCTCACCTATTTAAACATGGAGTAAAGGGAGAGATGCATTCTGATAAGTGGAAGCATACTGACAGTTGAGCAACATTTCAAAATGTAATTGTGTGAAAGACAGTTTTTTAAATACTACTGATACTGTTATTAAAAAAGAGGAGAGTCTCAGCTTTATGTGAGTATAACAATTATTTCTCAACTGTCAATACATAGGAAATAACTTCACTTTACAAACAGAGTATGTAATTGAGAGCAGGTAGCTGACTAGTGGCGGCTATTCAGCAGCCTGATGGTCTGGGGGTAGAACCTATTGGCCAGTCTGTTAGTTTTAGCCATGATGCTCCTGTACTGCCCGCGTCTGAGTGATGGAAGCGGGGAGAACAGGCCGTTGCTCAGGTGGCTGAGGTCCTTGATAAACTTCTTGGCCTTCCTGCGACACCTGGTCTGGTAGGTGTCTTGGAGAGCAGGCAGTGTGCAACCAATGGTGCATTCAGCTGAGCGTACCACCCTCTGTAGAGCCTTGCGGTCAGCGGCGGTGGAGTCGTTGTACCAAGCTGTGATGCAGTACGACAGTATGTTTTTGATGTGAGGGCCTTCTGTGACAGGCCGAATTTCTTCAGCCTCCTGAGGTTAGAGTGGTTGTTGTTCCTTCTTCAAAATGGTTTGACCATTTCAGCTCCTTGGAGATGTGTACACTGAGGAACTTTAAGTTTTTGACAGTCTTCACAGCAGCCCCATTGATGAAGATGGGGGTGTGCCCAGCCTGGTTCCTCCTGAAGTCCACAATCGGCTCCTTTGATTTGCTGACGTTGAGAGGTTTTTTTACCTGGCACCACACCGTCAGAGTGCCTACCTCCTCCCTATAGGCCGTCTCATCGTTGTTGGTAATCTGGCCTACTACTGTCGTGTCGTCAGCACTCTTGATGGTGGAGTTGGAACTGTGTGAGGCCATGCAGTCGTGGGTATACAGGGAGTACTGGAGGGGACTGAGGATGTACCCTTGTGGGGCCCCCATGTGTAGGAGGTAATGTTGCCTACCTTCATCATCTGGGGGCGGCCCGTCAGGAAGTCCAGGACCCAGTTCCATAGGGAGGAGTTCAGTCCCAGGGCTGTGCGCTTTGTGGTGCGCTTAGAGGGCACAATGGCGTTGAAGGCCGAGCTGTAGTCGATAAAAAGCATCCTCACATACAGTACCAGTCAATCTACTCATCTACTCATTCAATCGTTTTTCTTTATTTTTGCAATTTTCTACATTGTATTGAAGACATCAAAAGTATTAAATAACACATATGGAATCATGTAGCAACCAGAAAAGTGTTAATCATATTTTAGATTCTTCAAAAAGCCACCCTTTGCCTTGATGACAGCTTTGCTGGATCTATTGGGGCGGTAAGCAAATTGAAGTGGGTATAGGGTGTCCGGTAACTAGGCTCTCAAAGCACTTCATGATGACAGAAGTTAGTGCTACGGGGCGATAGTCATTACGTTCAGTTACCTTTGCTTTCTTGGGTACAGGAACAATGTTGGACATCTTGAAGCAAGTGGGGACAGCAGACTGGGATAGGGAGAGATTGAATATGTTCGTAAACACTCCAGCCAGCTGGTCTGCGCATGCTCTGAGGAAGCGGCTAGGGATGTCGTCTGGGCCGGCAGCCTTGCAAGGGGTAACACACTTAAATGTCTTACTCACGTCGGCCATGGAGAACGAGTGCCCACAGTCCTTGGGAGCGGGCCGCGTCGGTGGCACTGTGTTATCCTCAAAACGGGCGAAGAAGGTGTTTAGCTCGTCTGGGAGCAAGACGTTGGTGTCCGCGACGTGGCTGGTTTTCCATTTGTAATCCGTGATTGTCTGTAGACCCTACCACATACATCTTGTGTCTGAGCCGATGAATTGCAACTCCATTTTGTCTCTGTACTGACGTTTAGCTTTGTTTGATTGCCTTACGGAGGGAATAACTACACTGTTTGTATTCAACCATATTCCCAGCCACCTTGCCATCGTTAAATGTGGTGGTTCACGCTTTCAGTTTTGCGGGAATGCTGCCATCTATCCACGGTTTCTGGTTTGGGTAGATTTTAATAGACACCGTGGGAACAACATCCTCTATATACTTCCTGATGAACTCAGTCACCGTATCAATTTTTTAATTTTTTATTTCACCTTTATTTAACCAGGTAGGCAAGTTGAGAACAAGTTCTCATTTACAACTGCGACCTGGCCAAGATAAAGCAAAGCAGTTCAACACATACAACAACACCTAGTTACACATTGGAGTAAACAAACACACAGTCAATAATACAGTAGAAAAAAAACAAATCTATATGCAATGTGTGCAAATAAGGTAAGATAAGGAACGTAAGGCAATAAATAGGCCATGGTGGCGAAGTAATTACAGTTTAGCAATTTAACACTGGAATGGTAAATGTGCAGTAGATGAATGTGCAAAGTAAAAATACTGGGGTGCAAAAGAGCAAGATAAATAAATCAATACGGTAGGGGATGAGGTAGTTGGTTGGGCTATGCACAGGTGCAGTGATCTGTGAGCTGCTCTGACAGCAGGTGCTTAAAGCTAGTGAGGGTGATAAGTGTCTCCAGTTTCAGTCAAATCAAATCAAATTGTATTTGTCACAAACACATGGTTAGCAGATGTCAATGCGAGTGTAGCGAAATGCTTGTGCTTCTAGTTCCGACCATGCAGTAGTATCTAACAAGTAATCGAACAATTTCACAACAACTACCTTATACACACAAGTGTAAAGGAATGAATAAGAGTATGTACATATAAATATATGGATGAGCGATGGCCGAACGGCATAGTCAAGATGCAGTAGATACATATGAGATGACTAATGTTGGATATGTAAACATTATATAAAGCATTGTTTAAAGTGGCTAGTGATACATTTGTTACATCCAATTTTCTATTATTTAAAGTGGCTAGAGATTTGAGTCAGTATGTTGGCAGCAGCCACTCAATGTTAGTGATGGCTGTTTAACAGTATGATGGTCTTGAGATAGAAGCTGTTTTTCAGTCTCTCAGTCCCAGCTTTGATGCACCTGTACTGACCTCGCCTTCTGGATGATAGCGGGGTGAACAGGCAGTGGCTCGGGTGGTTGTTGTCCTTGATGATCTTTTTGGCCTTCCTGTGACATCGGGTGGTGTAGGTGTCCTGGATGGCAGGTAGTTTACCCCCGGTGATGCGTTGTGCAGACCTCACTACCCTCTGAAGAGCCTTACGGTTGTGGGCGGAGCAGTTGCCGTACCAGGCGGTGATACAGCCCAACAGGATGCTCTCGGTTGTGCATCTGTAGAAGTTTGTGAGTGTTTTTGGTGACAAGCCCAATTTCTTCAGCCTCCTGAGGTTGAAGAGGCACTGTTGCGCCTTCTTCACCATGCTGTCTGTGTGGGTGGACCATTTCAGTTTGTCCGTGATGTGTACGCAGAGGAACTTAAAACTTTCCACCTTCTCCACTACTGTCCCGTCGATGTGGATAGGGGGGTGCTCCCTCTGCTGTTTCCTGAAGTCCACGATCATCTCCTTAGTTTTGTTGACATTGAGTGAGAGGTTATTTTCCTGACACCACACTCCGAGGGCCCTCACCTCCTCCCTGTAAGCCGTCTCGTCGTTGTTGGTAATCAAGCCTACCACTGTTGTGTCGTCTGCAAATTTGATGATTGAGTTGGAGGTGTGCTCGGCCACGCAGTCATGGGTGAACAGGGAGTACAGGAGAGGGCTGAGAGCGCACCCTTGTGGGGCCCCAGTGTTGAGGATCAGCGGGGTGGAGATGTTGTTTCCTACCCTCACCACCTGGGACCGGCCCGTCAGGAAGTGCAGGACCCAGTTGCACAGGGCGGGGTCGAGACCTAGGGTCTCGAGCTTAATGACGAGTTTGGAGGGTACTATGGTGTTAAATGCTGAGCTGTAATCGATGAACAGCATTCTTACATCGGTATTAGTCTTCTCCAGATGGGTTAGGGCAGTGTGCAGTGTGATTGCGATTGCGTCGTCTGTGGACCTATTGGGACGGTAAGCAAATTGGAGTGGGTCTAGGGTGTCTGGTAGGATGGAGGTGATATGATCCTTGACTAGTCTCTCAAAGCACTTCATGATGCCGGAAGTGAGTGCTACGGGGCGATAGTCATTTAGCTCAGTTACCTTAGGTTTCTTGGGAACAGCAACAATGGTGGCCCTCTTGAAGCATGTGGGAACAGCAGACTGGGATAACGGTTGATGAAATATGTCCGTAAACACACCAGCCAGCTGGTCTGCGCATGCTCTGAGGACACAGCCAGGGATGCCATCTGGGCCGGCAGCCTTGCGAGGGTTAACACATTTAAATGTTTTACTAACGTTGGCTGCGGTGAGCCCGCAGGTTTTGGTAGCGGGCCGTGTCGTTGGCACTGTATTGTCCTCAAAGCGAGCAAAG
This sequence comes from Hucho hucho, assembly GCA_003317085.1. Lineage (NCBI taxonomy): Eukaryota > Metazoa > Chordata > Actinopteri > Salmoniformes > Salmonidae > Hucho > Hucho hucho. Next base: position 292,440 of record QNTS01000753.1, on the reverse strand, counting down.
AAGTTGTTTAGTTTGTCTGGGAGCAAGACATCGTGGTCTGCGATGGGGCTGGTTTTCTGGTAAACGTCTATGTTATTCTCAGAGGCTACCCGGAACATATCCCAGTCCGCATCATCAAAACAACCTTGAAGCATGGATTCTGATTGGTCAGACCAACATTGAATAGACCTTAGCACGTGTACTTCCTGTTTTAGTTTCTGCCTATAGGAAGGGAGGAGCAAAAGGGAGATGTGATCTGATTTGCCGAAGTGAGGGCGGGGAAGGGCCTTGTAGGCGTCTCAAAGGCAAGTAGCAGTGATCTAATGTTTTTCCTAAGCGAGAACTACAGTCAATGTGTTGATAGAAATTCGGTAGCGCTTTCCTAAAATTTGCTTAGTTAAAATTCCCAGCTACAATAAATACGGTCTCAGGATATGTGGTTTCCAGTTTGCATAAAGTCCAGTGTAGTTCCTTGAGGTCCGTCGTGGTATCTGCTTGAGGGGGAATATACACAGCTGGGACTATAACCGAAGGGAATTCTCTTGGGAGGTAATACAATCAGCATTTTATTGTGAGGTATCCTAAGTCGGGTGAACGAAAGGACTTGAGTTTCTGTACAGTCGTGGCCAAAAGTTTTGAGAATGACACAAATATTAATTTTTACAAAGTTTGTTGCTTCAGTGTCTTTAGATATTTTTGTCAGATGTTACTATGGAATACTTAGGTATAATTACAAGCATTTCATAAGTGTCAAAGGCTTTTATTGAAAATCACATGAAGTTGATGCAAAGAGTCAATATTTGCAGTGTTGACCCTTCTTTTTTAAGACCTCTGCAATCCGCCATGGCATGCTGTCAATTAACTTCTGGGCCACATCCTGACTGATGGCAGCCCATTCTTGCATAATCAATGCTTGGAGTTTGTCAGAATTTGTGGGTTTTTGTTTGTCCACCCACCTCTTGAGGATTGACTGCAAGTTCTCAATGGGATTAAGGTCTGGGGAGTTTCCTGGCCATGGACTTAAAATATCGATGTTTGGTTCCCCGAGCCACTTGGTTATCACTTTTGCCTCATGGCAAGGTGCTCCATCATGCTGGAAAAGGCATTGTTCGTCACCAAACTGTTCCTAGATGGTTGGGAGAAGTTGCTCTCGGAGGATGTGTTGGTACCATTCTTTATTCATGGCTGTGTTCTTAGGCAAAATTGTGAGTGAGCCCACTCCCTTGGTTGAGAAGCAACCCCACACATGAATGGTCTCAGGATTCTTTACTGTTGGCATGACACAGGACTGATGGTAGTGCTCACCTTGTCTTCTCCGGGCAAGCTTTTTTCCGGATGCCCCAAAATGACTTCACCCCAGTCCTCAGCAGTCCAATCCCTGTACCTTTTGCAGAATATCAGTCTGTCCCTGATGTTTTTCATGGAGAGAAGTGGCTTCTTTGCTGCCCTTCTTGACACCAGGCCATCCTCCAAAAGCCTTTGCCTCACTGTGCGTGCAGATGCACTCACACCTGCCTGCTGCCATTCCTGAGCAAGCTCTGTACTGGTGGTGCCCCGATCCCGCAGCTGAATCAACTTTAGGAGACGGTCCTGGCGCTTGCTGGACTTTCTTGGGCGCCCTGAAGCCTTCTTCACAACAATTGAACCGTTCTCCTTGAAGTTCTTGATGATCCGATAAATGGTTGATTTATGTGCAATCTTACTGGCAACAATATCCTTGCCTGTGAAGCCCTTTTTGTGCAAAGCAATGATGACGGCACGTGTTTCCTTGCAGGTAACTATGTTTGACAGAGGAAGAACAATGATTCCAAGCACCACCCTCCTTTTGAAGCTTCCAGTCTGTTATTCAAACTCAATCAGCAAGACAGAGTGATCTTCAGCCTTGTCCTCGTCAACACTCACACCTGTGTTAACGAGAGAATCCCTGACATGATGTCAGCTGGTCCTTTTTTTGGCAGGGCTGAAATGCAGTGGAATTTTTTTTGGGGGATTCAGTTCATTTGCATGGCAAAAAGGGACTTTGCAATTAATTGCAATTCATCTGATCACTCTTCATGACATTCTGGAGTATATGCAAATTGCCATCATACAAACTGAGGCAGCAGACTTTGTGAAAATTAATATTTGTGTCATTCTCAAAACTTTTGGCCACGACTGTATGTTATCACAATCACACCATGAGTAGTTAATCATGAAACATACACCCCCACTTTTCTTCTTCCCGGAGAGTTTTTTATTCCTGTCTGCATGATGAACTGAGAACCGAGCTGGCTGTATGGATGGGGACAGTATATCCCGAGAGAGCCATGATTCTGTGAAACAGACTGTTACAGTCCCTGATGTCTCTCTGGAAGGAGATCCTCGCCCTGAGCTCGTCTACTTTGTTGTCCAGAGACTGAACATTAGCGAGTAATATACTCAGAATTGGTGGATGGTGTGCTCGCCTCATGAGTCGGACTAGAAATCTACTCCGAATACCTCTTCTCCGCCGGCGGCGTCCTGGAGCAGCCTCTGGGATAAGTTCAATTGCCCTGGGGGGTACGAACGAAGGATCCAATTCGGGAAAGTCGTATTCCTGGTCGTAATGCTGGTGAGTATGTAATAACAGAAAAAACATGATGGGCTAATAATGTAAGCAATAACACACAAAAAAACAAAACACTGCAGGGTTGCTTAGGAGCTAGAAGCAGAGCTGCCATGTCTGTCGGTGCCATCAACAGCTAGCTGGTCTGCAACTGCTCTGAGGGCATGGCTAGGGATGCCGTATGGGCCAGCAGCCTTGCGAGGGTTAACACGTTTTAATAACTTTTATACGTCCTCCGTGAAGACCGTAAGCACATAGCCCTTGTTGTCGTCACAGGCTCTACTCAGCAGCTCAGAGTCGTATTGCTCGAAGCGTGAGAAAAAGGTGTATCGCTCGTCCGGTAGGGCGGAGTTGGTGGTAATCCGTGATCGTTAGAAGCCCGTCACATACACCTCGTATCCGACCCGCTGAATTTTTCCTCCACTTTGTCCCTATACTCGTCATCTTGATCAGTTGCCCCCGGGTCAATATGCACAAAAAACATGTTACAAATCAAAATATCCATCATGCATTCTTTGAACATGTTAGATGAAACTTCTTTCATGTCTTACTTGGCACTGGAAAAACTCAGTCTAGAGCTACAGTTGAAGTCGGAAGTTTGCATTCACCTTAGCCAAAAATTCACTGTCTTAGGTCAGTTAGGATCACCAGTTTATTTTAAGAATGTGAAATGTCAGAATAATAGTAAAGAGAATGATTTATTTCAGGTTTTATTTCTTTCATCACATTCTGTTCTAGAAATGTTGTTCTCAATGTTCATAAACTGAACTTCAATTAAACAAACTCTGTCTGTTACCCAGTATTTGTATGATACTGGTTGAAATGAGACAAACAGAGGCCCAATCTATAATGGTCAAATGTGGATTATTTATTCATGGGAGAGCTCTAAAAGGTGTACACAGTCTTTTATATGGTACAATGTTGAAATACCAAGATACAAAATTCCCACCACTTCCCCCACCCTTTCCAAGAAAATAGTATCTTCCCACAGTACCCATTCATTCCTTATCACAATCTTTGCAACATAAATCAAACTTGGGCGGTTCTTTAACTATCTCTCCTGTCTTCAAGGGCAGGGGCCTCTCGCATGTGTCTGGTAGAATCAAATAATTCTTTGTTCTCCGTACCAGCCTGTTCCACACAAAGTTAATATCTAGACACACACACATTAATTGGACTGCCATTTGTCTTGTAACCCTATCTCTATTGCATACATTTTCAGAATGGAATGTTCTTAGTATTAAGTACAAACATTTAGTCATCAAAACATAAAATCTATAACACATTCCCAGTGGGTCATACGTTTACATACAATCAATTTGTATTTGGTAGCATGCTACCTTTTAATAGTTTAACTTGGGTCAAACATTTCAGGTAGCCTTCCACAAGCTTCCCACAATAAGTTGGGTGAATTTTGGCCCATTCCTCCTGACAGAGCTGGCGTAACTGAGTCAGGTTTGTAGGCCTCCTTGCTCGCACACGCTTTTTCAGTTCTGCCCACAAATGGTTGAAAAAGTGGTTGAAAAAAAGAGTTTTAATGATCCAACCTAAGTTTATGTAAACTTCCGACTTCAACTGTACCTTGCTTCAAAGTATAGCCATTTGATACCTGATTCACTGAATAAGGTAATTATTTTATTTGACTTTTTGGTTGTAGGCTAATGTTCTAATGGTATAGCATAATATCTCCAAGAGAGCTACTGGTTTTGTAGACTTTTGTTCCACCCTCTACTCTAACACACCAACTGCTCAACAGGACCTTGTTAAGCTGACTCAGGTGTGCTGGATCAAAAGCCTGCACACCCAGTGGCTTGGCTTTCCAGATGGAGACCACGTGTTTTATACAGTAACATAGCTGTATATTTGACTTTAAAGCATTTTTTTCACAGTGGTTTCGTTATGATATTGAGCATCATTATACTATGCTGATATTGGTATCGAAGCCACAATTCTGAACACTTAGGCCTAGAGTTTGTGATTTAGCTAATGATTAGCCCATTGGTGTAGCCTAAACAAATGCAGATGGGCAACCCATGCTTCAGACATCTATATCCTAGCTGCTATGCTACTACATCTGTTAGGCTACAGGAGAATGCACATTGCTAAAATAGCACACCTGCCTGATAATATTATGAGCCATGTACTGTAGGTTATAGCCCTTGGTGAATTTCAGACATAAAAATATTACTTTTGCCAACGTGGAGAGGAATATTAGCAGGTGTGTGGCGCTCGCAAACCTCAAAATTGGTATTGATTTACATTCCAAGTGGCATTAAAAAGTAATAAATTCAACAAATAACCTGAACGTAACGTGTGACTCTGTCCTTATTATGGATAGCGTACGAGCCCTGCCGGTGTTACCTCTCTCTGTATAACATTGGTTACATTTTTTCCTCAGATGTCCTCCAGAATGGCATGGAGACCTTTGCGAGATAAACATATTTGGGGTGGTCGAATCTTCAGGTACATGCTACAATATATCCATGATCCATCGGTATTTTGTTCATACATGTTTTTTTCCATACCACAAGATGTCAATGTCTTTCCGTCCCCCCTTTGTCTCGCTCTATCTTTCTCCCTTTCACCTCATATCCTTCTCTTCCTTTTCTTTCACCCCCTCTCTCATTCTCTCCTCTCCCTCACGCAAACCCTCTCTCCTTCCCTCCCTCCCTCCTGTCATTCCCCCTCCCTCCCAGTGGGTATAGCCATCGGGGTGACTGTACTGATAGTACTTCTCCTTGGGGGTCTGGTCTATGCTGCCCAGAGGAAGGCCAGTGTCAGGGAGACAATAAGCCACATCATGTCAAGTATGCCTAGCTTCAGGTGAGCCACAGTTCCACAGGTACTGCCACACTATATCTTGTCCACTAGCCCATTAGATTCTAAATGAATGCTAATGCTAAAGCTAGCCCCCCAGCTCATTAGATTCTAAATATATAGAGATTCTAATGCTAAAGCTAGCCCAAAAACCCATTAGATTCTAAATCTAAAGGGATGCTAAAGCTAAAGCTAGCCCAACAACCCATTAGATTCTAAATCTAAAGGGATGCTAATGCTAAAGCTAGCCCAACAACCCATTAGATTCTAAATCTAAAGGGATGCTAATGCTAAAGCTAGCCCAACAACCCATTAGATTCTACATCTAAAGGGATGCTAATGCTAAAGCTAGCCCAACAACCCATTAGATTCTAAATCTAAAGGGATGCTAA
>QNTS01000753.1:270291-286579 GCA_003317085.1 Hucho hucho | reverse complement strand
ATGCTAAAGCTAGCCCAACAACCCATTAGATTCTAAAGGGATGCTAATGCTACGTTTCCTCATAATACAGAGCTAATATCTGTATCCTAATACTTTAATTCATACCAGGTGTACTTTTATTGGATATTTTCAGGGGTGCCTCATATCAAAGCTCTGACCCATCAAAGGAGGAGGGGAGTGACCCGGGTCCAAGCCTCAAAGCGGTTTGTCTAATCATGATTTGTTAATAATCCATAAAACAAAAACATTAAAGTATTTCAATCAGTATTTTCCAGCACACAGACTCCTACAGTACTGTGGTTAGCTTATGTTCATGCAAGGCGTCTCTTTACATAGTCTTACGGTCAATGTCTCATCAATGTCTCATCAGGAGCCCTGTACTGCTGTTCCTATGGAGGAGGAAGGGGGGAAGAGTTTTGAGAACCCGGCCTATGCAGCTGAGGGGGTTGAGAGACCTGCCCCTAACGGTATCACAACTGCCATCCTTGTGCCCAATGGGACAGCAATGGTCAATACACCAAATATACTTTATTAGCTAATATATGTACTATGTAACCTTTATTTAACTAGGCAAGTCAGTTAAGAACAAATTCTTATTTACAATGACGGCCTACCCTGGCCAAACCCGGACGACGCTGGGCCAATTGTGCGCTGCCCTATGGGACTCCCAATCACGGCCGGATGTGATACAGCCTGGAATCGAACCAGGGATGCAGTGCCTTAGACCGCTGCGCCACTTGGGAGCCCTATAATGTACTGTATTCTGTTAAATCATCCCAATGTGGATTTCAGAAGTTCTATGATTTTAGTTTTACTAAGACAACACTGGCTGGGTCACATCCAATCAGCTTGTGGGCCAGATTTCACACGTGGGCCCGCCAGTTGAAGACCCCTGTTTTGGAGTTTCAATTGAGAGCTAGTTAAAAGGTGTATTATTATTGTTTTTAGGGACATGCACTGGGCAGTATGCCAATGTCATTCAGAACATAGAACATGAGGAAGACCACCCTGTCGACTGTATCTTGCGTGTAGTTCTGAACTGTTCTTTATGTTGTCCTTGGTTCTATAGGAGAACATTGAGAACCCGTTGTATGCTGAGGTTCGTGTGGTAGCTGAGCCTGACCGTGAGCCCGATGCTAGCGCCACACCTGCTAATACTGTATCAGTCGAGGTAGGTACCATTTCAAAACAAACACATTAAGGGGCTAGTTATAGTTCACAACTAAAATAGAAGCTGGTCAGCTTGTTTTCATTTTCATGGGATAGTTAACTTTTTAAAGTTTTAGTTGACATTTGACATAGGGTGAATTATCCCTTTTAAATGTGGTCTTAACTCAAACAGACTGACAAGTTTAGATTTTTTTGAGGTGAACTATCCCTTTAAAATATCAGACAATAGAGTAAGTTCTTTACAGTTCAGGCTTTTATAACTTTTTTTTCTGGCCGCGATTTTAGGGGGCCTTTGAGAATCCAGCGTACTCTTCAGAATCAGATGAGGAACTGACTCCCGAGGAACCAGTCGCCGACGAGTCACTAAAGGTATCCATGGAGACGATAAAGGACAATTAGACATGGATACTACTCTGTACTTTGTGAAAATTATATATGATGAGTACTGTCATGTTTTAATTGTAGTGTACAGCTCTCTCTGTGTATACCATACTATGAAATTACTGTAAATGTTATGCGTACTTGAATATGGTCATATGATGTCTATGTTTGAGATATAAGTTCATGTTAATTTACCTGAATGCCAATAATTGTTTCTTTCACACCACCCTCTTCAGTTCGAAGCCATTCCTGATGACAATGCCGACGACAGTTTCATAAACCCAATGTTCTCGGTGAGTGTTCAAGAAATTTGTGTGCAATCCATCGGTGCATTCTACAATAGAATGTGTGTTTTATTGTTTTCATATGCGCTTTGGTGTATTGATGTCTTCTTTATGCACAATGGCAGTGTAATATAAGTTGTAGACCTGGGTAGAATACTTAATAATACTTTATAGTTTCAAATAAACTCCAAGCTACATCAAGCACACCTCAAACACGTTCAAATCTTTAAACACACAAGATCAAATACTGTCTGTCTTCATTCTAATGCTCTTTCGACAGGATCCCATTTACCCATCCACCCCAGCAGACTCCTTCATTTGACCTCCACACCAGGCAAATCAGTGGACAAAACACCAGGACTAAACACTGGACTAAACTGAGCACTAGGACTAACACTGGATTTAACTGAGCACTAGGACTAACACTGGACTAATCATACCTCCCCCACCTCTCCCTGGTTGGAAAATGGGTTATTAAAGCAAACCTACTGTAATTTCTTCCTCAATATATTTCATGATGTGTGCAATGATGTGCCAAAAAAATTTGATTTAGTGGATTATTATTGGGTAAGCATTAGAATAAGCCACCTCAATATAGGTGGTAATTTCTCTCTAGGAGCTGATCCATTGTCAGTATTGTGGAATACTTCTAATGTAAAGGTTAGATTTTAATGGAGAAAGCTGATCCGAGAGCAGTGCTGCCTTTCTTTTGATCCTATCAGTATGGACATATTCTCCAACGAAACACAGAGTGAACGTTAACTCTACGTGGTGTTCTGTCGTTGTAAGAACAATGCATCGTTAAAACAAGTTCCATCGCTATTGGGAAACTGGGCCCAGAGCAGTTAAAGGAAGTGATGCGATAGTGAGTGAACGGTAGAACGGATGTTTCTAGAATGATGTGCCTTAGTTATAAGTATTTATAACTAAGGCTATATTTTTATGATTACTTTAATTATTTTGATTGACTCTCGTCATAAAGCGAAAAACAAACTGTTGATTTATATGATGTTGTAAATTATCTTGTTTGATACTGTATGATTAAACCGTTTGTTGTAGAGTTTGATAAGTGTTCTTGGAGATGAACCTTGGCAACCAGGCCTTCAATTTCTTCATCCTATGTATTATGAGTAGGGCCCTGTGTATTGCTTAATGTCACATGACCTGGATTTTAAACTTTATTTAAAGCTTTTTTTATCAAACCATCCACTTTTTTATGTCAGATGTTCCAGCACCATCCTCAGACAGTTTCTAAAATCTTTGGTATAATTCAAATTTCTAGAAAAGGCTTTAAAAATGCAGGTCATGTGACATGATTAACCAAAACACAGGGCCCTAATTATGAGATCAATAAAAGTTTAATAATCTGACCAAAAATGAATTGTTTGGATGAAGGACAATATGGATGGTAATTATGTTAGTATTAACAATAAGATATTGGCCAACACACCACAATACAGTAGGCTACATATACATATATACTCTCTCCTTCTTTCTCCTTCCCCTCATTCTCTGCATCCCTTTTTTGTGTTTGTGTCTGTCCACGCCACACATATTTGCCAAGCAATCAGCAAAGAGACTCACACTGGTATCATCTGAGTATGATGACCCTGATTCCCATGTAGTGTTTGCTGTGACCCACTGAACTTGTCTGCTGTGCTCCCTGCTCAGCCATAAAAGCCTACAGCCCTACACTAAACACATAGCCACATCTTAGTGATAACTGATGGGGTAACAAAAGCAATGACTACAGCACCTTTCCTCTTCTCACCTCTCCTCCCCTGTCCTGCTCTCCCTTTCCCTCCTCTCATCCTGCCATCATAAATGTCTTATCACATCAAGGCTTCCCCTTTGAGTAGACTGTAACTACACTCCAAAAGGGTTCTTTGACTGTCCCCATAGAACCCTTTTTGGTTCCAAGTAGAACCCTATTTGGTTCCATGTAGAAACCACTGTGGAAAGGGTTCTAACTGGAACCCCCAAAAATTATACCTGGAACCAAAAGGGTTCTTCAAAGGGTTCTCCTATGAGTGTAGGGCACTAAAAGAGAGGGAGGGAGTAGATGGAGGACAGAGTGGTTGGTTAAGGGATAAGTGGAGTGATTGTGCGGTGATGGAAGAGTGGAGGGATGGGGGGCAGAAAAGGAGGGAAGTAGGGGGACTGGTAAATTAGAACCAAAAAGGTGCTATCTAGAACCTAAAAGGATTTTTCGGCTGTCCCCATAGGAGAACCCTTTGAAGAACCCTTTTTATTTCCAGGGAGAACCTTTTTGGTTCCAGGTAGAACCAAAAAAAGGGTTCTACCTGGAACCAAAAAAGGTTATCCCTATAGGGACAGCCGAAGAACCCTTTTGGAACCCATTTTTCTAAGTGTGTCATTTAGCAGACACTCTTATCCAGATCGATTTACAGGAGCAATTAGGGTTAAGTGCCTTGCTCAAGGGCACATTGACAGATTTGTCACCTAGTCGGCTTGGGATTCGAACCAGCGGCCTTTCAGCTACTGGCCCAATGCTCTTAACCACTAGGCAACCTACCACCCCATAATGATTCATGGGCATGTTTTAGTTCTACTACACCCACATGTCAAATCTGCTTATCAACTCAAGCATGTCACAATCAGCAACATTGGTGAAGCAGCTATAGAAAGAGAGAGAGGAATGGGGTGGACCACGAGATCCTGCATCTATGCGTCTGTATGAGAGAGAGGATGGACAGAGGGGGGGAGGGAGGAGACTGAGCGAGAGATAGATTGAGAGAAAGGGAGGACCAGAGAAGTGCAGTGCTGCATGCGTGTCTGTGTGAGAAGGAGGAGAGAGTGAACATGAGAGGGAGGAGAGAGTGATGCAGCTAGCAGGGAAGCTAATGGCAGGTTTACACAGGAATCAAGACACAGCGCTAGGCACCAACCCAAAGGAGTAAAAGGAGGGATTGCCAATGCACACACGCCCACACAGATACACACCACAGACTGAGCAGAGCATGAATAAGGTAAGGATCTTATTCTGTTCCATTTTATAATTATTCTGGCAGAGGTTGTCTCAGCAGGAGGGAAGGATTCAGCAATTAAAGGGACCCTGTTTTGTATGTGAAAGCTGCAGGGATGCTCAGCCTTGTGTGTGTTCTTGTGAAACCTGCTAGGATTCTCCAAATGCTGGATTTTACAAAAACAAGTGTAGTGGATTTATAGATTGCCGTATGTAATCTTTAAATCCAATCTATTTAGTTTGCTATAGCTGCTGTATGTTTGATTTGATATTAGAGGTAGCATTGAATGCCATGGAACTGTAGGTTGAATGATACATTTAGTATGTCTTTGTGTTCTGTGTGGGGGGGGGGGGGTTCATGTTGATAAGCGTGTGCTGTGTTAATGCAAAGTAAACTTCTCAGACTAATTATATCCGTTTATACAAATTGCATTTGAATTGCAAAGATGAGCATGCATTATGAAACATCAGTAATGGAATGACAAGGACACATCGCATTCTTACCTTGCATGACCGCCCCTGCTCTCTTTGGCCTGGAATGATTCAATAAATGAGCTTAGAGTGGCCTGGTCATCTCACTGTATTTCTTTTTTAAATACTACAGCATATTTATAAACCACTTGCCATAAGCCATCACATTGCTTACACCAACTCATTGCTTTTCAGACACTTTAAGGGACGGGGGAAAGAGGTTTGTTTGCAGACCAGGCAGTCAACCGTTACTTAAGGATAACAGGTGAGGCCATGGGTTGTGTCACGCACCAACACACACACACACTGGGTAGAAGGGCAGATGGTGACAGGTCTGTGTTTTGAGTGACCTTACCTTACCCCTCTCTGGCACCACCCACAACAACAGATAAATCATCCACTCTTCATCCGACTCTACAGGCAGGCAAACAGGTGGTGAGGGAGAGAGAAGGGATGGCGAGAGAGAGGAAAGAGAGGAGAGTGCATGTGTGTTTGTGCGTGACACCACCCTTGGCATTGACAGAGAGATGGGGAATGGAGAGAGAGAGGGAGAGGTCAACAACAAGGGGTCAAAATCTGCTGAATGAAGACCGTGCTATCATATGATACTGTGACCTTAGATAGCATAGCTGAGGGGGTTCACCATCAGTCATAGAGACAGGCACTATGAAAGACTATTGTATGTCTACGCAACGTAACGATGAGTAACCTTGCCTGAGACCTGAAGACTTGTGTCCGAGCTAATGCTTATAGGCTTTGTCTCAATAGGCTGATCTGGTCCTGAGACACAAAAGCGTAACAACCATGTAACTACAGCAGTGAGCTATAACAGATTTGAAGAAAATATCTTAACAATCTCTTTAAAATCTCTTCACACTGCTTATCATTTAGGTCTCTGAAGTTTAAACAGACAACGATTTTGGCTTTTAACACTGTCGCAACCGTGTCCATTAGCCCGATGCTTAGGGACTTGGCTAAAAGTACAGACCTCTTTGTCTAATGCTTAGTCTTCTGGAACAGATGATAATCCTCTCACCACCCTCACTACAAAACTACTGCGTGCAGCAGTATAGTATAGTGTGCATGTAACAGAGTACCATGCCACAGATGGTGCTAACACATTGTAGTCCCACTACTATTCTATAGACCACTCTGTATTAGAAAGTACTACCAAAGGCATTCCTCTTGTCCCGGACCATATAGCCAGTAGGAAACCACATATTGTTCAGTGGCAGGCAGACAAATGTCAGTGGGAGAAGGCTGTCCACTCTAAGCTCTCCTCCACTGCTTGTTATCAGAGTCCTGGAGAGGGGAGGGATGGAGGAATATAGGGGATGGACAGAGAAGATGGTTTGCGAGGGAGAGAAAGAGGTTAGGGGGGGAAGGGCAGAGAGGATGGGAGGGAGTATGAGAGAGGGAAGATGTGGGCATGAAAGAAGGGTAAGAGGGAGAGGGGTAGGGAGGAGATGTAGGGAGAAAGAGAGAAGAGGGATGGGGAGGATAAAGGAGGGATAAGAGGGAGGGAGGGATAGAAAGATGGGTTGGGAGGTAACGAAGAGGAATGGAGAGGGTGAATGGAGAGAGAAGGGATCCAGCTTTTGTCAAATTAATATCAAAAGTAGAATTTTTTGCATTTCACCTAACCCTAACCCTTTCCTAACCTTAACCTAATTCTCATAACCTGCTACATTAATTTTCCAAATCTGCTGCGTAAATTCTAACCTGCTAAATTCTAACCGTTTATGATGAGGGTGGATGATATTTTATTTCATGAGCATGACCTTATTTCTACTACAGCATGTTGGATGACTGTCATTCATATTCCATTCACCCAGTTCAAAGTAACATCGCTAGGTTTAGGCTACTACATGATACTCTAATTTTCACTATACCCATCAACTTAGCCTATGAATGAAAGTTTACAATGTAGGTGCACACAGGTCAAGAGACAAATTTGAGATGACAGACAGTGACACATGGACAGACACTGACACATTCAATACCGCCTTGCACACTCTTGCCTGCATCTAACTTATCTAGGGTGTAATGATTAGTCCAATAGCTGCAAACAAGAGTTTCTATTGGACAAATTCTGGTATTTTTGTCCCCGTTTCGTTTTCTTCCGTTTTAAGAAACGTTTTTCAACAGAATCGGTGGAATGAATACACCCCTGATCACGCATAAACACAGTTCACTTTCATAGCAGCCACGTTGAATTCATTCTAGCCTCTATGCACTCTCCTCCTCTCACCTTTTCTCTTCATTTGTGGACTTCAATGAACATAACATCAGCTATACGTGACCAGGCCAAAAAACCTTTCCAAGCCAAACCATGTCATAACTGCTACACACATAACTGCTACATACATCGTTGTCCCCATATTAGCTAAAGTAACGTCCTAGTCAACATAACTAATAGAACTAATGCATTACTAAACCCACTACAATCTTGCAGTAACGTTAGTGTATAGTCAGTAAGCAGTTACACTGGCGGGCCCCAGTGGCAGTAAATGAATAAAACCAAAAGTTTACCTTAACTTGACTTGGAAGAGTTCCAGTGTTATGTTGGATAGTCATAGCCAGCTAACTAACATAGCATCCCTTTGTTTGAGCCGGGTGTTTGAGTAACTAAACAAGCCAGCTGCATTTGCTAGCTAAGTAAGTGAAACTGAAAGTGAAAACAAATGATTCTCTCTCGCTCTCTTCTCCTTCATTTTTGAAGAAATTCATTTGTTGAAAACTGTTCAACTATTGTCTCTCTCTCTTTGAGTCAACTACTCACTACATTTTATGCACTGCAGTGCTAGCTAGCTGTAGCTTATGCGTTCAGTAATAGATTTATTCTCTGATCCTTTGATTGGGTGGACATGTCAGTTCATGCTGCAAGAGCTCTGATAGGTTGGAGGATGTCCTCCAGAAGTTGTCATAATTACTGTGTAAGTTTATGGAAGGGGGTGAGAACCAAGAGCCTCCTAGGTTTTGTATTGAAGTCAATGTACCAAGAGGAGGACGGAAGCTAGCTGTCCTCCAGCTACACTATGGTGCTACCCTACAGAGAGATGTTGAGGCTACTGTAGACCTTCGTTGCAAAACAGTGTTTTAATAAATTATTTGGTGATGTGAACATATTTTTTTAATAGTTTTATCTAAAAAATGTCAATGTTTTAACATTTTGATTTTCATGAAATTCACTGAGGATGGTCCTCCCCTTCCTCCTCTGAGGAGCCTCCACTGGCGTACACAGATTTGCAGACGTTATTGCAGGTGCAGCAAAATGCTTGCGCTTCTAGTTCCAACAGTGCATTAATAATACCTAGCAAATAACAATTACTAAACAATACACAAATAACCAAACAAGTTCTAATAAAGAAATTACGAAATATCAGAGCGAGCAATTTCGTTTTGATATTTTTATATATATATATATATATATATATATATATATATATATATACACATAATACCCCAAAATGACAAAGCGAAAACAGGTTTTTAGAAAATGTTGCTAATGTATACAAAATAAAAAAGCATATCTTATTTACATAAGTAATCAGACCCTTTGTTATAAGACTTGAAATTGAGCTTGGATGCATCCTGTTTCCATCGGCCATCTTTGAGATGTTTCTACAACTTGATCGGAGTCCACCTGTGGTAAATTCAATTGATTGGACATGATTTGGAAAGGCACGCATCTGTCTATATAAGATACAACAGCTGACAGTGCATGTCAGAGCAAAAAACAAGCCATGAGGTCGAATAAATTGTCTGTAGAGTTCCAAGACAGGATTGTGTCTTGGCACAGATCTGTGGAAGGTACCCAAAATTGTCTGCAGCATTGAAGGTCCCCAAGAACAGAGTGGCCTCCACCATTCGTAGATGGAAGAAGTTTGGAACCACCAAGGCTCTTCCTAGAGCTGGCCGCCTGGCCAAACTGAGCAATCGGGGATGAAGGACCTTGGACAGGGAGGTGAACAAGAACTCGATGGTCACTTTGACCTTTATGGCAGAGTGACCAGACGGAAGCCACTCCTCAGTAAAAGGCACATGACAGCCCACTTGGAGTTTACCAAAAGGCACGTAAAGGAGAAACAAGATTCTCTGGTCTGATGAAACCAAGACTGAACACTTTGGCATTAATGCCAGGCATCACGTCTGGAGGAAACCTGGCACCATCCCTAAGGTGAAGCATGGTGGTGGCAGCATCATTCTGTGGGGATGTTTTTCAGCGGCAGGGACTGGGAGACTAGTCAGGATCGAGGGGACAACGATCATAAGCACACATGCAAAACAAAGCAGGAGTGGCTTCGAATGCCCTTGAGTGGCCCAGCCAGAGCCCGGACTTGAGCCCGATCGAACATCTCTGGAGAGACCTGAAAATAGTTGTGCAGCGATGCTCCCAATCCAACCTGACAGAGCTTGAGAGGATCTGCAGAAAAGAATGGGAGAAACACCCCAAATACAGGTGTGCCAAGCTTTTATCATGATATCCAAGAAGACTGAGGGCTGTAATCGCTTCCAAAGGTGCTTCAACAACGTACTGAGTAAAGGGTCTGAATACTTCTGCAAATGTGATATTTCCGTTTATTTATTTTTATAAATGTGCAAAAATGTCTAAAAAATAGGTTTTGCTTTGTCATTATGGGGTATTGTGTGCAGATTGATGAGGGGGGAAAAACAATGTAATCCATTTTAGGATAAGGCTGTAACGTAACAAAATGTGGAAAAAGTAAAGGTGTCTGAATACTTTCCGAATGCACTGTATACCCGTGTATATACACAGATTTTGTTTTTAAATGCAACACGTAAAGTGTTGGTCCCATGTTTCATGAGCTGAAATAAAAAATCCCCAAAATGTTCCATACGCACAGAAACCTTATTTCTCTCAAATGTTGTGCATCAATTTATTTATATCCCTGTTAGTGAGCATTTATCCTTTGCCAAGATAATCCATCCACCTGACAGGTGTGGCATATCAAGAAGCTGAATAAACAGCATGATAATTACACAGGTGCACATTGTGCTGGGGACAATAAAAGGCCACTTTTAAAATGTGCAGTTTTGTCACACAACACAATGCCACAGATGTCTCAAGTTTTGAGGGAGCGTGAAATTGGCATGCTGACTACAGGAATGTCCACTAGAGCTGTTGCCAGAGAATTTAATGTAAATTTTTCTACCATAAGCTGCCTCCAACGTCGTTTTAAAGAATTTGGCAGTACATCCAACCGGCCTAGCCAACGCAGACCACATGTAACCACGCCAGCACCACATCCGGCTTCGTCACCTGTGTGATTGTCTAAGGGGGGGGGGAGTATTTCTGTCTGTAATAAAGCCCTTTTGTGGGGAAAAACTAATTCTGATTGGCTGGGCCTAGCTCCCCAGTGGGTGGGCCTGGCTGCCAAATGGATGGGCCTATGCCCTCCCAGGCCCACCCATGGCTGCACCCCTGCCAAGTCATGTGAAATCCATACATTAGGACCTCATTTATTTATTTCAATTGACTTACTTCCTTATATGAACTGCAACTCAGCGCAAAGCAGTCTCTAAGGTGCAGGGTAGATTACCGGGTGGTAGCCGGCTAGTTAAAGTGACTAAGGTTCAGGGCAGGGAACTGGGCGGAAGCCGTCTAGTGGTGGCTGTTTAACAGTATGATGGCCTGGAATTATAAGCTGCTTAACAAACTCTCGGTCCCAGTTTTGATGCACCTGTACTGTCTCCTCCTCCTAGATAGGAGCGGGGTGAACAGTTAGGGTCAATGCCATTTCAATTCAGTCATTTCAGGAATTCAACTCAAATTCAAAATGTTCTCATTGAGAAGCTTTGTGAAATGTCAATTGACCTTCTGAATGTAAAAGGAATCGGACCCCAACTGGTAGCCACTAGCCATAACATTATCCAAACTTGCATTACTGTATTTCATGTTAGCATGCAAGCTATGTTACCTAACTTACGGGTAACACACACACAGTTAGTTTTTCCAGGGAAGATAAAGTAAGATGCAGTGTATGGTACCGGCATGCAATCATCATGTTGTTTGGATTAAACTTTTCATTTGTATTATTATGTTGTTTAGGTTTGTAAGTTAATGGAGAAGATTGATGCGTGCTTTTGTTTATAGTACGGGATAATCATGTAATGCAGGTTACGCACGCACACACACACACATACAAACACACACACACACACACACAAACAAACACAGAGGCCTGCAGTCACACACATGCACACACACACACATACAAACACACACACACACATACAAACACACACACACACACACAAACACAAACAGAGGCCTGCAGTCACACACATGCACAAACACACTCTCTCTCCCATTTTCACACACTCACACAGCACCCTTCTGTTATTTATGCATCATTTTCCATGGTGGGAAAAGATGCCATGGTGTCGTTTTCTACAGATTTGTTTCAGCACCAGCTGTAGGATTACACACATGATTACCAAGGATAGATAACACATACCAATCAGACTAAAACGTTAATGGGGCAATTTGGTATTTAGAGGACCACAATGGAAATAAGCCTTTGGGCTTTATTGTATATTGTCCTCAATAATGTTTTTTTTTTTAGGTATACTGTAGTAAACCAGAGACTTCTATGTACTTTTAATGATCAAATAAATAAAGAAAATACTACTACCAGATAAGAAAGGTCAACCATATATGTAACAGAGAATAGTAACAGTTTTTTGTCTCGTTTCCAGCTGCTTTATTTGGTTCAGCACAGGGTGGTGTCTCTCTCTCACACACACACACACACACACACACACACAGTGTGAATCACTGCTGTATGATGGGGCATGGACTGACGTTTCCATGAAAGAAGGTGGTACGGGTTTCCTGACCTCACACACTTATTTCTCAGATTGACTATGTCACGCGTGAGGAAATGGCTACGCTCCAATGTCTATATTAGCATACTACTTTGGATGCATGCACATTACATTATTTCATTCTAAGTAGTATGCTAGTGTGGATATCGAAACAGAGCTATTGTGCACCTATGCCTGTGAGGGATGAGAAGTGGGTCCTATACAGTATTTTAATTGGTATGTCCATTTCAATTATAAGTCCATAACTATGTAGGCTATAGTGTCAACAGGGGCAGCCTTAGGGAAATGCTGTCCTCTCCCTTTAAGAAAACCCATACTACACTTCCCATGACTCCACTGTCAGCCATATTGGTGCACAGGTGTGGAAGTTTTCCCATTCCCGATCAGCTCTGCTGGCTCCACTTCATTAAGAAACTAAACACAGCACATTAAAGGCCCAGTGCAGTCAAATATTAGATTTTATGTATTTCCACACTGAGGGTGGAATAACACTGTGAAATTGTGAAAATAATGATAATGCCCTTTTAGTGTTAGAGCTGTTTTAGTGACATTTCAGCCTGTTTTGGTGGGATGGAGTTTTGGCCTTCCATGGTGACATCACCATGCAGTAAATTAATTAATAGACCAATAAGAGAGTTCCAAACCTCTCTGCCAATAACATCTCATTTTCAGTTTTCCCCTCCCCACTCAGACCACTCACAGAAAGTCCTAGCAAATTCTTGCTTGCGAAATTGTTACCCAGAAATTATTTTGATATTGAGATAAAACAAATTAAAACGACTGCATTGGACCTTTAACTCTTAGTATTAAGATAAAAAAAAATGACTGCTTGTAAAAGTCCCCTATTTTGGTGACCTGCGTGGTCGAGTACCAGTTCCCATCAACATTTTCGCTTATAAATCGATATGTGCATTGAGCAGTAGCCCTGATTCTCATGGACACAAGAGTATGTATCTTCTGCCTGTGAGAAGCAGAATGTGAAATCGGACACCACTTGAAGCTGGGATGTCCCTCCTACCATTTAATTTGCTCTTCTGACTGTCCATCAACTCCTGGCTGAAACCTATGTCATAGCCACTAAGAACGCATATTATTATTTTATTTATTAGTCAAGTCAGTTAAGAACAAATTCTTATTTACAATGACGGCCTAGGAACAGTGGGTTAACTGCCTTGTTCAGGGGATTCGATCTAGCAACCTTTTGGTTACTGGCACAACGCTCTAATCACTAGGCTATCTGCCGCCAGTTATACCTGGAATCCTTACATTGTAACACATCAGGAGAGAGTGGTTTCATCACTAGCACTGTGGATCGATTTATAGCCAGTAATCAAAAATAATTAATAGATTTTAAACAAACACGTGGTTTAGTAGGTATTTCATTAGGTTCCCCATTAGCTGTTGCGAAAGCAGCAGTTACTCTTCCTGGGGTCCACGTAAATCATGACATAATACAGAACATTAATAGACATGAACAGCTCAAGGACAGAACTACATAAATGCCAGTCATTTGTCACAGACGGACAAGATTAATATGAGATGGAAGGCGAGTTCCAAACGAGTTCAGGAAGCCAAGCTTGAGCTCTGTGAGAAGTTCACAGCGATGGGGGCAGACTTTTTGATCAAGAGAGACCTTTAGAAAATATGCACATTTTCTCTAACACCAAAAATATACAAATTATGTATTTTACAGGAAGGTGAAATATTATAGTTAGTCGTTTTATAAATTAATTATACTATATTTAGAAAAAAAATCATTTCAAGCCTAATTCATACAGTTTTGTTGAATAGGAAATACATCATATGAAATATTTTATATTTTCATGATATTTGTACTGTGTACTTGAGCTTGGGTCCTCACAAATGACTACACATCAGCAATTTATAACTTTTTTTTACCAGAACGGTGAGATTTTAACCTTTCTTGGAGTATGCAGCATTACTATTGTTTTTGGCTCAATAATTACTTTTGGGATTTCCGTAGATTACATTTTCGATTACATTAGTTACATTTAAGAGGTTAAGGGAGACACATTAGAGAGCAGCAGGGCTTGCATTTGAAAGCCCCTAAGTTTGTTTAATCAAGTGATCTAAGTTCTGTTTTGCACGAAGACTATTTTGAGATGAATACCTTTTGATTTTGTTTAATTGAATGAAATAAAGAAGAGCTAGCAGTTTGTTTTTTGTTTTTCTTCCTGTAGGATTGACAACTGGGGTATACATCTGCATAATAAGAAGGAGGCAGAGAAAGAAGCTCCAG
Organism: Hucho hucho; assembly: GCA_003317085.1. Lineage (NCBI taxonomy): Eukaryota > Metazoa > Chordata > Actinopteri > Salmoniformes > Salmonidae > Hucho > Hucho hucho. Next base: position 272,175 of record QNTS01000753.1, on the reverse strand, counting down.
CAACATTGTCTTTCTGTCCATCCTGAGTCTACACTAGCTGGCTCTTCCAGCTTCTAAATGATTGAAGCCATGCCTCACCTCTCTGGAAGCACAGGTAAGGACAGACACAAGACTCATGTATAGTGTTCATGTTTAATGTATGTGTTACTACATTATTTTTATTATATATTTAACTATTGGGACTCCCAATCACGGCCGGATGTGATTCAGCCTGGATTCGAACCAGGGACTGTAGTGTCGTCTCTTGCACTGAGATGCAGTGCCTTAGACCGCTGCACCACTCGGGAGCCCCCTGCCACTCGGGAGCCCCCCACATTGAATTTTCAATCATGTGATATTCTCAGTCAGAGAGGCATCTTTCTGTCTAGAATGCTAGTGCAGCTTAGCCTCCCTGTATGTATAAGCACATTCACACTTCATTTAGCCTAGGGATATGAACCCACTTGGCTAAGAGTGCTCTTCTTAGTACCAGCTTTAAGGGGCCTGCCAATCACAGAGTTCTGTTGTCCCCTGATTTGAATATTCATTATGGGTAGCACTGGGCTAATAGCATGCAATATGAAAAGGCCTATAAGGTAGTACAGCCTCTGCCAAGAGGTTCTAACCTTGATGACACATCAGGTAGTGTGCTTGCCCTGCAGTGGTGTAAAGTACTTAAGTCAAAATACTTTAAAGTACTACTTAAGTAGTTGTTTGGGGTATCTGTACTTTACTGTACTATTTATATATTTAACTACTTTTACTTTTACTTCACTACATTCCTTAAGAAAATATTGTACTTTTTACTCCATACATTTTCCTTGACATCCAAAAGTACTCGTTACATTTTGAATGCTTAGCAGGACACGAAAAATTTTCTAATTCACACACTTATCGAGAGAACATCCCTGGTCATCCCTGCTGCCTCTGATCCGGTGGACTCACTAAACACACATGCTTTGTTTGTAAATTACAGTTGAAGTCGGAAGTTTACATACACCTTAGCCAAATACAATTCTTGACATTTAATCCTTATGACCCCTCTATGGAAAGATGAGAATGGCGTCCAAACAGTTTGGTAGCGTCCAAACGGTTTGGGCTACATGCTAATATGACCCCTCTGTCTAAAGGTGAGACTCCTGTTTTGCTCTAGGCCTCAAAAGAAGGTCCCAGTGTACTAGTTGAAACAATTTATGGAAGTACAGTATATGGACACTGGTTAGTGACAAAAATAAGGGGTTAAATACAGTTGAAGTAGGAAGTTTACATACACCTTAGCCAAATACATTTAAACTCAGTTTTTCACAATCCCTGATATTTAATCATAGTAAAAATTACCTGTCTTAGGTCAGTTAGGATCACCACTTTGTTTTAAGAATGTGAAATGTCAGAATAATAGAAGAGAGAATGATTTATTTCAGCTTTTATTTCTTTCATCATATTCCCAGTGGGTCAGAAGTTCACATACACTCAATTAGTATTTGGTAGCATTGCCTTTAAATTGTTTAACTTGGGTCAAACGTTTCAAGTAGCCTTCCACAAGCTTCCCACAATAAGTTGGGTGAATTTTCATCAGACCAGAGGACATTTCTCCATGTGCAGTTGCAAACTGTAGTCTGGCTTTTTTATGGCGGTTTTGGAGCAGTGAACGGCTGAACGGCCTTTCAGGTTATGTCGATATAGGACTCATTTTACTGTGGATATACAGTGGGGCAAAAAAGTATTTAGTCAGCCACCAATTGTGCAAGTTCTCTCACTTAAAAATATGAGAGAGGCCTGTAATTTTCATCATAGGTACACTTCAACTATGACAGACAAAATGAGGAAAAAATATCCAGAAAATCACATTGTAGGATTTTTAATGAATTTATTTGCAAATTATGGTGGAAAATAAGTATTTGGTCA
>QNTS01000753.1:188753-266702 GCA_003317085.1 Hucho hucho | reverse complement strand
AAGATGGAGGAAGATAGTTGTGTTGAGTCACGAACAATATGTCTTAGGCCTACTTATGATGACATCCTCATGCTGTGATTGACAGTTGGCTGAGGAGATTCAGAATGGACCAATGGAAGGTGACGAGAGGGAACTGCTTCTGCTTCTGAGTGCTCCTCATCTCAAGGTACACATGTCTCACACACACACTCTCTCTCTCTCTCTCTCTCTCTCTCTCTCTCTCTCTCTCTCTCTCTCTCTCTCTCTCTCTCTCTCTCTCTTGTTTTTTATCTCTTCAACATCATCAAAAGCAAGCACTAAGCCTTTCTACAGCCCAGACACAGGCTGAGTCCCAAATGGCACCCTATTCCTTACATAATGTGAAAAGGTAGTGCACTATGTAGGGAATAGGGTTCCATTTCAGACGCAGACACAGACAGTCCTCTTCAGTCACATTAATCAAGGTCATTATGCTCAATTTAATTGTTTTTTGTGTCTGACAGCTAGGGAAGAAATCCCAGCTCGTGACATTAGTATAGTAATATCTTCATTATACCCGCTCGATTGCACAATAGCCTGGGGGGATTTTGTCTCTCTCTTTCAATCTCTTCTCAACGTTCTTCAGTCTCAATTTCTTTGTGCCTCTCTTTCATCCTTTCTCTCTTTCCGTGCCTTGCTCATTCAATTGATGGATTGTCTGTCCAACTCAGTTTCAGTGGAAACAAAATATTTATTATCATCGTCATTGTTTAGGATGTGTCCCATCTCACTATGGTCTGTCTCTCTCTTACCTCTGACTCCTATAGGCTATCCTGGCAGCCCATGACACGGTGGCCCAGAAGAACTTTGACCCCGTGCTGCCCCCGCTGCCAGATGAAGTGGACGACGAGCTTGAGGAAGAGTCTGTGAAGATCGTCCGGTTGGTGAAGAACAAGGAGCCCCTCGTGAGTCTTGATACGATATGATGTGATATGATACAATATACATTAGCTTACAATATACGATACAGTACAATACTTTATTGCGGGTGCATGAGATTCTGGCCCTCATTTCACAGAAATTCAATTTGAGAGGCCAGTGGTACATTTAAAATATAATATGCACAACCATACTCAACCAGTTAGAATTTGAAAGGCTATAAGTAGGTAGGTGACATGCTTTGCGATTGTCTTCTGTGAGCTAGTTAAGTGTCTGCGAGCTAGTTAAGTGTCTGCGAGCTAGTTAAGTGTCTGCGAGCTAGTTAAGTGTCTGGGAGCTAGTTAAGTGTCTGGGAGCTAGTTAAGTGTCTGGGAGCTAGTTAAGTGTCTGTGAACTAGTTAAGTGTCTGGGAGATAGTTAAGTGTCTGTGAACTAGTTAAGTGTCTGGGAGCAATAATTAAGCGTATCACCTGGTGAAATTTTCCAGGGGGCGACCATCCGCAGAGATGAGGTGACGGGGGCTGTAATAGTGGCCAGGATCATGAGGGGAGGGGCTGCGGACCGCAGTGGTAAGAGAACAGCATGTGTAAGCACGTGATTACACACAGTACAAACCCTCACTCCCACAACAATGCCCTACCCCTCATATGGTACTGTACCAACCATATCTTAGATCCTTCCCCATACCGACACCACCAAAGTACCCTACCTCCTCCATTTTTCATCCACATTCATACCCACCCTCATAAACTACCAACCTGGACTCAGGGGTAGACTTAACATAGTAAATATAAATCCAAGACACTCCAATTAGTATTATTCGTATTAGTATTTCGTATGGTATGTATTAATGTGTGGATGTCCTTCCTATGATAAGTTACGAATTACAATTCGTATGATATGTTACGAATTGCAATTCGTACAATATGTTACGAATTGCAATTTGTACAATTTGTAACGAATTTGCAAAAAGTATGATATGTTACTAATTCCATTTTGTTGTGGCTAACATTAGCTAGGTGGCTAACGTTAGCTAGGATTAAGGTTAGGGTTAGGAGTTAGGTTAAAGGGTTAGCTAGCATGCTAAGTAGTTGCAAAGTAGCTCAAAAGTAGCAAGTAGTTCCAAAGTTGCTAACATGCCTAAGTTGTCTGTGTGGAGATTCAAACAATGAACCTTTGGGTTACTAGACGTTTGCGTTATACGCCCACCCATCCTGACCAACCAGCCTTAAGTAACCTTCTGTCTTATGTAACCATACTGATGGGTTCTGACTTCTAAACTTGAAATACTGTTAATCATCAGGTATCCTATGGAAATGAGAAGGGCCACAGTCTGGTTTCGACACCAAAAGTTAATGGTTATCTGTAGGAGGAATGTGTATGGTGGAGTCAATTAAGGTTGGATATGAGCCATGGGCTTGGAATGTACTGAGTAAAGGAAAGGCAATCACATGGTTGCGGTCACTGATAAGGGTGGAGAGCTGTGGATTAGTGGGGGCCGAGGTCAGGTCAGGTCACATTAAGGGAGTTTATTACCCCCATCACTTAACTTCCTGCCTAGCAATAAATATGTAATGTTTAGAGGGAAGGAGGAGATTTCACCCAAATTAGGGTTTATGTACTTGTGCTGGTGGAAACATGTCTTTATCTGTTCAGCTGTCAGACCCTTTGGGTGTATAAATTTGGTTTGAGCTTTAATAATCGGCCGTGAGTTTTTACACGGTTCATTTAGAACCTAACAATACCAAATGTATCATATCATACTAATTTGAGTATGCCGGATTTAAATTTACTATGTTAGGTCTATTCTATGAGACCTGGCTGAAACTACAGTTCCACTTTACTCAACTCAACCCTATCTATTGGTCAGCATCCCAACCTATTACAACATAATGAAGGTTATTCATGGTCATAAAGTCCTCACCCCAAAAGTCAAACTTCTTGGTTTAAGTCAACTGGATGACAGTGAATCCATCTCTCTCAACCACGAAAGTCTGAAGACAGAGAAGGAAGAACTTCAGATTTGTACCCAAATTTGAAGTTTAACAAATATTGAAATGCCGATAGGAGAAGGGATTATATGTCATGGCCTTACAGAAATAAAACTAGTCACTACTGTATATAGACTAGACATCAAATCCTTGAGATTAGGCGTGTGCCACAAGATTGCATTTTGCAGATTATTACTGAGAGGGGTTGCAGTCAAAGCTGGTCACTGCCATTGCCATGGAAATGTTGTCGACTGTGTCTGTGTTTAGTTTAGCTCACGTATTTTAGAAAGTAAATGCACATGTTGATGTTTGACTGACTGGTACTGCTTGTGTTGTTTCATGTTTGTCTGCTTGCCTCAAGGTCTGGTGCATGTGGGAGATGAACTTCGAGAGGTCAACGGAAACCTGATCATTCACAAAAGACCAGATGAGATCAGTCAGATTCTGGTAGGTGTAATGTTGTGCTCTATTGCTCTCTAATGTAGCTACTATACAGGCTATCATTGTTTTCATTGAAGACAATGAACTGCAGTAATTGATTATCAAGGTCATTTTACCCTCATGCTTTATCCTTTTGACCTTCATTTAACCAGTCCCAGTCACAAGGCTCCATCACTTTGAAGATCATCCCTGCCATTGCAGAGGAAGACAGGCTGAAGGAGAGCAAGGTGAGGAGGGACACCAAAACATTACATTCGTATTGCCCCAGTTCAGGTAGTGTGAAAACGTTTTCTCCCTGCTGAGCACAACCCTGATTTGTTATGAGAGTATCCAGCCATAGAATTACAATGCATACTTCTATGAACATTCTGAGGAATGTTCATAGTCCATTGACAGTCAAAATGATATGAAGGCCATTAATGGCCAGAATGTTATGCTTTTATTTATTTATTGGCAGCTATAAAAATAAATAAAGCGAGTCGCACACATATATATAAACTTTATTGGGTAAAACACCAACTTGAAGGCACAGTGATGCCGAAACTTTGGTGCTTTACCCAATAAATTACTAGGAGTTTATATAGTCAGCACCTCTACACAAAATCATTTTCTCTGGATGTGCGCCAGCTCATGCTATTTATTTATTGGCACACAAGAAAATACAAAACAATATGATGAGAGTTTAAAAGGCAAACAAAAAGAGGGGTGAAAAACCCATAGAGGCTTGTAAGGCACCTCCTCCTTTAATTTAAGTTCAAATAAAACATATTTTAATTGTGGTGAGAGATGCACCAATTCTTCTCTTTAGAATGTCTATGCCCCCCTGTCATGATTTGAACCCTGCTCTTCCTGTACTAGGTCTACCTGAAGGCCCTGTTTGACTACACCCCCTTTGAGGACAAGGCCACGCCCTGCCAGGAGGCGGGACTTCCTTTCAAGCGGGGGGACATCCTGCAAGTGGTGAGCCAGGACGATGCCACCTGGTGGCAGGCCAAGAGAGTGGGCGACAGCAACCTGAGGGCCGCACTAATCCCCTCTACACAGTTTCAGGAGAGGTAGGCAAGACTGATTTTTTTAGAATGGTTTAAACTTTAAAGAGTACAAAATAATGGGCATGCCTCAAGGACAACTTACTTAAGGGCCCTGCTGTATATGATGTCATATTGCTGAATTTACCTTTAATTTGAGGAATAGATTTGTATGAGTATTCTGCATTTTCCAAACACTGTTGGGATATAAGTGCCAATGATATTGGGAAGAGCCAGTAGTGTTAGCCTTGGCAGATTAGAATTGTATTATTGTTGATTTTCTGTAAACTGGAAGTCACCTCGCTGTGTATGATGATGTCAAATTGCTGAGTATACTTTAACTTTGAGGGATTCTTATCCCATCTACACCTCTCCCAGGCGTCTTAAATACAGAATAAAGATGGGCACTTACCAGGCGCCTGTGTCACCGAAAACACCCACATGTAAGTTCTCTCAATACACTGATCACTTATATTTTACACCATTAGTAATAAAAACTGTTTTGTCTGCATTGTATTATTTGCATTCTAGAAATTGTTATACTTTATGTAGAGAAAGAAAGATAAAGGATATCAAAAGAGAAGAGGGATTTTAGAATGATCCTCCAATGGTTAATCCTTTTATCCAATTCAGACAACAAATCTGTAGGTGGGCGAACAAAGGGTAATATGACTGTCCTCTTATATCTTTATCTGTCTGAGTATTGACTGGGAGGTCTTACATTTTGATATGCTCTACTGTTATCTGTACCTTGACAAAAATGCATGACTTGTCATGTGGGCACTGGTGTTTGAGTTGTGTTAATTTCCACCCTTACTTCTCACCTCAGATGATCCGGCTGAAAGAGGTAGGTGGAGAGAGCACACGCACACATACAGAAACTTGTCAAATGTTATTTTCTTTGCCTACGTACCCTACCTTCCTTGACCCAATACTTGTAACGCACCTGCCTGCTTTGCTTACCACCCTAACTCCCCTCCTGGACTCTTCAGAAACCTCCACAGTCCACACACCCCTTCCCTCCTTCCCCTCCCCCTCTCACCCTCCCCCTCTCCCTGCTTGCCTCCCTACAGCAGACTGTGACAGTGAGGGCTCTCAGAGTGGACAAGACATAGGTGAGGGCATCACGGACTAAGCTCCACTCACCAACACGCTTCATTTTAGCCCCGACGCTAAAGCTAAGCTTTACCTAGCCTCGCGGCTAAGGTAATCCATTCACTGAAAGGTTGATGTGGGCTGTTGAAACTCATTTTGTTCAAACTAATGCATTATGACACCATTATTTACCCTTATGAGGTCTTTACTATGTAGCTCTAGTCCCTTTTTGAGAGTTTAAGTGAAGGTTTACAAGATCTCCATCACACCACATCTCCTTACCTTGATCTTTCACCTCCTTGTGACTAAGGCCATGTTCCAGACCGCCTGCAAAACAGTCGCACTGCACACATTAACCAATGATTGAATACTACATCGTATCCATTGTGGTCGTGCGTCAGATTACATTATCATATTGAAGCGGTTACCTGCAATGTGGGTGGCCTCGAACGTGGCCTATATGACAACTCTGCTGCACTCCCCGGTCCTCAAACCCACATCCACTTTTCTAGCTAGTATATCTACTGCTTTGCTAATTGCTAATACAGGATCCACCTTTCATGCTGTTAGAAGTGTCTTACTATGGCTTAATGCTGCTGAACACTTTTGCCACCTCCTTTTTGGTTTCTTGAACAGAGTTGGGTCAATTGCGTTTCAATTCTGGTTGGTTGAATTAAAGTTGTGCTCCTGTGGGGAAAAAAACCACATCCAATTCAACAAACTGTTAGCAATGTGTTAGTGCTGTTAGCATTGTGTGCTTCTTGTCTACAGTTGTGGCCAAAGGTTTTGATAATGACACAAATTTCTTAATTTTCACAAAGTCTGCTGCCTCAGTTTGTATGATGGCAATTTGCATGTACTCCAGAATGTCATGAAGAGTGATCAGATGAATTGCAATTAATTGCAAAGTCCCTCTTGCCATGCAAAAAACATTTCCACTGCATTTCAGCCCTGCCACAAAAGGACCAGCTGACATCGTGTCAGTGATTCTCTCGTTAACACAGGTGTGAGTGTTGACGAGGACAAGGCTGGAGATCACTCTGTCATGCTGATTGAGTTCGAATAACATACTGGAAGCTTCAAAAGGAGGGTGGTGCTTGGAATCATTGTTCTTCCTCTGTCAAACATGGTTACCTGCAAGGAAACACGTGCCGTCATCATTGCTTTGCACAAAAAGGGCTTCACAGGCAAGGATATTGCTGCCAGTAAGATTGCATCTAAATCAATCATTTATAAGATCATCAAGAACTTCAAGGAGAACGGTTCAATTGTTGTGAAGAAGGCTTCAGGGCGCCCAAGAAAGTCCAGAAAGTGCCAGGACCATCTCCTAAAGTTGATACAGCTGTGGGATCAGGGCACCACCAGTACAGAGCTTGCTCAGGAATGGCAGCAGGCAGGTGTGAGTGCATCTGCACGCACAGTGAGGAGAAGACTTTTGGAGGATGGCCTGGTGTCAAGAAGGGCAGCAAAGAAGCCACTTCTCTCCAGGAAAAACATCAGAGACAGACTGATATTCTGTAAAAGGTACAGGGATTGGACTGCTGAGGACTGGGGTAAAGTAATTTTTTCTGATGAATCCCCTTTCCGATAGTTTGGGGCATCCGGAAAAAAGCTTGTCCGGAGAAGACAAGGTGAGCTCTACCATCAGTCCTGTGTCTTGCCAACAGTAAAATGACCTGAGACCATTCATGTGTGTGGTTGCTTTTCAGCCAAGGGAGTGGGCTCACTCACAATTTTGCCTAAGAACACAGCCATGAATAAAGAATGGTACCAACACATCCTCCGAGAGCAACTTCTCCCAACCATCCAGGAACAGTTTGGTGACAAACATTGCCTTTTCCAGCATGATGGAGCACCTTGCCATGAGGCAAGTGGCTCAGGGGAAAAAAACATTGATATTTTGGGTCCATGGCCAGGAAAATCCCCAGACCTTAATCCCATTGAGAACTTGTGGTCAATCCTCAAGAGGCAGGTGGACAAACAAAAACCCACAAATTCTGACAAACTCCAAGCATTTATTATGCAAGAATGGGCTGCCATCAGTCATGATGTGGCCCAGGAGTTAATTGACAGCATGCCAGGGCGGATTGCAGAGGTCTTGAAAAAGAAGGGTCAACACTGCAAATATTGACTCTTTGCATCAACTTCATGTAATTGTCAATAAAAGCCTTTGACACTTCTGAAATGCTTGTAATTATACTTCAGTATTCCATAGTAACATCTGACAAAAATATCTAAAGACACTGAAGCAGCAAACTTTGTGAAAATTTATATTTGTGTCATTCTCAAAACCTTTGGCCACGACTGTACTTCAGTATGCTCTGTATCCATTTGTTGAGCGCCATTGCTGTGAACTTTTGTGGTGCTTGGTGTGTTTGCCTCACTGTGCAGAGGAGCAGCTTTCTTTAAACTCTATTGTGTACAGAGAGCGCTTCCTTTATTTTATACTTAAGCTATAGGTGCTTCTTGTGTTTTTGTCTGTTGGTGCTTGCCTTTATAGAGGCCTTGCTTTGGACTCATGGCTAACTCAACCAAGCTGATCTGCTCTTTTGCTGCACCATATCAGACACTGGGGCTGGTTGAGTAGTGGTCTAATGCTAGTTGTAGTTTTTCCCAATACAAGTAAAGCGACCCCTGCTTCCTGTGGCCATGCTTTTTCCTGGGATTTTTACTCAGGTACCATTACAGACTTTTATTCACGTCGTAGTGTGTGTGCTATGTTGCTTTTTCCTTCCATAAATTTTTTTGGGGAGGGTGAAATTGATCATTTTATCTGGAGCCCTTTGATCAGGCAACTAACGTTTTGTGATTGGAAGCCTTTTCTGAAAATAAGCTTCTCTCTAAATGATACTGTGAAGTTAGCCTGAGAGCTAGTTCGTCTCTGCTTTCGCAAATTATGAATCATCACTGTTGTGTTATTTAATTTTATAAAACAGTCAGGCACCCAGCAAAAAGGTTTAAGGGTTCATTTTAGGCACCCAGACTAAAGTGTTAAGTGCTCTTTCTTGCATTTTGTATCTGTCTGTCCTTCATATTTGTCTGTCTTTTCGTGTGACTGTTACCTCAGCTGGTCTACGCAGAAGTTTCTGTCTGAGTAGAAAAGATCGACAGGGGTCCCCGGGAGAGCCTCGCACTCCAGACTCGGCCCTGCTGGACTTCCTAATCTATGAGGAAGTGACACGCTACCAGCCCCGCCCCAGCGAGAGGCCTCGCCTAGTGGTGCTGATAGGTAAAAGACATGAGGGTTCTGTAGGTTATTTGTGTCAAGCTGACTATGGTCTTGGGATATATTGAACTACAAGTATAAGATTTAGGATTTCTGGACTTACCAATCCATAATGTTAGCTAGTTGTGTTAAAAATAGACTCTCTATATATACAGTACCAGTTCAAGGGTTTTTCTTTATTTTTACTATTTTCTACATTGTAGAATAGTAGTGAAGATATCAAAACTATGAAGTAACACATATGGAATCATGTAGTAACCAAGAAAGTGTTAAACAAATAAAAATATATTTTATATTCTTCAAAGTAGCCACACTTTGCCTTGATGACAGTTTTATGCACACTCTTGGCATTCTCTCAGCTTCAGCTTCATGAGAAATGCTTTTCCAACAGTCTTGAAGGAGTTACCACATATGCTGAGCACTTGTTGGCTGCTTTTTCTTCACTCTGTAGTCCAACTCATCCCAAACCATCTCAATTGGGTTTAGGTCGGGTGATTGTGGAGGCCAGGTCATCTGATGCAGCACTCCATCACTCTCCTTCTTGGTCAAATAGCCTTTACACAACCAGGAGATGTGTTTTGGGTCACTGTCCTGTTGAAAAACAAATTATAGTCCCACTAAGTGCAAAACAGATGGGATGGCGTATCACTGCAGAATGTTGTGGTAGCCATGCTGGTTAAGTATGGTAAGCTGGTTAACACTTGAAATCTAAATAAACCACAACAGTGTCACCAGCAAAGCACCATCACACCCCCTCCTCCATGCTTCACGGTGGGAACCACACATGCGGAGATCATCCGTTTACCTACTCTGCGTCTCACAAAGACACGGCGGTTGGAACCAAAAATCGCAAATTTGGATTCATCAGACCAAAGGACAGATTTCCACCGGCATAATGTCCATTGCTCGTGTTTCTTGGCCCAAGCAAGTATTTTCTTCTTATTGATGTCTTTGCAGCAATTCGACCAGGAAGGCCTGATTCACGCAGTCTCCCCTGAACAGTTGATTTTGAGATCAACTGTGTGTGTCTGTTACTTGAACTCTGTGAAGCATTTATTTGGCCTGCAATCTGAGGTGCAGTTAACTGTAATGAACTTATCCTCTGCAGCAGAGGTAACTCTGGGCTTCCTTTCCTGTGACGGTCCTCATGAGAGACAATTTCATCATAGCGCTTGATGGTTTTTGCGACTGCACTTCAAGATTGACTGACCTTCATGTCTTAAAGTAATGATGGACTGTCGTTTCTTTTTGCTTATTTGAGCTGTTCTTGCCATAATATAGACTTGGTCTTTTACCAAATAGGGACTATCTTCTGTATACCACCCCTACCTTGTCACAACACAACTGATTGGCTCAAACACAGGAAAGAAATTCCACAAATTAACTTTTAACAAGGCACACTTGTTAATTGAAATGCATTCCAGGTGACTACCTCATTAAGCTGGTTGAGAGAATGCTAAGAGTATGCAAAGCTGTCATCAAGGCAAAGAGTGGCTACTTTGAAGAATCTCATATATTTTGATTTGTTTAACACTTTTTTGGTTACTACATGATTCCATATGTGTTATTTCATAGTTTGGATGTCTTCACTATTATTCTACAATGTAGAAAATAGTAAAAATAAAGAAAAACCCTGGAATGAGAAGGTGTGTCAACTTTTGACTGGTACTGAATATATACTGCCATTATTTTAATCGATAAAACTATACTTAAAATACTCAAATGTCACCAAATAATTTTTGTTAAACACACAGTTTTGCAATGAAGGTCTACAGTAGCCTAAACAGCACTCTGTAGGGTAGCACCATGGTGTAGCCGGAGGACTGCTAGTTTCCATCCTCCTCTGGGTACATTGACTTCAATACAAAACCTTCAATACAAAATGTGGTAAGTAGTTGACTCAAAGAGAGAGAGACAATAGTTGAACAGTTTTGAACTCTTCAAAAATGAAGGGGAAGCGAGAGAGAGAAAGAGAGAGAGCGAGCGATGACATATTTTTTTTCACTTTCACTTAGCTTGCGAATGCAGCTAGCTAGTTTAGCCTACTCAAACACCCGGCTCAAAGAGAGAGGGATGCCATGTTAGCTAGCTGGTTATGGCTATCCAACACTGGAACTTTTCCAAGTCAAGGTAAGCTTTTCACTGTACACTGTACTGCATGATGGTAGCGGGTTTACTAACACGATAGTTCTAGTAGCTATGTTGACTATGACGTTAGTGAATATGGTGACAATGATGTAGGCTGTGTGTAGCGGTTAGCGGTTATGATATGAAGGTTTGGCTTGGAAACGTGTTTTCGCCTGGTCACAGACAGCTGATTTGTTGTGCACTGAAGTCCACAAGCGAAGGGAAAAGGTGAAAGGAGGAGGAGAGCACGTAGATGCAAGAAGGAATTATGTGATCATGCTGTTTGTACATGGCTGCTATGAAAGTGAACGGTGTTTGTGTGTGATCAGGGGTCTATTCCTTCAGTTGATTCTGTTGAAAAACTTTTCTTAAACAGAATCAAACGGAGATAAACATACTTTAATTTGTCCAATAGAAACTCTCGTTTGCAACTGTTGGACACATTTTTACACCCTAGATCAGCTAGATACAGGCAAGAGTGTGCAAAGCGGTATTGAATGTGTCTCTGTCACCTTGATTACTCACATTTTTCTCTCGACCTGTGCACCTACGTTGTAAACTTTCGTTCACAGGCTAGTTTTTAGCAACCTCATGATGGGAATAGGGAAAATTAGAGTATCATGTAGTAGCCTAAACCTACCGATGTTACTTTGAACTGGGTGAATGGAATATGAATGACAGTTATCCAATATGCTGTAATAGAAGTAAGGCCATGCTCATAAAACAATAATCGCCCTCCCTCATCTTAAACGGCACCGACCGCTACTGACATTATCACACTCCCTTATAGAGACTAGTCCTGTTTCATGAGAGTCTCATTTACAAGGGAGGTCTCCCTACCTGGACTGGCCTCTACTGACCTGCACTATAAACATGTATGCCTATGTAATGTAGAGTTGACGACAAGTGTTCAGACGGTTGGTAACAAGGTCATTGTCTGTCTGGCCACAGGTTCCCTTGGGGCCAGAATTAATGAGCTCAAACAGAAGGTGATCGCTGAGAATCCCTGCCACTTTGGTGTGGCTGTACCGCGTGAGTCTCTCTCTCTCATATACACACACACACACACACACACACACACACACACACACTACATTTCACTCAATCACACACACACTACATTTCACTCAATCACACACACACACACACTACATTTCACTCAATCACACACACACACACACTACATTTCACTCAATCACACACACAGACTACATTTCACTCAATCACACACACAGACTACATTTCACTCAATCACACACACACACACGTGACTTTATTTCACACACAGGCACACACACAGAGTAAGTGGCATTGTGTCCATGTTATTCTTGGTATTATATCTGTGAATTTCCTTTCCACCCTAGACACCACTAGAGCCAAGAAGAGTCACGAGAGGGAGGGAGTGGAGTACAACTTCATCACTAAACAGGCCTTTGAGGCTGACATTCAGAGCAACATGTTAGTTCATACTTCTAACATTATATAGATTAGGAATAAAGGAAAGTTGTGTAGATAGATATAGGGCTCAATTCAATCTGCGGAAGTTCAGTGTTAAATCCTGATTTTAAATTTAAAGGCAATGTCCCCGCATTAGCTGAGTCTGCATTCACGGTAAGCGCTGCATATGCCGGCTCAATCGGAAATTACCTTAACATTTCTATTGCGGAATCTGTAACGCTTCAGCGATACAGATTGAATAGAGCCCTTAGTATTTATCAATAATAAAGAAATGTGTTTCTACTGCATTGTGTTAGGCTCTGTTTTGTTTGTTCAGTTTTATAGAGTATGGGGAGTACAAGGATAACTTCTATGGCACCAGTCTGGAGGCCATCCGCAGTGTGCTGGATCGAAATAAGATGTGCTTGGTGGATGTACAACCAGAGGTATGTATGTATCTCAGCCAGTGGAGGGAAAAATGGGGACGATGGGCTCATTGGAATGGCTGGAATGGAACGGTCCTCCCCTTTTCCTTATTCCACCCTCCTCTACTGATCTCAACCAACAGATTCACATAAATATTGTGAGTACAGTGACATGTACACTATCGACTGCATAAAAACCAAAACTATTACTTGCAGTGTTTATACGTTATGTAACAAAAGTTTGTGACTATGGCACAACGTGCATGTGTCTTATGCTATTTCTGTGTAAACCATTTGAGGTCAACCAGAACCATGTGCATTGTGCCGTCCAGGATGACGATCATGATGAGTAATGTGTTCTGTTCTCCATCAGGCACTGAAGATCCTATGGACAGCTGAGTTTAAGCCTTATGTCATATTTGTGAAGCCTCGTATCCATGAGAGCCACTGCAAACGTCACGGCTCCTCTTCGTCACTCAGTGTAGGCATCACTGTGAGTTACACATTCACACACACAGGAGAGACAGGAGTTTTTTGCTGATCAGGTTGCATGGCCATGAAAAACTCATGGCCACACGCATAACCTTTTCCCCAGACACACTGCAGACTGAAGACATAATATCCATTTAAAAACAAACACATTCACCCTATCAATACACCAATCCTATAGACAACCCACACCTTAAAGTCAAACTCACCCTATGGACACACCCAACCTCGTATGGATAGCAGTCACATCCTATTGATAATACATAGGTATGTAGCTACAGTAAAACCAATGCTTTTAAAACATGATAGTGATAGTCCTGAATCTCTCTTTCCACTCTCTCTGCCCCATGGTTAGGAGGAGGACCTTCAGGAAATGAGGCAGTCGGCCGTGCTGATGGACGAGCGCTACGGCCACCTGGTGGACCGGGTACTAGTGAAGGAGGACTTGGCCAGTGCCTGTGTAGAACTCCGGGACATCTTGCAGAAGGTTGAGACGGAGGTTCACTGGGTGCCTATTTGCTGGGTCCGAACCACCTAGCATACACTCCCTGGCGCTACAGAGGGGCTATTGCATATAATACAATTAAAACCATGCCATTAGAAACTAGCGGGTGACATTGAGATAATGGGAATGGATTTGAACGTTTAAGTGTTTTACTGCCATTGTGTTCAACCACTACCATAATCTCACAAGCCAGAACCAAATCTCAGATGCGCTTATGTTAACAGTCACGAGAGACTACCACTGTCAGAGTGATGGTGTTGGTGGTGGCAAACGGACATTGAGATGAGTGGAGAACGAAGAGGGAACTTGGGAATGGGACCTTTCCACTAGGACAACGGCTATCGGTGGTGACTCAAGTGAACACAGTGGAATCATTTGAAGCAGTTTGGGTTGCCTGGCTCTTGACAGACTCTTAAGAGACTTGTCGTTGCCGTTACATGTTGGATCAGAAGTAGTGGCTGTTGTCACCTCACGATCAAGTCTATTTTGCATTGCTGAATTGTGGACAGTTTAAACATTTGTATTATTCATTAATCTTCGTTGAATGATCTTTTCCTATAGAGGCTATGTGCAATGGGGAGTTGTGGATACTGGCTGAACTAAAGCATAGTAATCAAATGTTGTTGATCAGTAGGCTAATATACTGTGAGTCCCAAATGGAAGGGTAACAGATTGTAGCCTCATAGACTCCACTGAAATCTGCCAAAATAAGCTCAATAACTCAATGCATCCACACACTCCTATTGAGCATTCACCTGTATTGTGAGTAGGCCTATGCCATCTTGACCTATAGTAGAGCATAATAATCCTAATTGGCAATGTGACAATGAAAGCCGTGAAAAAGCATATAATACTTGCATGTGGGACTAATGGTCTTGAAAATGTATACTATTTATCAGAGCCATGCATTCTATAATAATCTAGAATGTGTAGATTAGTCTAGTAAGTACTGAACATCAAACAGAATGCAGTACACATATTGGTTTCAATGATACATAACAGATGTGGGCAAGATGGAGATATGAATTCATTATCAATTATCAATTGTGATTACTCATTGAATGCAAAATAACACTGAGGACTGTGTGCTTATGATAAATCTCTCAAATGTAATTCAATAAAATCTCTTCCATAAGATACAACGTGACCCTGTTGATTTTGCCTCACTCTTCATTGTCCTTCTAGCCCTGGTTACACCTGGCACCATCATGTGGTTTTTGGGATTTGATAAAGATGATCTGATCACAGTTTACTGCGTCTCCTCATGGTATTAAAATGTGTCTCTTATGCGTCCACTGTGTGCGCATTGTGACCAGATTTCCTGGTCCCTCTCTATACAAATTATTTGAATGATTTTAGTCAATGGTGCCAGGAGAGGACAAGAAATTGAGGAAAGAATAATTAAGAAAGAGCCCTGGAATTCTGCCCAGAGGGGTTTACCTCATTCAGTTATGTTCTGAGGGCAACTCCGCATCCAGGGCACTGGCAGATCAAATTTATTGTTTTGATGAAAGCTCAGTGGGCAGAGCTTAGAGTGACAAGTCAGTGAGTGGAGTTTACAGGTGAGCGTAAGATAAAGAAAAGGCTGGCAGGGAGGTAGGCCCCTAAACCATTTCCCATGCATTGTCTATGGGGTTTCTTAACAAAACCGGGTGTAATATAATTCTGGCCACTGGTTGGTTTTGTGGTGCTAGTCAGTCTGATTACGCATAGGGAACACTGTAAACTGGTAGAGGTGCATATTTCATCGCCCAGCAATAGTCACAGAAATGTACATTCAGCTTGTTAAATATTTCAGTCCGATTGGACTTATCTTACTAACTCAGCATGGCTTAACATAGTTTCTTTCGTTTTTGACCTCAACATTATACTGGATAGATAGGTTGATAGTTAATATGCTAGCTAATGCTAACGGTGCTAGCTAACCTTCTATTTCAATGCTTCCATCTACTGTTAGTTCCCAAGAGCAGCAGACCGGTAAGTCGACTTTGCTTTCGAACTTTGTAATCATCTGTAAATTTGTTTTACATGCAATCATACTAGCTAGCTAGATATACATTTTGTTTAAAAGCCTGTTGATGTCATTGGTTGTTTCTTTGGAGTTAGCTAGCGAAGCTATCACTAGCTAGTTAGGTGGTTAATTGGGTGTACAGTCGTGGACAAAAGTTTTGAGAATGACACAATTTTTTATTTTCACAGTCTGCTGCCTTAGTTTGTATGATGGCAATTTGCATATACTCCAGAATGTCATGAAGAGTGATCAGATGAATTGCAATTAATTGCAAAGTCCCTCTTGCCATGCAAATGAACTGAATCCCCAAAAAACATTTCCACTGCATTTCAGCCCTACCACAAAAGGACCAGCTGACATGTCAGTGATTCTCTCGTTAACACAGGTGTGAGTGTTGACGAGGACAAGGCTGGAGATCACTCTATCATGCTGATTGAGTTCGAATAACATACTGGAAGCTTCAAAAGGAGGGTGGTGCTTGGAATCATTGCTCTTCCTCTGTCAACTTTGGTTACCTGCAAGGAAACATGTGCCATCATCCTTGCTTTGCACAAAAAAAGGCTTCACAGGCAAGGATATTGCTGCCAGTAAGATTGCACCTAAATCAACCATTTATCAGATCATCAAGAATTTCAAGGAGAGTGGTTCAATTGTTGTGAAGAAGGCTTCAGGGCGCCCACGAAAGTCCAGCAAGTGCCAAGACCGTCTCCTAAAGTTGATTCAGCTGCGGGATCAGGGCACCACCAGTACAGAGCTTGCTCAGGAATGGCAGCAGGCAGGTGTGAGTGCATCTGCACGCACAGTGAGGCAAAGACTTTTGGAGGATGGCCTGGTGTCAAGAAGGGCAGCAAAGAAGCCACTTCTCTCCAGGAAAAGCATCAGAGACAGACTGATATTCTGCAAAAGGTACAGGGATTGGACTGCTGAGGACTGGGGTAAAGTCATTTTCTCTGATGAATCCCCTTTCTGATTGTTTGGGGCATCCGGAAAAAAGCTTGTCCGGAGAAGACAAGGTGAGTGCTACCATCAGTCCTGTGTCATGCCAACAGTAAAGCATCCTGAGACCATTCATCTGTGGGGTTGCTTCTCAGCCAAGGGAGTGGGTTCACTCACAATTTTGCCTAAGAACACAGCCATGAATAAAGAATGGTAACAACACAACCTCCGAGAGCAACTTCTCCCAACCATCCAGGAACAGTTTGGTGACGAACAATGCCTTTTCCAGCATGATGGAGCACCTTGCCATAAAGAAAAAGTGATAACTAAGATAACTAAGCTATTTTGTGTTTTTTGCAACTTACTTGTACATGATGTTTCTGCTACCGTCTCTTATGACCGAAAAGAGCTTCTGGATATCAGAACAGTGATTACTCACTTCGGGAACTGGACAAAAGAAATTCAGTAATGAGTCTGACGCAAAGGATATACTGTTGCTACTGTACCAGGCCCAAATCCAGTCATTCGCATGAAGAAAAGACAGATACAGGGGGCGCAGATCTGGGTGCCTTGTGAGAAATAGTCGGCGAGTGGGTAAACCACCTCTACCATCCGTTCCATTGGCCAAGGTGCAATCACTGGATAATAAACTGGATGAGCTCGGTTCGAGACTATCCTACCAACCGGACATTAAAAACGGTAATATCTTATGTTTCACCGAGTCGCTGAACGACGACATCGGCAAGACAGAACAACTACCTACGGTAAGACGAGGAGGAGTGTTGGTGTGTGTCTATTTGGCAATAACAGCTGGTGCGCAATGTCTAATATTAAGGAAGTCTGGAGGTATTGCTCGCCTGAGGTAGAGTACCTCATGAAAAGCTGTAGACCACACTACCTACCAAGAGAGTTTTCATCTATACTTTTCATAGCTGTCTATTTACCACCACAAACTGATGCTGGCACAAAGACCGCACTCAATGAGCTGTATAAGGCCATAAGGAAACAAGTCAATTCTCATCCAGAAGCGGCACTCCTAGTGGCCGGGGACTTTAATGCAGGCAAATTTAAATCTATTTTACCTCATTTCTACCAGCGTGTCACGTGTAACCAGAAAAAAAACCTCTAGACCATCTTTACTCCACCCACAGATCTCCCTCGCCCTCCATTCGCTAAATACGAAAGTGGTCAGATGACGCGGATGCTACGCTACAGGACTGTTTTGCTAGCACAGACTGGAATATGTTCCAGGATTCATCCAATTTCATTGAGGAGTATACAACCTCAGTCTCGGGCTTCATCAATAAGTGCATCAGTGACTGTACAGTGACTGTACGTACATATCCCAACGAGAAGCCATGGATTACAGTCAACATCCACACCGAGCTGAAGGCAAGAGTTGCCGCTTTCAAGGAGCGGGACACAATCAAACAGAAAAAGTGTCAATACAGGACTAAGAATGAATCCTACTACACCGGCTCTGACGCTCGTCTGATGTGGCAGGGCAAACTATTACGGACTACAAAGCGAAACTCAGCCGCGAGCTGCCCAGTGACGAGAGCCTACCAGACAGGCTAAATGCCTTTTATGCTCGCTTCGAGGCAAGCAACACTGAAGCATGCATGAGAGCACCAGCTGTTCCGAACAACTGTGTGATCACGCTTTCCGTAGCCGATGTGAGCAAGACCTTTAAACGGGTCAACATTCACATTCATACTTAGAGTATGTGCGGACCAACTGGCAAGTGTCTTTACGTACATTTTCAACCTCTCCCTGACCGAGTCTGTAGTACATACATGTTTCAAGCCGACCACCACAGTCCCTGTACCCAATAATGCGATGGTAACCTGCCTAAATGACTACCGCTTTGAAAGGCTGGTCATGGCTCACATCAACACCATCATCCCGGAAACCCTAGACCCACTCCAATTCGCATACCGCCCCAACAGATCCACAGATGACGCAATCTCAAATTAACTCCACGCTGCCCTGTCCCACCTGGACAAAAGGAACCCCTATGTCAATGAATGCTGTTCATTGACTACAGCTCAGCATTCAACACCATAGTGCCCACAAAATCATCCCTAAGCTAAGGACCCTGGGACTAAACACCTCCCTCTGTAACAGGATTCTGAACTTCCTGACGGGCCGCCCCCAGGTGGTAAGGGCAGGCAACAACACATCCGCCACGCTGATCATCAACACAGGGGCCCCTCACGGGTGCGTGCTCAGTCCTCTCCTGTACTCCCTGTTCACACACAACTGTGTGGTCAAACACAACTCCAACACCAACATCAGTAAGTTTGCTGATGACACAATGGTGGTAGGCCTGTTCACCCACAATGATGAGACAGCCTATAGGGAGGTCAGAGACCTTGCAGTGTGGTGCCAGGACAACAACCACTCCCTCAATGTGAGCAAGACAAAGGAGCTGATCGTGGACTACAGGAAAAGGAGGACCGAACATGCCCCCATTCACATCGACGGGGCTGTAGTGGAGCTAGTCAAGAGCTTCAAGTTCCTTGGTATCCACATCACCAACAAACTAACATGGTCGAAACACACCAAGACAGTCGTGAAGAGGGCACGACAACGCCTATTCCCCCTCAGGAGATTGAAATGATTTGGCATGGGTTCCCAGATCCTCAAAAGGTTCTACAGCTGCACCGTCGAGAGCATCCTGACCGGTTGCATCGCCACCTGGTATGGCAACTGCTCGGCATGCAACCGCAAGGCGCTACAGAGGGTAATGCGAATGGCTCAGTACATCACTGGGGCCAAGATTCCTGCCATCAAGGACCTCTATACTAGGCGTTCAGAGGAAGGTCAAAAAAATTGTCAGACTCCAGTCACCCAAGTCATAGACTGTTCTCTCTGCTACCACACGGCAAGCGGTACCGGAACTCGAAGTCTAGGTCCCAAAAGTCTCCTTAACATCTTCTACCCCCCCGAGCCATAAGAATGCTGAACAACTAATCAAATGGCCACCCGGACTATTTGCATTGACACCTGCCCACCCCCCCTTTGTTATTGTTGCTTCTTTTAACTTTAGTTTATTTAGTAAATATTTTCTTCATTTTATTTTCTTAACTGCATAGTTGGTTAATCGCTTGTAAGTAAGCATTTCACGCTAAGGTCTACACCTTTTTTATTCGGTGCATGTGACAAATACGATTTGATTTGAGAGTAGGCTATAATACAGCAACAGTAGCCTTCCTACTGTTCTGTTATTCGTTAGGTCTGGAAATTGTTAAATTAGCTAATATTATAGAGATATCACACATTCATGCAGCTGTGGTGGTGTCACATTGTCTTTATCCGTACCATAGCTGCTGCTATGGATATGCCTTTTACTTGAGAGCTCTGCCCTCTTTGCCAGGTCTCCTTTGAAAAAAGTATGTTATTTTTGACCTGGTAAAATAAGCGGTTGTGTGCACTCTTACTAGATGGAATTGTGTGGTTCAGTGGTATATTTTCTACAGAAAATAGACTTAGACAGTATATCATCAGCAATTCTCAGTCAGATGAGATACACAGCTAACCCACATTGAATTTCATTCATTCATAAATGTGGGCACTAATTATTGTTCATATTCCAATTCTCTAGGCCTTCCATTCACAAACTTGAAGCCCCCTGTCCCCAGCAGGAAAGCAGGAAAAAGTGTTGGCTTAAGGTACAACTTCCTATTGAGGAGATGTAAGATAACTCAATGTCACATTTACAATTACTGACATGAATAGAAGCATATACAAGCAATTAATCACATTTATTTTATAAAGCCCCTTTTACATCAGCAGGTGTCACAAAGTAAAAACACCCCTAGAAAGACCAGAACCTAGGAAGAAACCTAGAGAGGAGCCAGGTTCCGAGGGGTGACCAGTCTTCTTCTGGCTGTGCTGGTGGAGATTATAAAAGAGTACAGCCATTTACACCAGATTGTTCTTCAAGACATTTAAACGTGCATAGATGACCAGCAGGGTCAAATAATAATCACAGTTGTCTCTTCATAGCTGAGCGTTTAGAAGTTGAGACAACGGTCCGGTAGAGAGAGACAGGATCAAACAGCAGGTCTGGGACAAGGTAGCACTTCCGGTGAGTCCTGAGCAGGCCAGGGTTCCATAGCCGCAGACCGAAACAGGATCAGCAGCACGACCAGGTGGACTGGGGACAGGGATAGCCAGGAGTCATCAGGCCATGTAGTCCTGAGGCATGGTCCTGCATCCTTTATTTAATTTGTGTAGACTAAGCCCTAGAGGTTTTGTAATTTAGCGTACTTGTCAATCCAGATCTGAATAATTTGAATCCTTTTTACTGTACACTGTTTTATTTCCAAAGCTAATCACTGAATGTCCTACTACAAGGATGTGGTCAGGTTGACACACTTCTGAGTCACAAAAACACAGATCACACACACCACAGATTGTGAGGGCAAGTACAATGAGCAGTTGGGAAAATGAAGTCTGCTGTGTGGTTGTCCTACACACACAAACACACACTTAATTTAAGTTAGTGTGTAGTCAAGGCTTTGTCATTAAAATAATATTGTGCCTATCTTTCAGATCTGCCAACCAGGCTTGGTGGGTGACATTTAAGCGTGTTTCCACCAAGCTGTTCCAGGCTTGAAGTGGCACGCTGAAACTTCTAGAGGCTTGTAGACCTGAAGCAGTGAGATGTGGTCCAGGTAATTATCACACACACGTATACACACTCACTCACTTTGTTTTGTTGTATAATTATTTTAACTTAAGAAAATGGTGCCTATCTATGTTAGAATCTGACATCCCCATTAGCTCAACCACAGCCTTCACAGCTGCAGTCGTCTGCCCCTGCACCTGCTACACCGGCCGTGACAGGTGATACAGATAATTAACACATACATGTATACACACATGCATACGCTCCCTCTATTTAATCACATCCGCTTTAGCCGACATCCACATAGTGGTTGTTTTGGCGGGGGGTCTGAGGTGGAACTGTGTTAGAGCTGGCAAATCCACAAGCGGCTCCCGGCACTATACTTAAAGTCGCATTAACAGAAATCTCATGCAGCCCTGTTTACAAGTTTAAACACCGGAATGTGAGATGTAATCTACACTTTGATTGGGCTGATAGAAATCCTCATTATTTCATTTTGAATGATTTTGAATTTGAGTCCTTATTTCTGTATAGCCTACACTTTCTCGTTCTGAACTTGTAGCGCGAGTAGGACGGGTGTGGCTTCGTTACAATGATCAAAAGCACAGGTACACCTCTGACACCCTGCAAAACATCAGCTATGTGGATGTCGGCGGTTAACGCTTACACTCATTCTCTGTTTAGTTGTATGATTATTGTCAGATCTGCAGTCAGCCGTCCTCCGCTGTGGTATTTAATTTACCGGCCGCACCAGTTCCTAACACACCATGGAGGGAGAAACCTTTCAAGGATTCCCAGATGGATACAGGTCATTCAGAATTATATTACATACATATACGATCACTCACTCACACCAACAGATGTGTGCACACAAGCATGTTGGTGAGCTGTATACTTACTGTCAGTCAGATCTGCCATGCACTCCACCACTGCCCGACAGCCTCACTTAGAAGTGCAAACCCTGGGCCTATCAAGACTGAGAAAGCAGAGACAGGTGGCTGATAAGGAAAAATGAAACACAACATGCACACACTCTCTCTGTGCCTCACACACACACACACGATCCCCAATGTAAATACATTGTAATTACTTGTTTATTTTCTGTATGCTACATTTTATTTGAGGATTGTGTGCAACAAAGTACATTCACAGTTAAGCAACAGTTTGGTTTATTGGATATTTATCTGATTAAAATGAATGACCAAAAGGAAGTTGGCAAGCCTGCAACCCTCTGTGTGTGCAGGTTTTGTCTTCTGGAGCTGCCTGCCCTCACATATGTACAGGGTTCCCAGGAGTGGCAGGCACATATGTTTATTGTCCTGCAAAATGATTTTTTATGTACCAAGGCCATTCCCTGGTTACCCATCCACATCGCTCCGGCCAAACTGATGTTTGTTCTCCACAATGAATGTATGTAGTGATTAAAATTCAGGGTGAGTCTTCAGGCAACCAAGGCCAAGGAATGGAGAGAGAGGTGACCTGGAGGGAGTTCCAGACCTCAGCTTTTTATGAAGCAGAAAAGCATGCACACACACAGTCTGTAAATATGTAAATACATTGTAAGATATCTTGGCCTACTTTACTAGAGTGTAGTAAAAAAGGTTTATTTATTAATATTACTCAACAAGTAATGCCTCAAGCTGGGATTGAACAGTGTCTCAAAAGCAGCAGAAAAGGTCAAATAAGGTCACACATTTCTGTTACAGCTATACACGTCTGGCCGGCCCCTGGTGGTATTTGTATTTATTAAGGATCCCCTTGGCAGCAGTTATTCTTCCTGGGGTCCAGCAACATTAAAGCAGTTATATACGATTTAAAATATTCCATACCAATTTTCACAACACAATGTGTTCCCTCAGGCCACTACTCTACTATCACATATCTACAATACAAAATCCATGTGTACATGTGTGCTGAGTGCATGCCTTATCATGTGTGTGTCTCTTCAGTCCCCACTGTTCCATAAGGTGTATTTTGATCTGTTTTATAAATCTGATTCTACTGCTTGCATCAGTTACCTGATGTGGAATAGTTCCATGTAGCACTGTGCGTCTCCATTGTTTGGTTCTTGAGGATTGTGAAGAGACCTTTGGCGGCATGTCTTGTGGGGTTTATGCATGGGTGTCCAAGCTGTGTGCTAAACTCAGCAAAAAAATAAACGCCCTCTCACTGTTAACTGCGTTTATTTTCAGCAAACTTAACATGTGTAAATATTTGTATGAACATAAGATTCAACAACTGAGACATAAACTGGACAAGTTCCACAGACATGTGACTAACAGAAATGTAATAATGTGTCCCTGAACCGGGGGGGGGGGGTCAAAATAAAAAGTAACAGTCAGTACCTGGTGTGGCCAACAGCTGCATTATGTACTGCAGTGCATCTCCTCCTCATGGACTGCACCAGATTTGCCAGTTCTTGCTGTGAGATGTTACCCCACTCTTCCACCAAGGCACCTGCAAGTTCCCGGACATTTCTGGGGGGAACAGTCTATGACTAGGGTAACTGGAGTCGTACAATTTTTAGGGCCTTCCTCTGACACCGCCTGGTATAGAGGTCCTGGATGGCAGGAAGCTTGGCACCAGTGACGTACCGGGCCGTACTCACTGCCCTCTGTACGCCGAGCAGTTGCCATACCAGGAAGTGATGCAACCAGTCAGGATGCTCTCGATGGTGCTGCTGTAGAACTTTAAGGATCTGAGGACCCATGCCAAATCTTTTCAGTCTTCTAAGGGGGAATAGGTTTTGTCCTGCCCTCTTCACGACTGTCTTGGTGTGCTTGGACCATGATAGATTGTTGGTGATGTGGACGCCAAGGAACTTGAAGCTCTCAACCTGCTCCACTACAGCCCCGTCGATGAGAATGGGGCGTGCCCTGTCCTCCTTGCCTGTAGTCCACAATCATCTCCTTTGTCTTGATCACGTTGAGGGAGAGCTTGTTGTCCTGGCACTACACTGCCAGGTGACTGACCTCCTCCCTATAGGCTGTCTCATCGTTGTCAGTGATCAGGCATACCACTGTTGTGTCATCAGCAAACTTAATTGTGGTATTGGAGTCGTGCCTGGCCATGCAGTCATGAGTGAACTGGGAGTACAGGAGGGGACTGAGCACGCACCCCTGAGGAGCCCCCGTGTTGAGGATCAGCGTGGCGGATGTGTTGTTACCTACCCTTACCACCTGGGGGCTGCCCAGCAGGAAAACCTACATGTAGAGATAAAAACAATTGATATACTGTAGGTCTACCGTAGGTGTTGTAGGTATTTTGCAGAGAGAGGTGTTTAGTCCCAGGGTCCTTAGCTTATTGATGAGATTTGAGGGCACTATGGTGTTGAACGCTGAGCTGTAGTCAGTGAATAGCATTCTCACATAGGTGTTCCTTTTGTCCAGGTAGG
Organism: Hucho hucho; assembly: GCA_003317085.1. NCBI lineage: Eukaryota > Metazoa > Chordata > Actinopteri > Salmoniformes > Salmonidae > Hucho > Hucho hucho. The sequence goes on along the minus strand of QNTS01000753.1, from coordinate 242,064 downwards.
AAAGGGCAGTGTGAAGTGCAATAGAGATTGCATCATCTGTGGATTATATGGGCCATGACCAGCCTTTCAAATGCACTTCATGGCTACAGACGTGAGTGCTACGCGTTGGTAGTCATTTAGGCAGGTTACCTTAGTGTTTCTTGGGCACATGGACTATGGTGGTCTGCTTGAAACATGTTGGTATTAAAGACTCAGTCACGGAGAGGTTGAAAATGTCAGTGAAGACACTTGCCAGTTGGTCATGGCATGCTCCGAGTACAGGTCCTGGTAATCTGTCTGGCCCTGCGGCCTTGTGACTGTTGACTGTTTAAAAGGTTTTACATCGGCTACGGATTGCACAATCACACAGTCGTCCAGAACAGCTGATGCTCTCCTGCATGTTTCAGTGTTCCATGGCTTCTGGTTGGGGTATGTACGTACAGTCACTGTGGGGACGACATCCTCGATGCACTTATTGATGAATGCCAGTGACTGATCTGGTGTACTCCTCAATGCCATCAGAATTATCCCAGAACATATTCCAGTCTGTGCTAGCAAAACAGTCTTGTAGCTTAGCATCTACTTCATCTGACCACTTTTTTTATTGACCGAGTCACTAGTCACTGGTGCTTTCTGCTTTAGTTTTGCTTGTAAGCAGGAATCAGGAGGATAGGATTATGGTCAGATTTGCCAAATGGAGGGCGAGAGAGCTTTGTATGAGTCGCTGTGTGTGGAGTATAGGTGGTCAACAGTTTATTTTTCCTCTGGTTGCACATTAAAATGCTGGTAGAAATTAGGTAAAACGAATTTAAAGTTCTCCTGTATTAAAGTCCCTAGGAGCACAGCAGTTTTAGTGCCAGCATTGGTTTGTGGTGGTAAATAGACAGCAACTACGAATATAGACAAAAACTCTCTTGGTAAATAGTGTGGTCTACAGGTTATAATGATATACTCTACCTCAGGCGAGCAAAACCTTGAGACTTCCTTAGGTAGTTCACCAGCTGTTGTAATATACATACAAATATACATAGACCGCCATCCCTTGTCCTACCAGAGGCTACTGTTCTTTCCTGCCGATAGTGTATAACCCGCCAGCTGTATGTTATTCATGTCGGTGAAACATAAGATATTACAATTTATAATGTCCCGCTGGTAGGATATACGTGCTTGTAGTTAAGTCTATTTTATTATCCAATGATTGTACGTTGGCTAATAGGACCGATGGTAAAGGCAAATTACCCACTCGCCACCGGATCCTTAGAAGGCACCAGACCTTCGTCCTCGATATCTCCGTCTCTTTCTCCTGCAAATGACGGGGATGAGGGCATTGTCGGGTGTCTGGAGTAAATCCCTGTCATCCGACTCATTAAAGAAAAAATAGTCTTTCAATACGAGGAGAGTAATCACTGTGCTGATTTCCAGAAGCTCTTTTCGGTCATAAGAGACGGTGGCATAAACATTATGTACAAAATAAGTTACAAAGAACATGAAAAAAAACACAATAGCACCATCGGTTAGGAGACCATAAAACGGCAGCCATTCTCTCCGGCACCATCATTCAGCTTCCAGGTTGTGTACAGATCCTTGCTACATGCGATTGTCTAAAATGACATTGGAGGTAGCTTATGGTAGAGAAATTCAATTCTCTAGCAACAGCTCTGGTGGACATTTCCTGCAGTCAGCATGCCAATTGCACACTTCCTCAAAACTTGAGACATCTGTGGCATTGTGTCCCTAGAAAAAGGTGCACCTGTGTAATAATCATGCTGTTTAATCAGCTTCTTGATATGTCAGGTGGATGGATTATCTTGGCAAAGGATAAATGCTCACTAAGAGTGATGTAAACAAATTTGCACACAAAATTTGAGGTTTTTGTGCATATGGAACATTTGAAACATGGGACCAACACTTTACATGTTGCGTTTATATTTTTATTCCTGATCTCTCCGATATAGGATAGACACTTCAGAACAAACTTCCTTTCGATTTTTTGTTGTTGACTATGTTCCATGTAGTGAATGTTATTCAATGCGTTTGTATGGGCTAATAGCAGTAAGGCCAAAAATAATTTACCATTTTTTTTTATTTTTTTTTATACTTTAAGGGGTCTTACAATTCCAAATCAAATAGCTAAATGATCCTTGGTATGACCATCTTAAAACAATTACATATGTTAGCGTCTGACAAAATATGGTCACAATCGGAATGTAGACAAGATCAGGGCAAAGGGTGCATGGTTTTAATAGGGTTTCTGTTCCAAGGTTTTCTACGTCTACACATAGTATTAAAATGTCTCCCAAATTAGATATTTTGCCAATCTGCTACCCATCTGAGCTTTTACATAATGGGTAAGCAAAACACCACATGGAATCTGGTCTTTTGAGTTCAGATTTATAACCACATTCATATGTGGATCTTAATCCTGATATAATTCTGATGTTGGATATGCCACCTCAGTCTGGACACTCGCATCAATTTTTGCTCTTAAGCGTTTATTTTTAACATGACCTCCCATTACCATAACTACCGCAGAATTTCAAGGAACGGTGACAGGAAATTTGCATTGCATCTGTGTGTTACTTTGGAGGCTACAGCAGTGTGAATGCTTAAATCTGATATAGGTCACAAAAGTTAGAAGAAAAAAATGTGGATATGAAAATAAATCAGAATTGTGTTCTCAGGGTGGCTGTGTATACACAGGCAGCCCAATACTGATGTTTATTGGCAAAGACCTGATCTGATACCCCCGGGTGCTGGTCAGGAAGATCTTGTCTATACCCATCTAAAAATGTGGGCACATGTTAGCACCAGGTATAAACAGGCCTTCCTTAGGGGTATACTACAATTAAATTTGCAAGTTGCTGAATCTCACCGGAGAAATCATCCGAGCGAAGGAGACACCGCCTCTGTCTCAGTATGTGTAGCCCATGCATCTGATGCTGTCTGGACAAAAAGAGTATAACATGTTGCCGCTGTAGCATTTGACTGATGCCAGCAAGCATTTGGCCTCCCTTGATAAAAGAAAATGTAATAATTAGCCAAATCAGCATTGAGCTGATCTGGTGCAGCAAAACACCCCCCAAGGGAGGCCAGTTTGGATTTGGCTTCAGACCAATCAAAATCACTTCCTAAGCAAAACACATTTTTCTGAAAAACTTCCTAAACCATGGATGGAGATGGGGTTTAGGACTTGTGGTTGACTTAATTCTCTGAACAGGCCAATGATTATGACAGTGATTCTGATCTAACCACCAATGAATATGTTGTGCCACTGGCCTGAGTCGACTGAAATTCAATATGTAGCCTAGATGTAGCTTAGTAGGCTCATGTTAACTTCGCTGGTTCATTGTTGCCCATGCCAGGAAGTTAGGTTACCTAACTAAAGTGCTTGCTAGCCTATGACAAAGCCATAAACCGTTTTGCCAACATAAGATGGCATTGGCATTCAACTACTTTTTATTTTTTTTTACTTACACCACCATACCATTGACAGCCACATGATACTTATCAAACAATTTTGTTAAATCAATGTTGCCATCTTCCTCCTTCATGTGAGGTTTACATTTTTAAGTTAAAATGGTGCTGGAATTGCAGAGGCAAAGCTCCTGTTGTCTTTGTGCTGACTTGCGCTAACTCAGTGTTTCTAAATTCGTTTATTTAGTAAACTGTCGAAAACATTAACTTGCTTGACCATGTTGCAGGTCATAATTGCTGAATGCAATATTTGCTTTGTGGACTTCAACGGACAGATATTGCTCTCCGGCTTTGTGAGGAAACAAACGTATGTGTAGTTTAATTAATTCCGCCACTGTGTGACTTGTCGTTTTGTTGTCTCTGCCTTATTGAATTATCATGGTGGCGTATGAACGAATGTGTTATAGAGCAAACACAATTATCAGAACATAGGTAATAATATGGCTTTTTTACTGGCTTGGCTTCCTCAGTTATTTTACCCCACGTATTGCTACTGGATGTTAATCAAAGTTAGTTGACCAACTCTGATCCTTTGTAGTATACCCCTCTGGTCTTGACTTACGAAAAAATACACAATACTTATTATATTCAAGACTCAGGAGAGGTAGCCTAGTGCCAGATTAGTGTGTGCTGTATAGACAACCCCCTATGGTCTTGTTAGGTATACAGCACAAAAAGATCTGGAACCAGGCTACAGCAGAGAAAAAAATACATAAAATGGGGGACTTGTTTCTCAGTGGGGAGACAATTTATTTTAGAATTAACTTTAGGTAACAATTATAAACCAACCCTAAACAAAAGAGGAAAAATATACATATGTGACTTTGCGGGTAAATATCTGCGTTGGGGTCCAAACAATCAAAGTTCTACTTCCAGAGTTTCTTGATAGACATGTTCTTCTCGCTGTCCTTCTGCATCACCTGGAAAGACAAAGGATAGGGGTCATTAGCCAGTGATAATTTACCTTATAAAGGAGACATTCTCACACCATCATCCCAGACACCACGGACACAGTCCAATTGGCATACTGCTCCCAACAGATCCACAAATGACAATCCCTATTGCACGCCACACTGCACTTTCCTACTTGGACAAAAGGAACATTACATGAGAATGCTGTTCATTGACTACAGCTCAGTGTTCAAAACCATAATGCCCTGCAAGCTCATCACTAAGCTAAGAACCCTGGGACCTGACGGGACTCCCCCAGGTGGTGAGGGTAGGCAGTGTGGTGCCAGGACAACAACCTCTCCCTCAATGTCGGCAAGACAAAGGAACTGATCGTAGACTAGAGGAAACGGAGAGCTGAGCACGCCCCCATTCACGTCGACGGGGCTGTAATGGAGCAGGTTGAGAGCTTCAAGTTCCTCGTTTCCACATCATTAATGATCTATCATGGTCCAAACAAACCAACAGGGTCATGAAGNCCCCCCCCCCCCCCCCAAGAAGCTGAAAAGATTTGTCACTGGCCCTCATACCCTCAAAATTCTATAGCTGCAACATTGAGAGCATCTTGACAGGCTGCATCACCGCTTGGTATGGCAACTGCTAGGCATCTGATCACAAGGCGATACAGAGGGTAGTGTGGACAGCACATTACATCTCCGGGGCCAAGCTCCCTGCCATCCAGAACCTCTATGCCAGGCAGTGTCAGAGGAAGGCCCTAAACATTACCAAAGCCTCCAGCCACCCAAGTCACAGACTTGCCGTGCGGTAGCAGAGAGAAGAGGTACCGATGCACCCAGTCTGGAACCAACAGCACCCTGAACAGCTTCTACCCCCAAGCCATAAGATTGCTAAATCATTAACCAAATAGACAATCTGCATTAACTCTTTTTGACTTGTCACATATGCTGCAACTGTTTACTATAAGTAACTTTATTCCTAGATATACAGTAGCAGTCAAACATTTGGACACCTACTCATTATTGAAGGGTTTTTATTTTTACTAGAATAATAGTGAATACATCAAAACTAGGAAATAACATATGAAATCATGTAGTAACCAAAGAAAGTGCTAAACAAATAAACAAGGCACCTAAAGACTCAGACCATGAGAAACAAGATTCTCTGGTCTGATGAAACCAAGATCACCCTACGGTGAAGCATGGTGGTGGCAGCATCATGCTGTGGGGATGTTTTTCAGTGGCAGGGACTGGGAGACTACTCAGGATTGAGGGAAAGATGAACGGAGCGAAGTACAGAGATCCTTGATCCTCCTCGCTCAGGATCTCCGAATGGGGCAAAGGATCACCTTACTACAGGACAACGACCCTAAGCACACAGCCAAGACAACACAGGAGTGGCTTCGGGACAAGTCTCTGAATGCCCTTGAGTGGACCAGCCAAAGCCCGGACTTGAACCCGATCAAACATCTCTGGAGAGACCTGAAAATAGCTGTGCAGCGATGCTCTCAATCCAACCTGACGGAGCTTGAGAGGATCTGCAGAGAAGAATGGGAGAAACTCCCCAAATACAGGTGTTCCAAGGTTTCAGCGTCTCCAAGAAGACTCGAGGCTGTAATCGCTGCCAAAGTTGCTTAAACAAAGTACTGAGTAAAGGGTATGAATACTTATGTAAATGTGATATTTCAGCTTTTTATTTTTTAATAACTTTGCAAACATTTCTAAAAACCTGTTAAAAACAGTGCCACGTTGAAAGTCACTGAGCTCTTCAGTAAGGCAATTCTAGTACCAATGTCTATGGAGTGCGTGCTCAATTTTATACAAGTGTCAGCAATGGGTGTGGCTGAAATGGCAGAATCCACTATTTTGAAGAGGTGTTCACATACTTTTGTATATATTGTGCGCCTACCTCAATTACTTCCTAACCCTGCACATCGACTCGGTACTATTAACCCTTGTACATAGATAACTTTGCTATTACACGTTTTACTTTACTATGATTTCTCAATTTTCTTTCTTTTTGCATAGTTGGGAAGGGCCCCATAAGTAAGCATGTGACAAATAACATTCTATTTTATTTTAAAATCCGTGATAAGCAAAACGAAACAAATCAAGGGGAAAAGGGTTTGTCTGTCCATTTTAAATGACAAGATACAGATTTAAGTTTGTCTGGCGCAAAACTGAGCCCAAAAACAGACAATGACCACAGTAGTTGGAAAGACAAACATATCTGAGAACAGTATAGATATAAGAATGTATACCTAATCTCTGATCAACACAAGTTAGTAACAATATATTAGGAATGTGGGGATAAAAGGAATATGGTAAAACAGAGACAAACGGTCTCTTGGAGAGTGATGGACAGTGAGAGAGAGAGACAGATAAACAGGACAGAAGACTAACCTTTGCAACAGCCATCTCAAAGTCCTCCTGGTTGACGTGCACTCTCCTCTCCCTGAGGGCGTACATCCCGGACTCTGTGCACACACCCTGAGACGTAAGAGGGAACAGAAACACACATACAGGTTTTACCAAGGTGAAATAACACAATGACCCACAGTGACAAAGTCATTAAAACCCACAGTGGTCGAACACATAGGCACTCCAGAAACAGGGTCACAAATTCCTAGGCTAAGGGAGGTTTCAGGATGGCTAATTTTACATGCTCTGACCTTGTGCATATGCAAGCCATAATATGGTGGGCCCCATTCTATAACTTGGGGAGCATCAAGTCAGTGGGTATTCTCTTATAATATTCTAGTCATACCTCGTAATGTAAAACCCTGTGGGAGGTGTCCACTACATTGAACTACACAAAATGTAAAATGGTGAAACAAACAAATCCATGTATGAATGTATTCATACACATAATATGCTACACCATTTGTATTTGATATGCCTTTGCCAATTCGATCTAAAAAAAGTCTAAAATATTGAATCTTTGCTTCAAAAACTAAAAGTTGAGCATTTTGACGGTTGACCCAATGACCAGCAAGCACTCACTTCATCTTCTCCGGTTTTGCCTGGCAAAAACAGAGTATATGTTTGTACTATCCATATACAGTATTCACACCCCTCAACTTTTTCCACATTTTGTTGTTACAAAGTCGGATTAAGATGGATTTAAATTGTCATCATTTGTCAACGATCTACACAGATAAATAAAATAAAACACTAATATAGAGAGTACAAAACATTAGGAACACTTGCACTTTCCATGAAAGACTGACCAGGTGAAAGCTATGATCCTTTATTGATGTCACTTAAATCCACTTCAATCAGTGTAGATGAAGGGGCAGAGACAGGTTAAAGAATGATTTTTAAGACTTGATACATTTGAGACATGGTTTGTGTGCAGTACCAGTCAAACGTCTGGACACACCTCATTCCAGGGTTTTTGTTTTACTACATTGTAGAATAATAGTGAATACATCAAAACTATGAAATAACACATGGAATCATGTAGTAACCACTAGGTGTTAAATCAAAATATATTTTATATTTGAGATTCTTCAAAGTAGCCACCCTTTGCCTTGATGACAGGTTTGCACACTTGGCATTCTCTCAACCAACTTTATGGAGGTAGTCACCTGGAATTCATTTCAATTAACAGGTGTGCCTTGTTAAAAGTTACTTTGAGGAATTTTTCATTTTTAATGCATTTGAACCAATCAGTTGTGTTGTGACAAGGTAGGGGTAGTATACAGAAGATACCAAATAGGGCTAAAAGACCAGGTCGATATTACGGCAAGAACAACTCAAATAAGCAAAAAGAAACAACAGTCCATCATTACTTTAAGACATGGTCAGTCAATACAGAACATTAAGAACTTTAAAGGTTTTTTCAAGTGCAGTCGCAAAAACCAAGCGCTACGATGAAACTGGCTCCCATGAGGACCGCCACAGGAAAGGAAGACCCAGAGTTACCTCTGCTGCAGAGGATAAGTTCATTAGAGTTACCATTCTCAGAAATTGCAGCCCAAATAAATGCTTCAGAGTTCAAGTAACAGACACATCAACCTCAACTGTTCAGAGGAGACTGCGTGAATCAGGCCTTCATGGTCTAATTGCTGCAAAGAAACCACTACTAAAGGACAACAATAATAATAAGAGACTGGCTTGGGCCAAAAAACACAAGCAATGGACATTAGACTGGTGGAAATCTGTCCTTTGGTCTGATTAGTCAAAATCTGAGATTTTTGTTTCCAATCGCTGTGTCTTTATGAGACGCAGAGTAGGTGAACACATGCGTATTTCCCACCGTGAAGCATGGAGGTGGTGTGATGGTTCTTTGCTGGTGACTGTCTGATTTATTTAGAATTCAAGGCACACTTAACCAGCATGACTTCCACAGCAATACGCCATCCCATCTGATTTGCGCTTTGGGTCAATGACCCAAAACACACCTCCAGGCTGTGAAAGGGCTATTTGACCAAGAAGGAGAGTGATATAGTGCAGAATCGGATGACCTGGCCTCCACAATCACCCGCCCTCAACCCAACTGAGAAGGTTTGGGATGAGTTGGACCGCAGAGCGAAGGAAAAGCAGCCAACAAGTGCTCAGCATGTGGGAACTCCTTCGATACTGTTGGAAAAGCATTCCTTATGAAGATGGTTGAGAGAATGCCAAGAGTGTGCAATAAACTGTCAAGGCAAAGGGTGTTTTGATGTCTTCACTATTATTCTACATGAGTAGGTGTCCAAACTTTTGACTGGTACAGTATGTGTGCCATTAAGAGGGTGATTGGCAAGACAAAAGATGTGCCTTTGAACAAGGTATAGTAGTAAGTGCCAGGCGCACAGGTTTTTCACGCTAAACAGTTTCCTGTGTGTATCAAGAATAGTACACCACCCGAAGGACAGCCATCCAACTTGACAACTGTGGGAAGCATTGGAGTCAACATGGGCCAGCATCCCTGTGGAATGCTTTCGACACCATGTAGAGGCCATGCCCTGACGAATCGAGGCTGTTCTGAGAGCAAAAGGTGGTGCAAATCACTATTAGGAAGGTGTTCCTAATGCTTTGTACACTCAATGCATCTTGATTATATAAGTATTCAACCCCCTGAGTCAATACATATTAATCACCTTTAGGAGCAATTACAGCTGAGTCTTTCTAGGCAAGTCAGAGCATTGCACACCTGGATTGTACAACATATTTGTCAATATATATATTATATAAAATTATCTAAAAACATATCTGCTAAGCTCTGTCAAGTTGATTGTTGATCTTTGGTAGACAGCCATTTTCAAGTCTTGCAATCAGTGGCGACCCGTCAATCAGGGCAGAGCAAAAAAAGGCTTGCCTGTTTTCATGTTATTTTGGCATTAACACGTCACATCAGTTTGCAAACAATGTATAATATATATCATTGAGTTAATAAAGCCACATACTCAATAAAGCAAAAAAGAGATTTGTAAGGGACACCCAAAATGCAGGTGTTACAGACTAGCTCAGTGCTTTCTGTGGTTGTGGGGCAAGCCAGCAGAAAATACGGAGCGTTGCGCCGTGATTGGCTCAGTGTACTTTCACTCATGAGGACTTTACGTCACTGCCAAGTGTAGGAGAAACATTTTAGCCCTTCGGCTGCTGCCATAGAAGTGCCCATCCAAGAAGGCTCAAGGTCATTGGACCCAGAAAATATCAAATCACATTATATGTACAGTAGCTCTGATTGGACTGATCATGTCAACATCATACTTTCACACTCTTAGCTAGCAGTCATGAATAAAGTTGACAATCTACTGGCAAATCCTTTTTAATCCTTGTCATATGAAGAGAAATAATGGAGTAATTATAGATAAAACGTATAGGTGCTCTTTGGCCATAAACATTACACAAGTTGGAAATCGCAAATTCAACGAATGGCGTGGAAGGAATCAGTGACAGTAGCTGTGTGGTCCCAAATCTGGGATTAAGGGGCTCTTTTCCAAGTTTAAAATAATAAACATTCAACATCTGCCATGCTGTCAATGAAGCAGACCAGGGAATCTTGTTTCTCATGGTCAGAGTCATTTAGGTGCCTTTTGACAAACTCCAAGCGGGCTGAAGAGTGGCTTCCGTCTGCCCATTACCATAAAAGCCTGATTGGTGGAGGGCTGCAGAGATTGTTGTCCTTCTGGGAGGTTATCCCATCTTCACAGAGGAACTCCGTCAGAGTGACCATCGGGTTCTTGGTCACCTCCCCGACCAAGGCCCTTCTCCCCCGATTGCTTAACTTGTTCGGGCAGCGAGCTGTAGAGGATTCTTGGTGGTTCCAAAATTCTTCCATTTAAGAATGGAGGCCACTATGTTCTTGGGGACGTTTAATGCTGCAGAAATGTTTTGGTACTCTCCCCCAGATCTGTTCCTCGACACAATCCAGTCTCGGAGGTCTACGGTCAATTCCTTCGACCTCATGGCTTGGTTTTTGCTCTGACCTGCACTGTCAACTGTGGGACCTTACATAGACAGGTGTGTGCCTTTCCAAATCAAGTGGACTCCAATCAAGTTGTAGAAACATCAAGGATAATCAATGGAAACAGGATGCACCTGAGCTCAATTTAGAATATCATAGCAAAGGGTCTGAAAACTTAAGTAAATAAGGTATTTCTGTTTTTTATAAATGTGCAAACATTTCTAAAAACCTGTTTTCGCTTTGTTTTTATGAGGTATTGTGTGTAGATTGATGAGGAAAAATTACTTTAATCCATTTTAGAATAAGGCTGGAATGTAACAAAACGTGGAAAAAGGGGTCTGAATACTTTCAAAACCATTCATGCACTGTAACATGAATGGCCTTTAGCTCAAAATGCAGGTGTAAAATGCAGTTTATTTCTGTAAATGCATCACCGTTTATGGATGTAATGACAGGCTTCATTGGAGCAGGGATTGTGCGAGGGGTCTCGAGATTTAAAATCACTAAATTTTTGGGGGGTAGCGGGTCAAAATTGAGAACCACAGGCCCAAGGGGTAGAGGCTAAAAGACTTCCCTACTAGCCCTCATACTCTGAACCCTGTTCCAAAGTGTCTCGGCCCTGTGGTAGCCTTCATATGGTTGGCCCAATTCCAAACCATGTGTTTCAGTCTCTCACCTTAACCTCAGCCCCGGAGGCTCCTGGCATCAGCTCTGCAATCTTCCTCAGGTTAATACCACGCGTCAGGTTCATCTTCCTTGAGTGGATCTTCAGGATGTCCAAACGAGCCTGAGGAAAATAAATAAATGGGATGGGGCCAGAATTAAGACACTGTAGCAGCAAGCTGCTCACATGAAACTGAATGAGTGTCAACGCAAAACACACATTTCAGAGCGTGAGGAGAGAGTGAGGATGCTGGACTAGACTCATGGTATAAATCCATTATATAAAAATAAAACATTTTTTTTATAAAAAAAATGGTGCCAGAATACAGCACTTTGTATTCCTGATGAAATTCTAATAGGGATCTGACTAAGATATTATCATGATAATTAGGTTAAGATATGCTATGCATTGCAATTAGATACAGATTTTGCAATTCAATGTACCAAACATATTGCTCATCATATGTCTGCTGCAGAGGTACAAGAGAGCCATGAAGAAACGAGTTTTGAACAGTAATGGAAATAAAATAGGTGAAAACAAATCGCCTCCCGATTTAAAAAAAGATGGACAACTACAACAAAGGAAAAATACTGGAGTTTTGGTGCAGGTACAGCCAACTAGAGTAAAAATATTGCGCTATTTTCAAAACCATAAGATATCGTAAAAAATTATATCCCGATATGCAACTATCGTTTTTTTTACCGATCAGCAAAGAATCTGCGTTATATCACTCTGAATTTAAAGGTAATTTCTGATTGACACGACATATGCAACGTTTACCGTGAATTAGGTTCACAAACATTCCCTTTAAAAAAAGTTGCAAAGCTGACAAAGCACAATCCGATAGAATCCCAGACAAAAGGCAGATTTTTACTAGTTGCATATTATTCATATTTGTTTTATCATAATATTTGAGGGGCTAAAAAAAAAAAACATGCTGGAACAGGACAGACCTCTTCATTGGGAGGGGGGAACTCTATTTTCCTGTCGATGCGGCCGGGCCGGAGCAGGGCAGAGTCCAGGATGTCAATACGGTTGGTGGCCATGATGACCTGAGAAAGCACAAACAAATGAACACGCAGAATTAGTCCTTTTGGTCTTATTCAGCCTTCTCCATATAGGCTTCTTTGGTATGAACTTTTCTATATGTTAGCCTGTCCGGCTAACCCTATGTGATCACCTTTAAAAACATGTTCAATACCTTACTTCACGTAAAAGGTCAGGTCACATTGGGGAGAAGGAACAGGTTTATGGCCCGCATCACTTAATTTCCTGCCTAGCAAAAAATATGTCATGTTTAGAGAGAAGGAGGACGTCACCCAAATTGTGGTAAATATACTACCACTAGTAGAACCATGTCTTTGTCTGTGCAGCTGTACGACACAATGGGTGAATAAACTTGGTTTGAGCTTTACTAATCTGTGACATTTTATACGGTTCACTTAGAACCTAACAAGAGGAAAGTGATAAAATGAACAGTAGTCTATTCCAAGAGAATGTTGACATTTTATCACATCATGGACCTACAAACATGTAACCCGTAAAACATTTGACCCCAAGATTTAAACATTATCAATGGTCCTGTACATCTGCAACAGTGAATCTACTCTAGAACTGGCATCCATACTGAAATCCCCAAATTAAACCTTTGGCTTCTACTTGCTTCAGTGCCTCTTATGACAATTAAACTATTCATTACTTTCTCAAAATTCCAGGCCCACATTATTGCTGTTTCTAGAACTCATCCACAACATTAAAAGGTATATTTAAATAATTACTTTGACACAATGAATACTACAGTGCCTTTGGAAAGTATTCAGACCCTTTGACTTTCGACATTTGTTACGTTACAGCCTTATTCTAACACTTTCCCCCCCTCAATCTACACACAACACCCCATAATGACAAAGCGAAAACTGTTTTAGACATTTTTGCTAATTTATTAAAAACAGAAATATCACATTTACATAAGTATTCAGACCAGTTACTCAGTACTTTGTTGAAGCACTCTTGGCAGCAATTACAGCGTAGAGTCTTCTTGGGTATGACGCTACAAGCTTGACACCTGTATTTGGAGAGTTTCTCCCATTCTTCTCTGCAGATCCTCTCAAGCTCTGTCAGGTTGGGTGGGGAACATCGCAGCACAGCTGTTTTCAGCTCTCTCCAGAGATGCTCAATCGGGTTCAAGTCCAGGCTCTGGCCTGGCCACTCAAGGACATTCAGAGACTTGTCCTGAAGCCACTCCTGTGTTGTCTTGGCTGTGTGCTTAGGGTTGTTAACCTGATGGAAAGTGAACCTTCGCCCCCAGTCTGAGGTCCTGAGCAGGTTTTTATCAAGGATCTCTGTACTGCTCCGTTCATCTTTGCCTCTATCCTGACTAAAAAACACGGTACGGTGGCAGATTTCCTTCAGACGTGACCCTTGGTGTTCAGGCCAAAGATATCAATTTTGATTTCATGAGACCAAAGAACCTTGTTTCTCATGGTCTGAGTGTCTTTAGGTGCCTTTTGGTAAACTTCAAGCGGTCTGTCAAGTAGCTTTTACTGAGGAGTGGCTTCCAACTGGCCACTCTACCATAAAGGCCTAATTGGTGGAGTGCTGCAGAGATGGTTGTCCTTCTGGAACGTTCTCCCATCTCCACAAAGGAACTCTGGAGCTCTGTCAGAGTGACCAACAGGTTCTTGGTTACCTCCCTGTCCAAGTCAATTCTCCCCCAATTAAGCAGTTTGGCCGGGCGGACAGCTCTAGGAAGAGTCTAGGTGGTTCCGAACTTCTTCCATTTAAGAATGATGGAGGCCACTGTGTTCTTGGGGACGTTCAATGCTGCAGAAATGTTTTGTTACACTTCCACAGATCAGTGTCTCGACTGACAATTCCTTCAACATAATGACTTGGTTTTTGCTCTGACATGCAACTGTGGGACCTTTTATAGACAGGTGTGTGCCTTTCCAAAACATGTCCAATAAATTGAATTGACCACAGTTGGACTCCAATAAAGTTGTAGAAACATCAAGGATGATCAACGGAAACAGGACACACCTGAGCTCAATTTCAAGTCACATAGCAAAGGGTCTGAATACTTATGTAAATAAGGCATCTGTATTCCCTTTGTCATTACGGGTATTGTGTGTAGATTGATGAGGAAATGTTTTTATTTCATACATTTTAGAATAAGGCTGTAACAAAATGTAGATAAAGTTTGGGGGTCTGTATAGATTTTTGTAACATTTGAATTTGTATCCTTCAAAATGTATGGAATTTCAATTAAAGATATATAAATTTGCGAAATATTTATCCAAAAATCTAAGAGCAGCTTCATTTAAATTCTTCACGAACCATGGACAAGTACTGCCTCAGTAGTGTAGCTCCTCTAGGCATGGGGTTGACTACTGTGAAGGGTGCAAGCCTCTCCCTTGGGAAACATTACTAGCTGACCAGGCAACAGTGTGAAATAAGGTAGAGCTTTGCTCCACTTCCTCCCAGGAGTCTCTTCCCTCTCTCCTGTTAACGAAAGCACCACTGGGTCCTCCAGCCTATTGCCACGCAGCAGCGGAGAGGGTGAAGTCACCTCCACCGTTGAGCCACTGGTCTGCCAGGTCAAAATACGCCAGTGACTGAAACAGGTTCGGCCCCGCTGCCACCTTGAGGCCCAGCATGGAGACCAGGCATCCCACATTGCCCATGGTCACCAGGCTGAGGGCACCTGCTCTTGACCAGGGAGACGACGACAAGGTGAGGCAGGGAAGGGGTGAGGGAGAGCGCTCCTCTAGATGGAGCGTCCCCAGGCCCAGCTCCAACATGTTCTTCACCAAACTGGACGACTCTTCTCTCATGGCCAAGGTAGTCATGTCACCATATTATACAGCTGTACTGTTCGAGAGCCACTCTATCTAATGGAAAATAGTTTGAGTTAAGTGTCTGATTGTCATACTGTGTGGTGTTGGACTACTCTTTCTCCGTACATACAGTACCAGTCAAACTTTTGGACACACCTACTCATTCAAGGGTTTCTTTATTTTACTATTTTCTACATTGTAGAATAGTGAAGAAATCAAAACTATGAAATAACACATATGGAATCAAGTAACAAAAAAAAGTGTTAAATGAAAATATATTTTAGATGTGAGATTATTCAAAGTAGCCACCCTTTGCCTTGAATTGTGTGCAAAGCTGTCAACAAGGCAAAGGGTGGCTATTTGAAGAATCTCAAATATATTTTGATTTGTTTAACACTGTTTTGGTTGCTACATGATTCCATGTGTTATTTCATAGTTCTACAATGTAGAAAATAGTACAAATAGACCGTTGAATGAGTGGGTGTCCAAACTTTTGACTGGTACAGTAAATACGGTCCACCCCCACCCTCCAGCGCCCCAGAGAGGAACCCCGCTGATGGGTCCGAGGCGCAGGATCGAGTAGCGCCTGCGGGAGGCGCTCTGTGCCCTGCCTTTACCAGCAACCAGCTGGTTGACGGATGGGGGAGACGTTGAGCGTGAGACGCTATCTGCCCCAGATAGACATGGACATCAGTTTGGAGCCAGTGCGTCAGCAGCCTCAGAAGAGATAAAAACACTGAAGGTCTCAACATGGACCCAATTGATTTTAGTCATTAAAATATTCATTTTGAAAACGTAAAAAAATAAATTAATTATGTTTAAACTATACCAAAGAGTTTCTAAACCCGGAGGGCCAACATCACGATCTTCCGGGAATGATTCGCAAAGCAGACATGACAGACCAGACGTGGGTTTGGGAATTCAATGAGATTATTATTCCTTATTTGTTAATTTCTAAACGCACAAACTAGATTAGAGCCAATGTCTTAAGTAGCTGAACATGTCATTTATTGCTCCAACCTCTTGAAAAGTATGGTTGGGTGGTATCCAGATTTCAATACCTTCATACCGTGCATGGGCCATCCCTGGATATACGGTATTACCGGTAGTGCACACAAGGGGCGCTATTTTTAAAAGCCTAAAAAACATCACTTACCAGAATGACAAAACGCTAACAAGTACACTACATGTCCAAAAGTATGTTGACACCTGCTCGTCGAACATCTCATTCCAAAATCATGGGCATTAATATAGAGTTGGTCCAGCTTTGCTGCTACAACAGCCTCCACTCTTCCTGGAAGTTTTTCCACTAGATGTTGGAACACTGCTGCAGGGACTTGCTTCTATTCAGCCGCAAGAGCATTGGTGAGGTCGGGCACTGATGTTGGGAGATTAGGCTTGGCTTGCAGTCAGTGTTCCAATTCATCAAGGTGTTCGATGGGGAAACAGGAAAGGGCCTTCCCCAAACTGTTGCCACAAAGTTGAAAGCACAGAATAGTCTAGAATGTCATTGCTGTAGCATTAAGATTTCCAGTGATGAAAAACAGCCCCAGTCCATTATCCTTCCTCCAAACTTCACAGGTGGCACTATGCATTGGGGCAGGTAGTGATCTCCTGGCATCCGACAAACCCAGATTCATCCGTCGGACTGCCAGATGGTGATGCGTGATTGATCACTCCAGAGAACGCTTTTCCACTGCTCCAGAGTCCAATAGCGGTGAGCTTTACCACTCCAGCCGATGCTTGGCATTGCGCATGATGATCTTAGGCTTGTGTGCTGCTGCTTGGCCATGGAAACCCATTTCATGAAGCTCCTGATGAACAGTTCTTGTGCTGACGTTGCAGTTTGGAACTCGGTAGTGAGTGTTGCAACAGAGTACAGAAAATATTTACGCACTGCAGGCTTCAACAATCGGCGGTCCCATTCTGTGAGCTTATGTGGCCTACACCACTTCATGGCTGAGCCGTTGTTGCTCCTAGACGTTTCCACTTCACAATAACAGCACTTACAGTTGCCCGGGCAGGTCTAGCAGGGCAGAAATTTTATGAACTGACTTGTTGGAAAGGTGGCATCCTATGACAGTGCCCCGTTGAAAGTCACTGGGCTCTCCAGTAAGGCCATTCTACTGCCAATGTTTGTCTAAGGAGATTGCATGGCAGTGTGCTCGATTTTATACACCGGTCAACTATGGGTGTGGCTGAAATTGCCAAATCCACTAATTTGAAGGTGTGTCCACATACTTCAGTATATATAGCGTGCTAAGGAATTCTCATAGCAGATGCTAGGTAAATATATAGTACCGGTAAGCTTCATAATGAACAATTATCTATCGGGAGAAATTATGAACTCTATCTGCTTTATCTATTACCTAGTGCACAAGTTAAATGCAGGTATTTATTTAAAAAGTACTAATACTCAAAGCCCCAAAAAACATCACTATCCAAGAATGCTAACAAGTACTAAGGAATCCTCAGAGAATACTAACAAAATCCTAACAAGCGCATTGCAAACATTTTGTATACCTTCTTTATTGTACTTTGTTTTTTTTTTTTTTACAAGTGTAAAAGTAGTCAATTTTAAATAAATTCAGATTGCTGCACGCACAAAATGAATATTAGCCAGCAAGGCTCTTGATCCAGGAGCGTATTCTCTGCGGTTACCAAACGAATGCTTGATTTTGGAAGAGCTAGATAGCGAACAGCTACAAAATTCGCAAACCAAATGCACAACAATTGGCATGCTGACTACAGCAATGTCCACCAGAGCTGTTGCCAGAGAATTGTATGTTCATTTCTCTACCATAAGCAACCTCTAACGTGGTTAAGGACAATCACAACCACGCCAGTCCAGGACCTCCACATCCGGCTTCTTCACCTGCGGGATGCACAGATCCATGACGAGATCCTGAGGCCAATTGTCGTGCCATTCATCCACCGCCATCACCTCATGTTTCAGTATGATAATGCATGGCCCTACGGCTGTACACAAATCCTGGAAGCTTAAAAATGTCCCAGTTCTTCCATGACCTGCATACTCAGCAGACATGTTACCCATTGACCCTGTTCGGGATGCTCTGGATTGACGTATACAACAACGCGTTCCAGTTCCCGCCAATATACAGCAACTTCACACAGCCATTGAAGAGGAGTGGGACAACATTCCACAGGCCACAATCAACTCTACGCGAAAGAGATGTGTCGTGTTGGATGAGGCAAATGGTCACACCAGATTCTGACTGGTTTTCTGATCTACGCCCCTACCTTAAGGTATCTGTGACCAACAGACGCATATCTGTATTCCCAGTCATGTGAAATCCATAGATTAGGGCCTAATTTAATTTATTTCAATTGACAAATTTGCTTATGCGAACTGTAACTCAGTATATTTTTGTTCAGTGTACATCTCACAGTTCGAGCCTGATCTGATTGATCTCTGGAGAAAACTACGCATTGAGCACACAATTTTTTCCCTACGAAATTGGAATTCAAATAATTGAACTGACAATGGTCAATTAGATGTGTTAAAATAACCAACATTTCAGTTAGTCGCTAAGCACTATCCGAAGGTCTTAGTCAGGCTGAAAATGAAGATACACGCAGCTGTCTCTGACGGCCTGTTTGTTTCGGTTATTCAAGTTGTATTCATTTGAACAGGAAAAATACAAAATGAAAATAAATTGCTCAACAGGACAAGTGATGGGGTGTGAATAAACATCCCTGACCTGTCTCTTTTGAAAGGTCACGTTACGTGTTCTCTCCCCTTCCCTAGGGTATATTGACTAGCACCTTCAGGGCTTAAGATTGATGTGATATAACTCATGGACGTTGAGTGAAGACTTGATTTAGTCTGTCCATGTTAGGTGAGGGCGCCATGCAATAAGTAGTAAGTGGTACTACCATGACTATAACATGTCCACAACATACAGTATGTGACATCACGCTCTGAACTGATATCCTATTTGTAGGATGCAAATTTGATATGAGAACCATACACCATTATTCATTGGCGGGAGGTAATGTTAGCTGCCAACTTAGATGCTAACGTCAGCTAGCTAGTTAACCTTAATAACGGTGTGTGTAATAATTTGCGCTATTGAAACAGATGCAACTGTAACGTGCTTCTGATCAACTATAACCGAAGCATTACTTCGAACACAGGTTGCTTATCTCGCTTATCACAGGTTGCATTGCAAATAGCCCAGTCAGGAACAAAGTTTGTTACGTGGAGTGTGCGATGACACAGCCACCAGAGAAGGTAACATTAGTGATCACAGGGAGAAGATTTTTTGTGCCTCTCTTATATAGCTCATTGGCTGATACACTTTCAGCCATACCCCTATTCTGAAATCAACACGGCGAATATAGCCGAAAAAATACAAGTTTGCATCCCTGTATACTACTCTTTCTTACAGTTTATTCTTATTTAGAGAATAAATATGTTCTCTCTCTGCACTTATTGCTCATTTCTATACAATCATCTTAATAAAATACTAGTTCTGTCTGTTTATAGCATCACAGAGAACATGCAAATACAGATTGATAGGTTGCAGAGGGCTAGAGTGGGTGGGAGGACAGTGAGTAGAGGATAATAGAGTACCTATAGTGTGATTGATGGTGAGCATAGAAAGAAAGTGCTGTCAGACAGTACCGACAGGAAAATCAATCAGCGGAGAGAAGCCACCGAGGAAGTGGTGTCAAGAGTGTTATAGCCGAGGAATAGCATACACATTAAGTAGAGGGGCAGAGAGGGTGTGTGGTGTTATATAGAGTGATAGTGTTGTTGTAGATTAGGCCACATTATAAAGCATAAGACGACAGTGATGTATCTGTGTGTATGTACGTTTCACCCACTTTGATGTTCTTGGTGGCCTCGAAGCCATCCAGCTGGTTCAGCAGCTCCAGCATGGTCCTCTGCACCTCGCTGTCGCCCCCGCTGCCTCCCTCCAGACGTGACGAGCCGATCGAGTCAATCTCGTCCATGAAGATGATAGAGGGCGCGTGCTCGCGGGCCATGACGAACAGCTCGCGCACCATTCGGGCACCTGGGATGGGGAAGACAGAGCTGAGTTACAGCCAGCAGTGTGATGTTAGTGAAAAACAAAATAACAGCTTCTGTTTCACCAATTGCATGGTGAGAAACATTTAGCCTACTATCACTCAGTGCTCCATGAAAATGGACTGAAATGGGCTTAAACGTGCTGGAGCTGGCTAAACAGCAGCTATTTGGAGAACGAAAGTAGAAAAATATCTCCCTGATTCTGGAAATCCCCTGACATTACGAAATTACTAGACGCTTGGGAACCCTATTGAATGGTAACCAAAATGGCTGACTGAATGATCGTTGATGACTCACCCTCTCCAATAAACTTCTGCACCAGCTCCGAGCCAGAAACCCTGATAAAGGTGCAGTCGGTGTGGTGGGCCACGGCTCTGGCCAGCAGGGTCTTCCCTGTGCCTGGGGGTCCGTATAGCAGCACGCCCTGGTGGTGAGAGACACAAGTGAGGCTAGACATTCCAAAACATGACAGAGTGCATCTCAAATGTCATGATGTATTTTAGTATAATTGTGCTAGAATTAGCTGGTGTCACTTTTTCTGTTCCTTCTGGGAATCAAGACTGCTGAGGTTAATATGTGATAAATGCTGTGTGGCATTGACAGAAGAAGACCTTAGGACAACCCCAACAGTATGAAAAAGTCTGACAAACGTTTGGTTTTGGGAGTGTTATATCCTAAGACAGTACAAAGTCAACTCAAATGCAAAATGTTATTGTTTGAGTTTACCTTCTAAGCTCATAGTGCGTACTGGGTAACATATACAGTTGATATGACCTGTGAATTAACCAATAACCCAATAAAGGGCTTATCCATTTTGGGCCACCCACCTTGGGCTGTGCAATGCCGAGAGCCTCGAAGAGCTCTGGGTGCTTGACTGGCAGCTCGATCACTTCCTTGATCTCCTTGATCTGCTTGTCCAGGCCACCAATCATTTCATAGGTGGAGTCAGGTACCTTCTCCACCATCATGAGTGAGACCAGCGGGTCCACCTTGTTGGGCAGGATCTTGTGCAGGGTGTAGCTGTCGTTGCGCAGTGCCACACGGCAATTTGGAGTCACCTGGTAGGAATGGGCAGCGGGGTAAATCAGTGTGATACAGTCCTGAATAATGCGGTTTGTTGCATTTATTCTTAATTTCAGTTGTGTTTTCATGTTTTTTTCTTTCTGTCCAGCCACCTGAATTGGATGGGGATATTTGTTTTTCAACTGAATTTTGTTCCCTTAACACTAAAACCAACTTGATAAAAACAACATTTTATAGTTAAATTATTGGTTGTGTGATACTAATCTGTATGTACACAGATAAATGTCCCTTTGTACATATAAACATTAAGTTCATCGCATTGGGGTCAAATATCAACAACGTGTCCATACTTACATCATTGATGTCAATGTTCTTATCCACATCCACCACAAATTTCCCCTCTGGATGGACCTGGAGACAATTAAGTAGTTACAGTAGTAGACTGTCAGTGTCATCTAGATGCAGCTACAGTATACCACTGTAAAAGTGTGTGTTTGGGTTAGGCCTACATTTCAGCAAAACAAGGCTACTTTACACACCTTGACCAGCACTTTCTTTTTGTCCATGGCCCTCACCACCTCTCCAACATAGGAACCTTGCTCCTGTAGCAACTGCAGCTCCTCACGAAGGAGACGCACTAGGGACAAAGCAAATAGATTTGAACAATGACTGCCAATTCATAAAGTGCATGTTTCTGAGTGCCATTTTGTTTGAGTGCAGTCAAGTTACTTAGTCAGACAACATTAACATTTTATAAGCAACACAATTACTGCTACAATTAAGTTGTCACAATTATGTACTAACTAGCTACACTGTTTAGAGAAGTTCAGCTGTTGGTTTTTTCAAGAAAAAGGTGCTGATAGCTAACAATCATTCCTACCTTTTGCATTGAGTTCATTCCTCTGTGCCTGTAGACGTCTGAGATTCTGACTCTTGTCATTCACGGTCAACTGGAGGCAGAGAGACCAGTTACTTCTTATCTTGACAAAGGATATTAGCAGTGTCAATAGACGTGTAGCTAACAGTCAATTTAATGAACATCTGTGTTTGCTTACCTGTAACTCTTCTATTTTAGACAGGTAGTATTGCCGCAGACCAGAACCACCTTTACTGTCCTCCATCTCCATCTGCCAAACACAGACAGATTCAATAACAGGGAGATCTTTGTTGCAAAGTTGCCAAGTAAACAACGTAGCTAGCTAACGTCAGCTTGCTGGCTAATTAGCTAACATCATGGTGGCTAACGTTGTAGCTAGCTGTACAGGCCTAATTATATAGCAAAACCCGAAACTAACCTAAAGTTTTCCAAATACTCCTCTTGGAAATATAGCCAGCAATACATTTACCACAGTTAACTGACATGGCTAATACTGGCAGCTAACGTTTGCTACAAAACGTAACTTATCTTTACTAAAGAAGCTAACGCGTTAGGCGTCATAGCTAGCTAGCAATACTTTTGTCGATTTTATTAACTTATGCTGAGTTATTTACAGCCACAAATATAAGGAATGTCACTGAAACAAACGATCAATTCGATTAGCTAACGTTAGATAGCTTTCTAGCTTGCTAAAAGTAGCTAGCTAGTTTACAATGAGACAGCAAACCGTCAGGATTCTCTATTTTGACAACCGTTTTGGTCTCTTCAAAAACGGTTATAAAAACTTCTGGCAAGTACCAACTTCACAGAACACATTGTTAAGTGTCTCTATCCAATGCCGCATCTACAACATTGCCCCAAGTGTGAACAATTCATAATAAAGTAAGGACAAAAAAAAATCACTTACATGATGGTCCATTCCGTCCAGCGCCATCTTAAAATTCCAAACTTCCGTTGGACGAAAGCGTACTTCCGAAATACGAATCTCTTCTTCAGTAAATGTTTGACCATTAAAATTGGAGCCTACTGCCGCCTGCTGTACTGGAGGTGTAGTACAGTCAAAAACAAAGCAAGTTTATGATCTATTTCTGTCCTTGTTGCAAATTCCATAACTATTTCAAGAAGCTGTGCCAGTCAAATTTGTTGAAGATTTTCAAATCAATTTGCATGGTCCTTGGAGTGGGCCTAATGTACCATATTAGCTATATCAATACTGTGCAATATACATACACTGAGTATACAAAACATTGGGAACACCTGCTCCTTCCATGACTGACTGATCAGGTCAATCCAGGTGAAAACTATGATCCCTTTTTGATGTCACCATTTAAATCTACTTCAAATCAGTGTAGATGAAGGGGAAGAGACAGGTTAAAGAAGGAATTGTAAGCCTTGAGACATAGATTGTGTATGTGTGCCATTTAGAGGGTGAATTGTCAAGACAAAATATTTAAGTGCCATTGAATGGGGTATGGAGTACGTGCCAGGCACACCGGTTCGAGTGTGTCAAAAACTGCAACACTGCTGGGTTTTTCCACACTCAACAGTTTCCTGTGTGTATCAAGAATGGTCCACCACCCAAAAGACACCCAGCCAACTTGAAACAACTTTGGGAAGCATTCGAGTCCACAAGGGCCAATATCCCTGTGGAATGCTTTTGACACCTTGTAGAGTCCATGCCCTGAGGAATTGAATTCTGAGCGCAAAAGGGTGTGCAACTCAGTATTAGGAAGGTTTTCCTAATGTTTTGTACACTCAGTGTATATTATAAATAATGATTTAAGTTTTGAATGCATTTCAAAGAGACTGGCATTGAGTATATGGTCTTCGACTGGCTTGTCTATTCCAACAAGTTTGTTCAAGCCAACTCCTAGCAGCACACAAGGACATACATGTGTGGTTAGTTTGGCCGTTATTGAAGAGTAATAAACAGGAAAGACCAGCCATACCGGTTTAAGCAGTCCTTTTCTGTAAACTGCAACGGGCTTCTTAACCAGCCTGAACACGAACACAATCGGCACGCGTGAGAGGCCAGCTCTTAAGCCTCCTCTGTATAGCTTAAAACGTAGCCTGGTCCCAGATCTGTTTGTGATGTATAACCAACACGTTTAAAAAGGTTTACTATTTATTATATTTTTTTTACAACAAATCTGTATTTTGGATGTAAATGGCATGTTATGGAAGTGTCCAGACACTTTTTTTGCAATTTCACATGTTTTTGAGAAACTTACACCAACCAACAATATACTTCCTCATCCTCGTTCTACAGTATGGGGTCTTGAATAAAACAAACAAAATCACAGTGGCGCTGACTCTAGATGTGGGGCCAGTGGATCTGTCTACTCTGGGAACACTATCAGTATAGTGATGCAGATGTGGTACACATGAAATTGTGTTATTCCGAACTTTAAAATCGGCAAGTTGCACAAAATGGAATTTAACGTTGCGGATAACGTTCGGAATGAGACAATTTCACATGTACAACATCTGAATGACCTGCATCACTGTACTTTCCATTTCTAAAATGACTTTCGTTAATGTTTTATTTGAGCACTCATTCGTCAGAATGAGAAAGTAAATCGCTGGTTGGGGTAAGTTTAGTAAAAACAAATGAAATAACAAAAAAAACAACCGTTTGGATACTTCCACAACATGCCATTTACATCCCAAATTCCGACTTGGTTGTAAAAAAGTAAACTTCTTTAAGTTCATTGCCATGCTAAAGTTTGGCAATGACAATATGAGTTTGCTGTACAAACAGATCTAGGACCAGTTAGAAAGTTAGAGGCATAAATACACTATATATTCACACAAAAGTATGTGGACACATCTTCAAATTAGTGGATTCGGCTATTTCAGCCACACCCGTTGCTGACGGGTGTATAAAATTGAGCAAACAGCCATGCAATCTCCGTAGACAAACATTGGCAGTAGAATGGCCTTACAGAAGAGCTCAGTGACTTTCAACGTGGCAATGTCATAGGATGCCACCTTTCCAACTAGTCAGTTCATAACATTTCTGCCCTGCTAGAGCTGTCCCGGTCAACTGTAAGTGCTGTTATTGTGAAGTGGAAACGTTGAGGAGCCCACAAAAGCTCACAGAACGGGACCGCCGAGTGCTGAAGCGCGTACAAATAATTTGTCCTCGGTTGCAACACTCACTCCTGAGTTCCAAACTGCCTCAAAGCAATATCAGCACTAACTGTTTGTCGGGAGCTTCATGAAATGGGTTTCCATGGCGGAGCAGCCGCACACAAGCCTAAGATCACCATGCGCAATGCCGAAGTGCCGGCTGGAGTGGTATAAAGCTTGCCACCATTCGACTCTATAGAGCAGTGGAAACGCGTTCTCTGGAGTGATGAATCACACTTCACCATCTGGCAGTCCGACAGATGAATCAGAGTTTGGCGGATGCCAGGAAAACACTACTTGCCCCAATGCAGATTGCCAACTAAAGTTTGGTGGGAGGAGGAATAATGGTCTGGGGATGTTTTACGTGGTTCGGGCTAGACCCCTTAGTGCCAGTGAAGGGAAATCTTAACTCTACAGCATACAATGACATTCTAGTATCTTTGCTTCCAACTTTGTGGCAACAGTTTGGGGAAGGCCCTTTCCTGTTTCAGCATGACAATGCCCCTGTGCACAAAGCGAGGTCCATACAGAAATTATTTGTCGAGATCAGTGTGGAAGAACTTGACTGGCCTGCAGAGCCCTGACCTCAACCCCATCGAATACCTTTGGGATGAATTGGAACGCCGACTGCGAGCCAGGCCTAATCGCCCAACATCAGTGCCCGACCTCACTAATGCTCTTCTGGCTGAACGGGAGCAAGTCCCTGCAGTAATGTTCCAACATCTAGAGGAAAGCCTTCCCAGAAGAGGTGGAGGCTGTTATAGCAGCAAAAGGGAGGACCAACTCCACATTCATGCCCATGATTTTGGAATGAGATGTTCGACGAGCAGGTGTCCACATACTTTTGGTGATGTTGTGTAGCAAAAGTTCAAACCTCACGTTATTGGTAATTCTGAGAGATTCGAATGTTTTGGGGGTATGATCTTTGTGCCAATGTAAAACTTTCTCACTTATTATTCACAATCATGGTAGTATCCACATTAATGTATTAGTGTTCAGAAACATTCTATTACTTACAATAAGTAATTCCAAAATGACAATATAATTACCATTCATTTCTAATGGCACAACATAATCCGAAACACAACCAAAACAAACTTCAAATGCATCCAACAAGTTTGTGGAGTCACAAGCTTGATGTAGTCATTGTGTGCTAGGAATATGGGACCAAATACTTCACTTGACTACTTTAATACATTAAGGGAGTTTGTCCAAATACTTGACACCTTCAAAATGGGGGGGGGGGGACTATATACAGAGTTCTTTCATTTCTAAAAAGGTAAAACATATGTATGAATACACACTCAAATAAAAAAAGGTGACATTCTGTACTGTCGCCTCATAAAGCATTTGATCTCAAATCCAAAATGCTGGAGAACAGAGACCAAAAATGTTTAAGGTTTATTGTCCAAATAAATACGTAGACATGTTTCTTCAAGTATATTTATTTTACGAAATATTCCAAAGGCACCCCCAAGTATAATTGTATAAAAGCTTTCGATTGAGGATACAAAACATGCAAACTTTTACAAAGATGTCATAGAAAATCAAGCGGAACAGGCACAGCAGTGAGATTCCTTGAAACGTAACTGCTCTCTTTCACAAGAACAATTTTGGCACTGACAAAAATCAGATTTTTGGAACGTTCATAGGCATTTAGACATTTTTCTAAAGTAAAAACCTGCATATAAAACATTCAAGCTACACAGAACAAAAATAAAAAAAGCAACAAGTGTTTCATTAGCTTGAAAAAAAAAAGTTCTATATACACAAAAAGCTGATTTCTCTCAGTTTGTGCACACATTTGTTTACGTTCCGGTTAGTGAGCATTTTTCCTTTGCCAAGATAATCCATCCATCTGACAGGTGTGGCAAATCAAGAAGCTGATTAAACAGCACGATCATTACACAGGTGCACCTTGTGCAGGGTACAATAAAACACCACTTTAAAAGTTGTCACACAATGCCACAGATGTCTCAAGTTGAGGGAGCGTGCTGAGTGCAGGAATGTAATGTTTTTTTTTTTTTGATAATTTGGCAGTACATCCAACCGGCCTCACAACCACATGTAACCACGCCAGCCCAGGACCTCCACATCAAGCTCCTTCATCTGCAGGATCATCTGTAATCAAGCCCTTTTGTGAGGAAAAAATATTCTGATTGGCTGGGCCTGGCTCCCCAGTGGGTGAGCCTATGCCTTCCCAGGCCCACCCATGGCTGCACCCCTGCCAAGTCATGTGAAATCCATAGATTAGGGCCTCATTTATTTATTTCAATTGACTAATTTCCTTATATGAACTGTAACTCAATAAAATCTTTGAAATTATTGCATGTTGTGTTTACATTTTTGTTCAGAATAGAATAAAGGGATAATCCAACCCCAGAAATTAAAGTAATGTAAAACCTGTCAATTTGGGGAAAGCCTGTTCTATCAGTGGGTAAAATAAAAATGGCCCCATGATATAACTTCTAAGTGGTCAGTCTGTGAAAATCGTGTAGGAACGTATCATAGCTACATTGTTCTTGTCACTGGAGATAGTGTGTTATCCCCCATTACATTTAATAGCGCTTTTAAAACAAATACCTGCACTCCAGATCACCAAATCTGCCAATAGATGGTATGGGCATAATTCTCTAGAACACATCCATCCATTTATACCGTCACCACAAAGTACATATTTCACTTAGATTTGCTCAATCTAAATAGTGTACCAAATTATTCAACACAGTTTCTCCTTCAAGTACCATATCGCAATGCACCCTGTGTGTCTGTGGGAAAGGGCCATAGTTGCCATAGCAACACACTCTGCACTTGCTGTGGGCCAATGACTGTATGAAGCTCTGGGCAGAGACAAACTGCAAGTTAACTCTGTGCAAGACTCCTAAATTGACAGTGCAGTTTGTCTAGGTCATTTTACAGCTAGCTAGCTACTTGGCATTATTTTTCTTCACAGTGTTATTTTACTGTTAATCATAGGAATTTGTGGTGGATTATCCCTTTAAGACTTACAGTAAAATACAATGAGGGACAACCATATGCACATTGTGAAGTACTACTATGGTTTGGATTCGTATTAATTCAAATAACAGTTTCAGACTTCCTAAATTAAGTTAAAGGGATCATTCAGGATTTTGGCAATGAAGCCCATTTATCTACTTCCCCAGAGTCAGATTAACTCGTGGATACCCTGTTATGTTTTTGCGTGCAGTTTGGAAGTTGCTAACTAGAGTTAGCACATTTACTAACTAGCGTTAGCGCAATGCCTGGAAGTATATGGAAACTATTAGCATACTAGTAGATACCATAGACTTCCAGTCATTGCGCCAACGCTAGTTATCACTGGCTCGCGATACTACCTCTAACTTCCTTATACTGGATGCAGAGACAAACAGTATCAATGAGTTCATCTGACTCTGGGGAAGTAGAGGGCTTCATTGCCAAAATCCCAAAGTATCCCTTTAATTCCTTTTAGGGAGACCCCCTTGCACCCACCCAAACTGACAATCCCCCCCCCACCCCCCCTTGGAATTCAGACAGTGAAATACCCTAACAACCAATCAAAACAGCATGTAAACAGAAAAACACAAATTGACTGCAACAGCTAGACAAAGTGGGCTCTTTTTCTAGCGAATAGAACAGCCCCTATCCATGATTTACCAGCACCACGATTTCCTGAGTGTTCTGTCCAAACGTGGATTCTAGGATATTATTCTGTATTTCTAACAAGCGTTGTTTGTTTAAAGGCTACTAGGCTTTAGGTACTTTCCCCTAACTAATCATCTCCATAGCTTTGAAAAACTAGGTTAAAAACACTTACCAAAAAAAATGGCACATAAGCATTGGTACGGTCAAGTTGTTTTGACTCAAGTTAAGACATAAGCAAAGCTACAAACTCATTTGTACATCTTGCAATATTATAAGCTAAATATTTGAATCAGCTGGCAGTCAAACAGTATCCCTCGTAATGTGGAGAAAGACGAGACTATAAGCAAGACCATGTAAATCATCACTTTGGTCTTAAAGTAATTACTTTAAAAAATGCTACTAACAGATACCAGCCAAGTACTCAAAAGCCTTTACCCTGCTGAAACCATGGCACCAAACCATTCCCATAAGGACATAAAGCTTTGTGATTGAAAGATCACATTAGCTGCAATAGTTATGGAATAATATATATAAACATATGCTATTACAAAGTGGTTGAAAAAGGCAATGCGGATTGATGGAAGCCGATTCCAGTTCTGTGGTTGTGTTTTGGATATGATTAAATGTAAAACTGGGAGTTTAAGACAATCTTAAAATTTTCCTTGTTTTGTTTTTGTGGATTGGGGAGCTACGCTCCATAAGGACTCAGGTGAGTCGAATTCCCAGCACCTGCTCCAACTCCTGTCTTCTCTGCTGCACCTAAGACACAGAAATGTGTATATTTTTAAAGGGATAGTTCACCCAAATATAAAAATGACATTGGTTTACTTCCCGCAATTAATTTTAGATACTTCTGGATGATTTGGATATGAAAAACACTAATATCGGTACCATGACTTGAATGGGATTTGTGCCACAAATGCTAAAACGATCAATTTTTGGAAACAGTGCCACGGAAAAAAAAACAAAGCATGGATTGCGGTCATACCTTGTCCATAGACTACATACAGGGTAAGGAAATCAATGTGTAATTTGGGTGAACTATTCCTTTAACAGTGAAACGGCATGGTAAGCATTTCTTTATAAACGTCGACCAGCCCTACCTATAGAAAACATCCTAAAAGTATTCATACAGGTGTGTCAACCTTGTTCCCTTTTAGTGATAGACCAATACAAAGTGCACTGCACAGATCCAACAAATATAGCCCTAATGAAAAATATTGCGACCCATCACCCATCCCATGGTGCTGGATGCCTACCTTAGAGTAGACGTATCGGCCCACAGCCTCTGGTACCCAGGGGGCCTGGTAAAACTCAGTCCTCCTCTCCTCCTCTGGGTTACCCGCCACGTCCGTCATCAACTGAGAAACAACAATACATTTACAGGTAAGTGTACAATACTTCAATTACTTGGTCCACCATCTCAATCTCCACTACACAACACGAGAAGAGGATATGCATTTGTGTACATTACATTCAAGGCAATGGATTCCTATACATACCTTTTATTAAGTAGGACAGATACACAAGTCATTGGATTTGCATTGTGAAAATATTTGGCTATGGAAGTGTGCGGAAAGAACCAAAGCGAGAGAGGGACGGGAGCAGCATTTTGGAATGGAATGCAGCCCTCGATGCCAAGCTATTTACAGTCAGTCAGTACCTTGAGGTCTCGACTCTGGGACTTGAGCCAGTCCTGGATGAAGTCCTGCGGGTTGTTGCTGAAGCTCAACATGAAGTCTCGCTGGGTCTTCAGCTGGTTGATAGACTCAATGGTCTCGTGGATCTGAGAAGAGTTGAGTGAGGACATGCCTGATGAGATACAGCTCTTCATGTCACTTGTAGTATGTTTTTATAGTTGGAAAGGCCAGCACTAATAAGCCTGGACCCAGATCTGTTTATGCCGTCTTGCCAACTGTCTTGGCTATACAGCACAATCCTATCTGGGACCAGGCTAAGCACTAGCCATGTTTGATTCAATGACTTCTTCATCCATCACCTAATAAGAGAAATGGGCAGACATTGCACTTCAAACTAAGACCTGAGCAAGAGAGGCGCTCCCAATTTACAAAGATATCTACTCACTAGTTCCATCATGGAAGTTTTATTAGTCACTCAATGAAAACAAGCAGACACTGCTGGCTGCAGCCACTCAAAAGAAAAGGGTTATTGCCAAAAGATTCCACTGACTTAAAGCAAGGGTCTGAAACATTCAGGCATTACAGTGGGCAGGGTTTCAGACTTCTAAGGATCAATAAAGTTTATTCAATTCAATCGACCTTCATCTCCAGCGCGGCGATCTCCTGCTGATTGGTAGTTGAGGACAGGAAACTATTCATCTGGGCCTTCAGAGGATCGTCCACCTCCACGTCAATATCGTAGCACGCCGTCTTCTTCTGGTCATTCGGGTCCACGCTACAGAGTGGTGAGAATAGAACAGAGAAGTATTAATAAGACAGTCATGATCGGTTTTAAGGGATGAACATAGAAAAACCACGTAAGAAAAAGTTACCGTACATTAAATACAGATGTAAGAAATGGTATCCCAGATTTTAGCCTGACTATGATATTACTAAGCTATATTAATAAACTATGAAAATGGGTTTAGGATCACTTCCAATAGGGCCCGATTCCAATAGGTATTAGATATCAGTATGGGGGCCACAACAAGAAAGCAGTTTGTGGGCCGCAAGTTTGAGATCCCTGGCATATTCCCATCCATTCCGCTCAGATCTATACAAGCACAAGGGGTAAGTGTCGATTCGGGATTGGTTATTAGCCACTCATATACACCTGATCATGTGATTGATGATGATGGGGTCAGGATGCTGCAGCAGGCCAGCCAGCTTCATGGGAATCTCAGAGAACCGCATACGTGTGCAGCCTAAAATCTGCAGTTCAGACAAGTTAAAGGGATAGTTAACCGTTTTGAAGTAAAGCTTATTTTTGATTTACAAAAAAAAACATTCCTTTAGGACAAGGGTGTCAAACTCATTCCACGGAAGGCAGAGTTTGATGGTTTTGTTATTTTAATTTGTGTGCAATTATGTGCCGAACTGATCAGGGACCTTAATTGCTCATTCAAGTACAAGGCAGGAGTGAAAACCCGCAGACACTCGGCCCTCCATGGACAAAAGAGTTTGATCCCTGTGCTTTAGGACAGTGATTTTTTTATATCTCTCCTCTGGGACCCCCATATATTTCACACTTATGTTGTAGCTCTGAACAAAAATATAAGCGCAACATGTAAAGTGTTGGTCCCATGCTTCATGAGCTGAAAGAAAAGATCCCAGAAATGTTCCATATGCACAAAAAGCTTATTTCTCTCAAACTGTTGTGAACAAATTTGTTTAAATTTTTAGTGAGCATTTCACCTTTGCCAAGATAACAGCATATCAAGAAGCTGATTAAACCGCATGATCAATACACCGGTGCACCTTGTGCTAGGGACAATAAAAAATATCACTAAATGTGCAGTTCTCACACAACGCCACAGATGTCTCAAGTGTAGAGCGAGCGTGCAATTGCCATGCTGACTACAGGAATGTCCACCAGAGCTGTTGCCAGAGAATTAAAATGTAAATTTTTCTACCATAAGCCCCCTCCAAAGTCGTTTTAGAGAATTTGGCAGTACGTCCAACTGGACTCAACCGCAGACCACATGTATGGCGTCATGCGGGAGAGCAGTTTGCTGACGTTAACGTTGTGAACAGTATGCCACAGGGTGGTGGTGGGGTTATGGTATGGGCAGGCATAAGCTAGGGACAAAGAACACAATTGCATTGAATCAATGGCAATTTGAATGCACAGAGATTATCATGCCATTCATCCGCCGCCATCACCTCATGTTTCAGCATGATAATGCACAACCCCATGTCGCAAGGATCTGTACACAATTCCTGGAAGCTGAAAACATCCCAGTTCTTCTAATGCCTGCATACTCAGACATGTCACCCATTGAGCACGTTTGTGATGCTCTGGATCGACGTGTAAAACAGCGTGTTCCAGTTCCCGCCAATATCCAGCAACTTCGCATAGCCATTGAAGAGGAGTGGGACAACATTCCACAATCAAATGCAAAGGAGCTGCATGAGGAAAATGGTCACACCAGATACTGAGTGGTTATTTTTTTTTTATACCCCTTTTCTATGATATCCACTTGGTAGTTAGTCTTGTCCCATCGCTGCAACTTCCGTACAGACTCAGGAGAAGTGAAAGTCGAGAGCCATGCGTCCCTCGAAACACGACCCTGCCAAGCCACACTGCTCGCTTAACCCGGAAGCCAGCCGCACCAATGCGTCGGAGGAAACACTGAACAACTAGCGACCTTGCAGGCGGCCGGCCCGCCACAAGGAGTCGCTAGAGCGCAAGGACATCCCGGCTGTCAAAACCCTCCCCTAACTCGGCGACGCTCGGGAGGCCAACTTAGTGGTTCTGATCCACGACCTGAACTTTAAAAATCTGTAAAAAAAAAAATTATAATCTTTGAAAATCTGTATTCCCAGTCATGTGAAATCCATAGATTAGGGCCTAATTTATTTATTTCAACTGACTGATTTCTTTATATGAAATTTGTTGCATGTTGCATTTAGATTTTTGTTCAGTATAGCTCACCTGACTCAAGTAGTCAAGGGCTTGATGACAAGTTGAACCAGGTGTGCTAAAGGCTGGATGTCCCCACGGAGAGGCTTGAAAATCCCTGCTTTAGGACAACTGTTATCACACACATTCTACCAACCTAAATGGGATCTACAATGGAGTTTCATTCATTGTGGAGTTGTTTTTGTTTGCTGGTATTTCTGCATGTTTGTGTTGTATTTATGTCAAGTTAAGTTGACAAATGGCTGAGAGCTTTCACAATTACTCTCTAAGGCTACATGACAAGTAATGTTTCAATTACAGTTCACCCCCCCAAAAAACACATTTTGTTATTGTTTTAATCCCACAAAAGTCAAAATTTGAGCTGTAATCTATTTAGGACAGTGTGGTTTGTTGATCATGCTATATCTACATTAAGATAATTCTGCAGACCTCAAAAAACATTGGCGACATCCAATTCAACACTGACAATGTTCAATTTAGATGAATTGAAGCCCTTTGCTCCACTAGGTGCCACCATGAATAAGTAAGTCATCCTTTTAAGCCTTAAGGGGTTGCACCTGTCTGAAGTAGCGGTTGCAGTTGATGTACTCCTTCTCATGGCTGTCCTGCAGCTTGTTGTTCTTGATGTAGAGCCACAGCGCCTGCATGATGCTAGCCCGTGTCTGGGTGTGTACACCTAGCAGCCGGGCCAGTCTTGGGTCCAGCTTGTACTGTGGGGGCTGTGTGAAGAGGTGGTGGTGAAAGAAGAGGTAAGGAGGGAGGGAGGGGAGAAAGATGCAGAGGATGAGAAAAGGAGGAGGGAGATGAAGGCTTTAGGTCACTAGCCAATTGGAGAACAGATACACACTTCCCATCACATCGTCTCTGTGGGTTACTGGAAATTTAAACATCACTATTCAACCCTCAAAATTAACAAGCAGATATTAAACATGTGTTTGGAAGTATAGTACTGCAAATGTGGTAATGCCACTTTGGCTTTTAAAAATCGGCACGCCTCCACTTCCTTAAAATTAAATAGATATTGCGAAAGGGCTGACATACATGACCGATGTATGACTCCTTCAGTTGACCTTCCCCCATATCGATTATCAGGATCATGTTCATTACGGAAAGCAACGGAAAATCTTTTAAAACATTTATCAACAGAAAAAAAAAAAAATTGTGTTTCTTATTGGACAGTTAGTCCCTCCCTGTTTCAGACAGTTTTCTTTGGTTTGGTGCCTAATTAATAATAATTATTGATTGGATTTATATAGCGCTTTTCTACCAACTGAGGTACTCAAAGCGCTTTACATAGTAGGGGGAAACTCACCTCATCCACCACCAATGTGTAGCACCCACCTGGGTGATGCACGGCGGCCATTTTTGTGCCAGAACGCTCACCACACATCAGCATTCAGTTGGAGAGGTGAGGAGTGATCTGCCAATTAGGAATGGGGGGGATGATTAGGTGGCCATGATGGAATGAGGCCAGGTTGGGAATTTAGCCATGACAACGGGATTAACACCCCTACTCTTACGGTAAATGCCATGGGATTTTTAATGACCACAGTGAGTCAGGACACCCATTTAAAGTCCCATCCAAAAGATGGCACCCTACGTAGGGCAATGTCCCCTTCACTCTCTGGGCGATTTGGATCTCCTTAGACCAGAGGTCCTTCAACACCACTTCCAGCAGCATCTGGTCTCCCATTCAGGGACCTACCAGGACCGACCCTGCTAAGGTTCAGAGGAGAACCAGTAGTGGGATACAGGGTGGTATGCCGCGGGCAAACATGACCCTGATAACGTCTGAGTGACTACGTAGTAATAACAGTCAAAACATACATCACAATTTTATGAACAAACTTGTCATCACCCCATGATAGCATGCGATATTTCACCATAGCTACTCTGGCTTATTGGCACTGTAATGTGTAAGTGTTACCATGCCGTATTACAGACACTAGAGTCTGTCAGTATTAATCTCTCCAAAAACGAAGTTGAGATCTTTTCAGTGATAAGCACAATTAATATTAGCAGCACAGAGGCACAGCGCAGATCTGTTCAACAGTGGGAAGGATACTCTACACAGCCTAGAGCTAGTGAGCTGCGGGGGAGCAAGGAATGAGTGTGGGCAGACAGGCTCTGCTCCGGCGCCACCTCTGATCATGCTCTTGCTTCCCCATAGCTAACCAGTCACCACCAGCCTTCTATTTAGCTACCCTGACTGGTTAAGGAACAAGCTGCTTTACAAAACAAAAACAATAGCAGCATTGAGTTTAATAGTTAACAGTCTAGCTATGTTTCTCTCCCCCTTTGAGTTTAGAAAAGTAGGCTGGCTTTGAATTTGTAGTCTCGCTCAACCCTCCCACTTTCCCCACTGCATTTCATAGCCAGGTTCGGTAGCCAAGTCTCCCTCTTATCCTCAGAAAACAGCTTGATTCTAGCCCTTACCGTTCAAAAGATATG
Source organism: Hucho hucho (assembly GCA_003317085.1). NCBI lineage: Eukaryota > Metazoa > Chordata > Actinopteri > Salmoniformes > Salmonidae > Hucho > Hucho hucho. The sequence continues at coordinate 206,023 of QNTS01000753.1, read as the reverse complement.
ACCAATAACATTGGCAGGTCGCATAAAGCATAGCGCGGACCGTTCTAAAACTAGGCTACTTGCGGACTGGACCGTTAACCATTTGTTTAGGCTACACCTTGTTCAGTCATGTTCTCATTAGCCAACTATAAATCTAAGAATTTTATTTGTCACATGCGCCGAATACAACAGGTGTAGACCTTACCGCCCTTAACCAACAATGCAGTTAAGAAAATAAATATTTACTAAATAAACTAAAGTACATATTTTTTTAACACAAAATAATAAGGAGACTATATACATGTAGCAAGTCAATGTGCGGGGGTAAAGGTTAGTTGAAGAAATTTGTACAAGTAGGTAAAGTGACCATGCATAGATAATAAAACAGCAAGTAGCAGCAGTTTAAACAACCTAGGGCTTGTTCAGCAGGACACAAATGTTCAGGAACTTTCAGATAGCATAGTTATATGTAGAACAATGCAAAATATACTTTACCTAAACCCTCCCCTATACCCAAAATAATAATGAAAACAAAGTGGATAGCAGAGAATATACCCTCACTTCTTGGACAGACCGGAGACTTGGATATGCCGTTTTACAAACGGTTCTTCGTACTGTAAGCATTTTATAGTGCACAGGGCTGCGGGCCAAAAGGTTGTGGGTTCACATACCACCGTGGACAAGAGTAGGGGAGTAAAGATCTCCTTTATAGTAAAAGCATTGCCTGAATCGATCATCGTATTTGCAGGCCCGAGAATCATTTTGTCTTTTATAAACATTTCATGCAATTCTACATAACTTCACATATTAGTTGAATATCTTTTTAATACCACACAAAGTTACATGCTAAGAATGGATAGAGATATAAGTCTGTGTTCATATTATCATATTTCTCCAATGCCAAATCAGTGTGTCTTGTCTGCAGTTAATTTAATCTGAGACGTCTTTATGAATCTGAGCATGGTACTTTCAAAAGTCAGGCTTACCTTTTCACCCCAGACAGTGTAGGCCAACCTACACAGATAAACGTAAGCTTTAACTGCTGGCTACTCTTCTTCTGTGGCTTAACCAAATCAGAGGTCACAAGTGTTTCCCAAAAAGCTGCCTGGGTGAATAGCTTAATCAATCCAGTGACAGAATTAGCAAAGTCAGCCTCTGAACGTCAAAGAAACTAGCTTATTGGGAGGAGGTCAATAACATATTGTTTTTAATAAAATCCATTATAGCAGTAGCACACTATCAAAGTTGACCTCCGGTACTCCTCATCTTCACTCTCTCCTTCTCAAACTGAACAGATTTTTTTTTGTGAATTTTTTGGACGAGGTCTAATCAAAAATGATTTTAGGAAGAAAACTTTGTCTCTCCTCCTGAACTGGCACCGTAGCCCTACACAGCACAGTCATTGGTTAAGCAGCACACAAAAACGTTTTGGATAAGCAATAGCAGAGCGAGCTGGGGCTCAGGGTTGGAATATCCATTGCCGTGTATAATGCAGCCTAGTTTTATTTACACCATCCCAGCAGCAATCTTAGAAATATAACTTCTCTGAGCATGCACTTTGTAGCCTACAGGCTATGGATCATTTGATTGAGACCACACTAAATAGCCTTATAGGCGCACTTGATATTGAGCGCCCAGTGGAGAATCAGAGATGAGGGGCGGCATCGGCACACATCGATATATAGCCTAATAAGCAACAAAATCGAAAACACTGAGAAATATCAAAATTTCAAAACACATGACCCTCCCCTGCCTGGACTTTAGGTAAAGAAATAACAGGACAATGACCCAACACACCACTAGGCTGTGTAAGGGCTATTTGAGCAAGAAGGAGAGTGATTAAATGCTGCTTATGATGACCGGACCTCCACAATCACCTGAGGTCAATCCAATTGAGATGGTTTGGGATGAGTTGGACCGCAGAGTGAAGGAAAAGCAGCCAACAAGTCCTCAGCATATGTGGGAACTCCTTCAAGACTGTTGGAAAAGCATTCCAGGTGAAGCTGGTTGAGAGAATGCCAAGAGCGTGCGAAGCTGTCATCAAGGTAAAGGGTGGCTACTTTGAAGAATCTCAAATATATTTTGATTTGTTTAACACTTTTTTGGTTACTACATGATTCCATGTGTTATTTCATGGTTTGATGTCTTCAATATTATTGTACAACGCAGAAAAAAGTAAAAATAAAGAAAAACCCTTGAATGAGTAGGTGTCCAAACTTTTGACTGGTACTGTATGTCATATTTTTTTGTTGTTGTTGGGAAGAGAATAAGATGTTATGCAGAAAAATGTTGGTAGGACAAGGCTATGTATGTTTGTGCACATCAAAGTCAGTGATTTATGTTTACTATAGGTTAATGAGGCAATACAAATGTGATGGGACTAAAATGAAAAGGCATTTATAGTAGACTAAAATGGCCAACTGTCATTTTGACAATAATTAGACTAAAATCATTATTCAAATGACAAATGTGACTTAAGACTTAGACTAAATCAAATTTAAGTGCACAAAATATACACTTGTGTGTGTATACCTGGTGGTCCAGCATTAGGAGCAGGGTGCATTTCACGCTCACATCCCCTGGTCTCTTCACCTGGAAGCCGTCTGTCTCCTGGGTGGTGGGCATCCTGTGCCACTGAGAGAATACAGAGAGTTTAGAACCATGGGTCGTATTAATTAGTGCAAAAATGTTTTGCAAACTAAATTAAAAACAAAATTGTTTATTGGACAAGTTTAGCGAGTCCCTCCACATTGCGGCTTGTTTTGTGCCTATTGAATACAACCCGGAGTCATGTTCATTAGGCACCAAATGGTAGAAAATTGAGAAACAGGGAGGGTCTAACTGCACTTGTCCAATAAGAAACTAATTTTATTTTTCCCGATGCAAAACATTTTCTGTTGTGTGCCCTAAAAAAAACTTGACAAGGTGCAAAAACAGCACACTGACATCTAGTCTTCATTAGTGCGGTTTTATTGAGATTTTCTTCATGCAATCCGTTCTCTACACAAGGACCAACACCATTCGTAGGATCAACATGGCTGTGTGTTACACGTGTTATTATATTGGAGTTTCATTACGGTAAGCCTTTCATTACCCAGGCTTTTTTTGTTAACGTTTGACCAATTGAACAATGATGGCAATTTGAACGCTTGTTCAGGGGTACTATTCTAAAGACGTTGTCAATGTAGTTGACAAAGTATGTATTGGGGTTCTTCATACCTCTACCAAGTGGTTATCAGGTCCATACAGTTCCTTATCGAGCTCAATGACCAGACTCTTAAAGAAAGACGAAAACTTCCTCTTCTGTTTCCCAGGCTAGGAACAGCATGTGAGGAAAGAATAGAAGAAAACAAATCATTCACACTGTGGTATTTTTGTTTTGTTTTACAGTGTTTTGCTATAGCTGCATTGTTTGGTACCTACCACATCAGGGGGCTGTGGCAGGCAAAAATCTAACATTCTGGGAGAAGTTGGCAAAGTTTTTACCCCCCCCAACCACCAAAACTCACCCCTGCCAACGACTGTTTGCGCAACATGTCCCCTCTCACCCCTTCCCTCTCTCCTTCCTACACACGCTCTAACCACTGAGGCAATGGAAAACAAGAAAAAAAATCCCCCCCCTTTTTTATGTTGCTGCAGCCAAGCTACTCATTGGGTGCGTTCCAAATGGCACCATATATAGCACACTTCTAACATAAGGCTCTGGTTAAAAGTAGTGCACTATATAGGGAGCCGTTTGGGATGTAGACAATAACTGTCAGCTGGAAGAGGAGAAGTATGAAGGGTGCATGTCGACTCATGGCACGTAACAGAAAGAACGAGCCATGGTTTCAATTCCTTGTTTCGGGGAGAAAAGAGGAACATGAGAGAAAAACTGAAAAAACATCTGGCCTGGTAGTGTAAGCCAAGTACACAGGCCAACAGAGTTGGAAAACGCTGAAGTGCCTAAAATACTTTTAGAGACAGGCTCAGGTAGTAAATTGTAAAAAAGGGGCATTAGATTCAGATTAAATGGTGGCGGAGAAAACAATATTTCTGAGCAGTGAGCATACACTCAACACCATACGTATTTGGATAGTTAAGTTAAAAATTGTGAATTTGGCTATGCTCCAGCATTTTGGATTTGAGATCAAATGTTTCCTATTGCCATTTAGAAATGAAAGCACTTTATGTACTTAATCCCCCCCATATGAAGTAGTAATAAGTATTAGGTCAAATTCACTGATGTGAAAAGTTTAGTATTTGGTAGCATATTCCTTACACGCTGTAGCTAGGTTTCCATACAATTGGCGACAGATTTTCATGCAAATATTCAAAATTCTGCATGTAAAGAAAATTTGGCAAATTTGTTCCATCAAACAGACTTTTTGCAGAATAAGGTCATATGTACTAAAATAAAGCTGGAACATATTTTCTAAAATGTATGTATTACAACGGTTATAACAGTTAATGGTTTTTGATCATGGCTGCAGCTTTAATGTGTTTTTGTCTAATCGCTGCAGACTCATATACGGACAATGTTCCCAACAGAAAATTCTGTGACACTATTTGTAAAGTCCATCTGTAGATGGTCTATAGATGCTCAATTAACTATTAACAAATGTTAAATTACTATCAACTAATCCCTATGAGATATCTACATACAACACCCGTTCTGCCATTCACATTCTGCTAAAGGTTACCAAAGCACACACATCCCTGGGTCGCTCGTCTTTTCAGTTCAATGCAGCTAGTGACTGGAACGAGCTGCAACAAACACTCAAACTGGACAGTTATATTTCCATCTCTTCATTCAAAGACTCAAATCGTGGACACTGACAGTTGTAGCTGCTTCGCATGAGGTCTTGTTGTCTCTACCTTCTTGCCCTTTGTGCTGTTGTCTGTGCCCAATAATGTTTGTACCATGTTTTGTGCTGCTACCATGCTGTCGTCATGTGTCGCTACCGTGCTGTGTCGCAGCCCCCGTCCCCGCAGGCCTTTTGCCTTTTGGTAGGCCATCATTGTAAATAAGAATTTGTTCTTAACTGACTTGCGTAGTTAAATAACTTTATTTTTTTTTAAAATAGTTTGTTGTGGTTGCGTTTCAAATAATGTTTTGCCCAGTAGGAACTGAATGGTGAATAATGTAGTGTCATTTTGGTATCACTTTTATTGTTAGAAAGAATAGAAGATGTTTCTGGACACTCCTACATGAATGTGGATTCTACCATGATTATGGATAATCATTAATGAATCATGATGAGTGAGAAATTTAGAGGCACAAAGATCATACCCACTGAAAAATGCTTACCTCCCCTGTTATTGGTAATGGTGAGAGGTTAGCATGTTTTGTTGTAGGCCAACCTCACGCGTCATGATTTTTCTTAATCATGGCATTATCAAGGTTTATTTAAAAGTGTTCAGAAACATCTTATCTACTCACTTAGAAAGACAATTACTCTGGTCTTCAATCACCATTCAGCTCCTATTGGGCAAAACATAACTCAAAACACAAACCTAATCGAGTTTGTCGAGTCAGAAGCTTGATGTACTCATTGCGTGCTAGGAACATGGGTCCAAATACTAAACTTTTAACTACTAAAAAGAATTTGTCCAAATAATTTGACTTCGTATATCTAGTCCCACCATTTGAAAGTATTCAGACCGTGACTTTATCCACATTTTGTTACGTTACAGCCTTATTCTAAAATTGATTAAATTGTTTTTTTACACAATATAACCCATAATGACAAAGGAGAAACAGGGCAAAATATTTTCGCCATTTTATAATAAAAAAACTGAAATACCACCCTTGCATAAGTATTCAGACCCTTTACTCAATACTTCGTTAAAGTACCTTTGGCAGCGATTACAGCCTGGAGTCTTCTTCGGTACAAAGCTACAAGCTTGGCACACCTGTATTTGGAGAGTTACTCCCATTCTTCTCTGCAGATCCTCTCAAGCTCTGTCAGGTTGGATGGGGAGCGTTGCTGCACAGCTATTTTCAGGTCTCTCCAGAGATATTCAATCAGGTTCAAGTCCAGGCTCTGGCTGGACCACTCAAGGAAATTAGGAGACTTGTCCCGAAGCCACTCCTGCATTGTCTTGGCTGTGTGCTTATGGTCGTTGTCCTGTTGGAAGGTGAACGTTCACCCCAGTCTGAGGTCCTGAGCCCTCAGGAAGAGGTTTTCATCAATAATCTCTCTGTACTTTGCTCCATTCATCTTTCCCTTGATCCTGACTAGTCTCCCAGTCCCTGCCGCTGAAAAACATACCCACAGCATGATGCTGCCACCATCATGCTTCACCATAGGGATGGTGCCAGGTTTCCTCCAGACAAGATACTTGGCATTCATGCCAAAGAGTTCAATCTTTGAATCATCAGACCAGAGAATCTTGTTTCTCATGGCCTGAGAGTCTTTAGGTGCCTTTTGGGAAACTCCAAGTGGGCTGTCATGTGCCTTTTACTGAGGAGTGGCTTCCGTCTGGACACTCTACCATAAAGGCCTGCCGGGTGGAGTGCTGCAGAGATGGTCCCCTTCCCCAGATCTGTGTCTGTTTTCCCTTTGTCATTTTGGGCTATTGTGTGTCGATTGCAGAGGACTTTTGATTTAATACATTTTAGAATAAGGCTGTAACGTAACAACATTTTTAAAAAGTCAAGGGGTCTGAATACTTTCCGAAGGCACTGTATAAAGTGCTTTCATTTCTAAAACGGTAAAACAGTATGTATGAAAATCCCCTCGAATGAAAAGGTGACATTTTGTACTGTCACCTCATGAAATCTCAAAACGCTGGAGCATAGAGCCAAATGTTAGGTTCTCTGTCCAACTACATATGGTGTTGATTGTACATCGCAAAAATAACGTGGTGTTACACGAGTATAACAAACAAGCACTATGGATGCAGTTTTATTCAGGTATCGTTTCCTCTGCTTAAAAAAAAAATCCCTACATGGTGGATGACGACCAATACCTACTGGCTTGTGACTTACGACTAACCCTTGCCTAGAAATATCATTTTACTGGTCTTGTGTCGTTTTAGGTGGGTGACGTCACAAGTTTTACGCTAGCTACCACTGCCATCAGATAAACAAACAGACACAGTTGGGTCACTTACATCCTCAAGGAGTTTTCCCTCCACCCTTAGTTCCCAGGATGACACTTTTTCTGCCTCTTCGCCTTCTGGCTTGCCGGGTGTGTAGGTGTTCGATATGTAGATCCTCAACTTGCGCTTTTGCTGAGAGGGAGAGGTAAACAAGAGCACACATCACAACCTTACAAAGAAAGCGTTTCCCATACCTATACCAATGTTGGGGAGGCCACCCTTCCTAGTTCTCTTGCCTGACCGATCTAAAATAATTTTTACAGATCAAGACAAGACTCAAATAATTTGGCATAAACTGGATGTTGCCCTGGATTTTACTTTGGGAGCCTTTGTATACTGACTGAAGGGGAATCTAAGGGAAACACTGGAAGACCAAATTGTGTTGATTGGTCAATGTATGATCATTATCTTACAATACAATCAAATGAGTTTGAGCTGTACCGTAATGGGCTTTTTGATGGCTTCCTGGATCTCCATGCGTTTGCGGGCGATGGTCTGGTCCAGCTTCCTCTCAAAGGCCAGCAGGTCCATATAGGCCTCAGACTCTGGAACCAGGTCTCGGATCTGGAACAAGGAGGTTTCAATATGTGGGGGTTATGGGGTCTTCCTCCCCATTCGGGAATAAATGTATCGATCCAGAGCCATATACTGTATGCATATCTATGGTTTTAGATCAAACTATTATTTTTCAAGGGGGCAACGTTTATACTCACCCTCTGTGGTAGCACCTTGTCGGCCATCCTGCGCCTTTTGCTGCAAAAACACAAATCGAGACAAAGTGTTAGATCTTCACGAATCTTTAATGGCATATTGTAAGGCGCTTAGAATGTTGCCTATTTAAACAGCAACACCTTTACGATGATAGCTACACTATTCCATACAGGGAAAAGCTAGAGGATTGGGTTGGGTTCATTCAGATAAAATGTACCAAAATGTTTTGCAACAGAAAACGAGTGTTTCTTATTGGACGACTTCAGATGGTACCTCCACGTTTCAATATGTTATCTTTCGCTTAGTGCCTACTGAATATGACCCTGATGCCTGTTCAGGCTCACAACTCTTTGGACCCAAAGGCTAATACTTACCACAATTGAGTCAACAAAACTTTTGTTTTCTTTGATTGAATTAAACTAGCTCCCCCTTGCTTAACAAGTAAATCCAATTATTCAGGGCCTTGGAGAGCCTTTCACTTTCAGGCCTTGGTGCGACTCCCTAATCGACTCCCTACGCATCACGTAAAGTGTTGGTCCCATGTTTCATGAGCTGAAATAAAAGAACCCAGAAATGTTCCACATGCACAAAAAGCTTATTTTGCAAAAATGTGAACAAATTTGTTCAGAACCTTATTAGTGAGCATTTCTCCTTTGCCAAGATAATCCATCCACCTGACAAGTGTGGCATATCAAGAAGCTGATTAAACACTAGAGCTGTTGCCAGAGAATTGAATGTTCATTTTTTTACCATAAGCCCCCTCCAGCGTCATTTTAGAGAGTTTAGCAGTACGTCCAACCGACCTCACAACTGCAGACCACGTGTAACCACGCCAGCCCAGGACCTTCACACCGGCTTCTTCTCCTGCGGGATCGTCTGAGACCAGCCACCCAGACCGCTGATGAAACTGAGGAGTATTTCTGTCGGTAATAACAGCCCTTTTATGTGGGGGAAAATGTATTCTAAATGGCTGGGCCTAGAGGGTGGGCCTATGCCCTCCCAGTCCCACCCATGGCTGCACCACTGCCCAGTCATGTGAAATCAATAGATTAGGGCCAAATAAATGTATTTCAACTGACTAATTTCCTTATATGAACTGTAGTATTAAGTAGAATTGTTGGAATTGTTGCATTTATATTTTTGTTCAGTATATTTTGAAAACTACATTCAAAAACACAAGACCCTTGTGGTAAATCAAAATGATAGAAATAACCACCAGACATCCATCCTCCCGAACATTTACAAGCAGATGACCTCATTCCGTTTTGAGGTAAAAAATATGCCCTTGTTCACGAGGCTCTGTCTGGCAGTGGGGCATGGTCATGGGACGTCTTCTTTGTTTTTAACTCCTCTGTGCAGCAGACTGTGTGGAGCAACAGACAGACCACTGACTGAGAGGACAGGGGTACAAAAGAGTCTTTCAGTAGTGTCCCTACACCACCATTACTATCAAAGACCCTGGAAGGTCCCTAAAGGCTGTGACCTTCTGTCTAATGTGTCATTAATGCACCACCACACGCCTGACTTCTAGTACTGTGGTGTACACTTAACGGTCATAAAGGGCTTGTACTTGTTTGTGGAGGAATCACATGTTGCTCTATTAGTTGTGGTTACCAGACGCATTATCATTGACAGTAGTGCAGTTAGGTTGCATGACTTCAGGACATGAAGTATTCAGCATTCAAACTCTGCATCATTAATTCAAAATTTACTTTGCTTGAGAATTCACCAAGAAAGATAACCTGGTATAGACAACAGCCGTGTCCGAATAAGCATACTAGCTTTCTAAATAGTAGGCCTTATAGGTATGCGAAATTTCGAAAAGAGAGTATGCTTTAAAATTCCAGGATGTTATTTTCCTTTCTAGTAGAATTTGCTGCACCTTTTTGAGGAAGAAAATAGTATTTCCAGACTCACGTGTGTGTGTGACAACAGCTGATAATGAGATAAGGGCACACTTTGTACTCAAATGAACAAATGAGGGGAATCAGCGCAATTTCACATTAGATGATGCATTCTCAGGATGGGTGTATGTTGATATTTGTTGCTTACTGCATTCATTTTTACTAAGCAGTATGTTCTAAATAGTATGTAGTTCGATTAGTAAACATTGTGTCGTTTTAGTAAGTAAGTAGTAGGCATGACATATTTCAGACAAGGCCAACGTCTGGCAAGACCAAATATATTTTTGTACAGCCATAATCCTTAGTCATGGTTAATCAATATGCTGTGCAACGGTGCCCCACAAACCTCACCACCACTACAACAACCCCGATGCCCCCTTTAAAAACAGACCGTGTGCCCCCTAGATAGTCCACCCAACCCACCCCCTAACTCACCCACGCCTTGGGCCTCCCAGCCCCCCCTGCGGTTGCTGTTGAAGGTATCGCTTTCGGGAGGCGTCCATGGCTGATTGCCCCATTCCTATGCGTAAGGGCATGTTCCCGCCCCCATAAGAGGGTCCAGGGCCCCCGATTGTCCCCATCGGGATCCCCCTGTTGGGTGGCATACCAGGGTGCTGGAAACGGAAAGCACAGGGGGACAGAAAGGTGTTACATTTATGGCAAACTGACAACTTTCTTCCTCACTGAAGTGATCAATGTTTGTTATGATATCTTTCAAAGAGGAACCATGCATTAGTAATAAAACTTTATGCAGCCTAACACATTACGCATGAACTAGCTACATATAGTCATGCATACGGCGGTGATGAAAGAGCTTGCATTTCAGCTGCCTGTTAATTTGCAAACATTGTTTTCCAACAACTGGCAGTAGCCAGCAAGCAACCACGTGATGTATGATTAGCTGAAGCTAGCCATAATAAGGATTAGCCACAATAGTTTAATTTGCGGTTGGCCTTTAAAATAAAAAAAGTTTACAATTGAAAGTAATTCAAATGGATATAAAATAGTGATATCATGTCATATTTGGACTAGATAATGCTAAACAAGGCCAGAATATTTTTAATATAAATTAAACAAAAAGACAATTAGTTCATTTGAAATCACACTGTGGATGTATTAGACTTTAGAATCGCATTGGGGCATATTTACATGCAACGCCTAACCTATGGACTGTGGACTGATACCCCATTTAATGGGTATCAGCCTACTCAGCGGCATTCACACAACAACTGTGTAGAGTTTACACAAATATAAGCTTCCTAGCTCTTACTGTGCGATTTCGACTGTGGGAAATCACCTTTTCAGTCAGTCTATTGTATGTACTGGACATTCATATTGCACTGTACAGCAGATTTTAGAGTCCGACAATAAGAGATAAGACGCTAAAATTTGAGTATGATTGAGTAGGCTGATACCCCATTTCATAGATACAACATCCATAGGTTAGGCTGTACAGTGCACATGAGTACGCCCTAATGCAATTATAAAGTATAATAGAGTTAGTGCAATTAACAGATTTGTACTTGTGTAAAATGAACTAATTGTATTTTGTTGAATTTATATAAGATTCCGACTTTGTTTAGCATCGTCGAGTCAAAAACGGCATTATTCCACTATTTGTATCCGTTTGAATCACTTTCAAATGGGGGACGTTTATTTTGAAGGCGAGCCGAAATTTGCACTATTGTGGCTAGCTTCACACAGGTCTGATCAACTACTCATGCCGCGGTCAGGTTCTCACTTTCTTGAAATGCGGAAGTTGACAAATTCAATTAAAAGTCAATATACCACAGATGAATATGGAACGATAATTAACTTTCTAACTACAGTAGCTGCATTGCCACTTGTCTGACACTTACAGCAGCAGTGTCTAGCTAACTTTACTAGCTAGTAGTTAGCCTAACCCAAAACGTTTTTTGGAACATGAGTCATGACTTGTAAAACGCGATAACGTTATACAGTAAAGTTCCCTAAATTGTCACTAAGTAATATTACTTGCCATATTTTAGCCAATAAAGCAAAAGGTATCACGGTAAATTATATACAATTAGTTACAAGTTAGCCGAGGGGAAACCTCTCGACAAGTTACCTGATGGTACTGAGGAGTGGCATTCATGGCTCGGAAACCCGAATTCTGTTGGATTCCTGGCATCCTCATTCCACCGCCTGCATGTCCAGCGTTCATGGGGTTAACACTGGGGTTCATCGGAGTAGCCGGAAAGCCCCCTCTTGAAGCCATTTTCGGAGCTACAAGGGGCGGTAGGTCGCCGTGAAGTTTTCGGTGTTGAGAACAAGCGGTCTTGCTGATAGTACACAGGCCAAACGTTTATTCTCCACGCGTGTTGACAGTTGTGTAGCTAGCAACCAACGCCAGCAAACATTGCCAATAAAAAGCCAGCCAGCTGAGCGTAACGTTACTAACGTTAGCTAGCTAACCAGTTCCGGGGTGTTTATTTGCGAGTGATGACCGACGGTCGCTTTACTCCTTCCTGCAAAGTGGCATTTTTGTATCCTCCCCTTCCCAAAATAGTTGAATTTGTCAGGCCAGTTTATATTAACGGTCACAAGAGCATGTTGAAGAGTCTGTCCAATGTCTGAAGAAATGTGTGCGCCGCGTCAACTGCCAGTGCCGCCTCCTACTAGCTAGTTGTTGCCAGAGTGGTTGAAACCATAGAGAATGATAGAGGCCTCTAGTGGTCAAAAGGCCATGTTAGCGCGGGCTTCCACTATTTTAATTTAGTCAACTGGGTGAGACTTCCAACTTCATTGGCTGATCCCTCCTGGTGACCCTGTTGGAGTCATGTCCAACCCAGTCAGCAGAAGCGATCAGCCAATCGTGAAGAATAAAATGGACTACTTAAAAATGGAGATGCCCTGCCCATGCAGTCACAGACGCTGTAACGATACAAAGATGAGGCCAATCTTTACGGCTGAAACTTTTGAAAGCTCCCTTTCTGCAAGAATGGGGGAATGGGTTTTATTTGTTACTGTTCGACTGTAGCAAAGATACTTTACTCTGAGACTGTCAACCCTCATGCCAAATACAAATTCGGAGTGTATAGGCTTTAAAATCAAGACATTTTCAAAAACCCATAGCAAGCTAAAAGCCCTACTAGCTACATCACTTTGGGCACACACCAAACAGCAAAATGTTGAATTTCCACAACAGGCAATCAACAGCCTCCCCTGCTCACGACTGAGTGCACTACAGGCTGGGGAGGCTTAGGGCATGTTCAGGTTCATTCAACAGAAAAGTGTTTACTAAAACTTGGCTTTGTGGCAACCCCCCCTAGATGTATGCATCAGCCCACGTCAAGCCAAACATAATTTAAATTCCTATACTCGCAGTTCAAATAATTATTACAAATCGACAGATGACAATCATTTATTACTTGACAGATGAACAAATACAAAGCCATGATAGCAGCATTTCAACTTTTTAAATATTTACACTATCACAACACTGACCACACATATAACCTTTTACAATGTAAACAAATAATAAAATATGTTTTGAACGCTAGAAAACAAGCCTAACTAACTACCCATCTACAATGAAACAGATTAACCCATGTTCTACTGCAAGGAGTTTGCAGTCTATTTCAAAACCTATTTCCACAGGTAAATGACAAGTGACGGGAGTCCTTTCAGCATATGTTGACAGGGTAAATGTCGAGTAAGAAAATTATTATTATTAATTATTATTGTCTGTAAGTTGTGTGACTTCTGATTTTAACTGTCCATAATTCTGTTCTTGTCAAAAAAAAATGATAGTTGAAAAGACTTCTTGACTGATAATATCATCAAAAAGTCAGTGCATAATCAAATGGTCCTTAGTATCCATTGCTCTGACCTCGACTGCCTCTGCCTAGCCACTGTACGACCTCACTCCTTGTCTGTGCATTGACAGATTCTAACACAATATTTTGTAGAGGCCAGCCAAGAGCTACCTATCGATAAAATAATGTATGATATAAAATAATGATTATTGGTGCCATGATTCGGTGGGGGGAAAAAAACATAAGAGTCACAAACTGTGCAGGGGGTCTCTGGACTGCTTCAGCAGTGTTGTGTTAGGGCACACAGTAACAAAACATTTTAAAACGTTTCACAATGGAAAACAAACAAGCATTTCTTATTGGAGAAGTTCAGTCACTACCTCCCTGTATCAGTCAGTTTTGTTCAGTGTGGTGCTTAATGAACACGACCCATTTAGCAACAGTCTACTACACATCTGTCACAGTCCATTGAACAACAAAAGGAGCCAGGGTGGACTCTGAATGGTCTTCCTGTGTGTCTGTCACTGAGGGAAGGCCTCGTCTTTCATCAGCATGCGTGGGCTCTCCTGGTTGTCCATACGCCGTCTAGGGCCCATCATACCTGTGGAGACAGACTGACTCTATTTATCAAAGTCATCTCCATTCTCCACTCCAAGCAAATTATACTGTGGCTGTCAAATTATGACTATGGGGACGTTCCAGGATGTTTTTATTTTAGACTCCGCAAATGATCTCTGGAACCACCTTAATATAAAATAGCAATATCTTCTGAGATGCACAGCGCAACTGCAAAACATATGACCTAAAACTACACCATTATCTGTAGGATAGCTTATATTTCATATGAGCCACAGTCCACACCTTACTTAATCTCTCAGTCTCAATGACCAAGAACTAGGGTAGAGCGACTCAGGGACAACTTACATACAGTATATCCTTTGTCATAACACTGTCATACTATTGAATTAATGCCAGAGTGTGTATTAGGCCTATCCAAAGAATGAGGCCTACAGCAATTGCTCCATTTGTCACAAATTACCATGCATTTAGTAGTTATAGACTAATGATGATGACTTACCACTCTTATGTTTAAATGATTTGGATCTCCTGGGTGAGTTTGGATTCTACAGTAAAAAAGGAAAATATATTTATTTAAAAAAAAGAGTTTACACAAAACTATAAGAAATATGTAATTTAATTGTCTTATTCGATTAAAATAATATGGTCTGTTTAACAGAAAGCTTGACAATCACAACCATTAAAATTGAAGAAACCGAAATTTGGTCTTGTCGCCTTTCAGGATCATGCTGCATACTGTTGGAAACTTTACGAACATATTAAGATAACTTTATATTCGTGGTTTGTTTTGGTCGTGCTTTCCTGTAGTAATTTTATTAGATTGGTTACAACTACACAAACCCCAAATACCAATCAACATTCTCCCTTTGAGTTCTCACTTGAAATACAGCTGTGGCACTGGATTCTATTCAGATAAAGCATCAAGAAAAGCAGAATGATAAACTAGTGGCAAAAATGTTATTACAGAAAATATGAAATAGTTGTTTCAAAGAAAGTGCAAATACCTTATCTGATTTTCTCTTCTTCGCTGCAAAAACGAGAGCATTTTATAAGACACTTGGACATAATTTACATGATATCATAACGTACAACATACAAATACACTGGCTCGTTGCTGTGTGAAGACCATTTCTTCCTAACAAAGACTGCAATTCATTTGCCAGAATTTTACATAATTATGACATAACATTGAAGGTTGTGCAATGTAACAGCAATATTTAAACTTAGGGTTGCCACCCGTTCGATAAAATACGGAACGGTTCCATATTTCACTGAAAGAATAAACATTTGTTTTCGAAATGATAGTTTACGGATTTGACCATATAAATGACCAAAGGCTCATATTTCTGTGTGTTTATTATATCATAATAAAGTCTATGATTTGATATTTGATAGAGCAGTCTGCCTACCACCGTTCAGTCAGCAGCAGGCTTGTAAGCATTCATTCAAACAGCACTTTCCTGCGTTTGCCAGCAGCTCTTAACAATGCTTGAAGCACAGCTCTGTTTATGACTTCTAGCCTATCAACTCCAGAGATTAGGCTGGCAATAGTAAAGTACGTATAAGAACATCCAATAGTCAAAGGTATATGAAATACAAATGGTATAGAAAGAAATAGGCGACGCGTCATAATGCCTATAATAATAACTGGGAATATTGAAGACTCATGTTAAAAGCAACCATCAGCTTTCATATGTTCTCATGTTCTGAGCAAGGAACTTAAACGTTAGCTTTTTTACATGGCACATATTGCACTTTTACTTTCTTCTCCAACACTGTATTTTTGCATTATTTAAACCAAATTGAACATGTTTCATTATTTATTTGAGACTATATTGATTTTATTTATGTTAAAATAAGTTAAAATAAGTGTTCATTGTTCATTCAGTATTGTTGTAATTGTCATTATTACACACATAAAAAAATATTACAAAAATATATATATTTTAAAATCGTCCGATTAATTGGTTTCGGCTTTTTTTGGTCCTCCAATAATCGGTATCGGCATTGAAAAATCAATAATAACAACCTCTCCCTCAACGTGATCAAAACAAAGGAGATGATCATGGACTACAGGAAAAGGAGGGCCGAGCATGCCCCCATTCTCATTGACAGCGCTGTAGTGGAACAGGTTGAGAGCTTCAAGTTCCTTGGTGTCCACATCACTAACGAACTGTCATGGTCCAAACATACCAAGGGCAGAGGGCACAACAAAACCTATTCCCACTCAGGAGACTGAAAAGATTTGGCATGGGTCCTCAGATCCTCAAAAAGTTATACAGCTGCACCATCGAGAGCATCCTGACTGGTTGCATCACCGCCTGGTATGGCAACTGGCACTAGAGGGTAGTGCATACGGCACAGTAAATCACTGGGGCAAAGCTTCCTGCCTTCCAGGACCTCTATACCAGGCGGTGTCAGAAGGCCCTAAAAATTGCCAAAGACTCCAGCCACCCTAGTCATAGACTGTTCTCTCTGCTACCGCACGGCAAGTGGTACCGTAGTGCCCAGTCTAGGTCCAAAAGGCTTCTTAACAGCTTCTACCCCCAAGCCATAAGACTCCTGAACAGCTAATCAAATGGCTACCTGTGCCCCTGCACATTGACTCTGTACCGGTAGGCAGGGTTGGGGAGTAACGGATTACAAAAAAAAACTGTAACCGGTTACTTTACCAGCAAAAATATTGTATTCAGATTACAGCTACTTTTGAAAAACTAGATGATTACGTCGAGGATTAAATTCAGAAAGCATGTTTGCAAAAATAAATCCTTGACACTTCTGTCAAATACCTAGGTGTCTGGCTAGACTGTAAACTCTCCTTCCAGACTCACATTAAACATCTCCAATCCAAAATTAGATCTAGAATCGGCTTTCTATTTCACTCATGCTGCCAAACTTGCACTAGTAAAACTGACTATCCTGCCGATCCTCGACTTCGGCGATGTCATCTACAAAATAGCCTCCAACACTACTCAGCAAACTGGATGCAGTCTATCACAGTGCCATCCGCTTTGTCACCAAAGCCCCATATACAGTGGGGAAAAAAAGTATTTAGTCAGCCACCAACTGTGCAAGTTCTCTCACTTAAAAAGATGAGAGAGGCCTGTAATTTTCATCATAGGTACACTTCAACTATGACAGACAAAATGAGGAAAAAAAATCCAGAAAATCACATTGTAGGATTTTTAATGAATTTATTTGCAAATTATGGTGGAAAATAAGTATTTGGTCA
>QNTS01000753.1:89264-188066 GCA_003317085.1 Hucho hucho | reverse complement strand
TGACCAAATACTTATTTTCCACCATAATTTGCAAATAAATTCATTAAAAATCCTACAATGTGATTTTCTGGATTTTTTTTCTTCATTTTGTCTGTCATAGTTGAAGTGTACCTATGATGAAAATTACAGGCCTCTCTCATCTTTTTAAGTGAGAGAACTTGCACAATTGGTGGCTGACTAAATACTTTTTTTCCCCACTGTACTACCCACCACTGCGACCTGTATGCTCTAGTCGGCTGGCCCTCGCTACATACTCATCGCCAGACCCACTGGCTCCAGGTCATCTACAAGTCCCTGCTAGGTAAAGCCCCGCCTTATCTCCGCTCGCTGGTAACCATAGCAGCACCCACCCGCAGCACTCGCTCCAGCAGGTATCTCTCACTGGTCACCCCCAAAGCCAATTCCTCTTTTGGCCGCCTTTCCTTCCAGTTCTCTGCTGCCAATGACTGGAACGAACTACAAAAATCATTGAAACTGGAGACTTATCTCCCTCACTAGTTTTAAGCACCAGCTGTCAGAGCAGCTCACAGATCACTGCACCTGTACATAGCCCAACCAACTACCTCATCCCCTACCATAGTCATTTATTTATCTTGCTCCTTTGCACCCCAGTATTTTTACTTTGCACATTCATCTACTGCACATCTACCATTCCAGTGTTAAATTGCTATACTGTAGTTACTTTGCCACCATGGCCTATTTATTGCCTTATATTCCTTATCCTACCTCATTTGCACACATTGTATATAGATTTGTTTTTTTTCCTACTGTATTATTGACTGTATGTTTGTTTTACTCCATGTGTAACTCTGTGTTGTTGTTTGTGTTGAACTGCTTTGCTTTATCTTGGCCAGGTCGCAGTTGTAAATGAGAACTTGTTCTCAACTTGCCTACCTGGTTAAATAAAGGTGAAATAAATAAATAAAAAATAAAATGTGGTTTTCTCAATGACATTCAAATCAGTATTGAAAAAAGGCGCAAGTTTAAATTTCTTCCAGGTGAGCGAGACATACATTTTCTTCCAGGTCCACGAGACACCATAAATGTTGTGTCTTTGGCTATGCCGGATTAAGTGATATGACATGCTATTCTATAAAATTATTTCTCTGTAATTAATATTACCTGATTAAATTAATAATGTAAATGTAATTAACTAGAAAGTCGGGGCACCACGAAATAATGTTTATAGAGCTGTTATCTTACGAATAAATTCTTAAAGACTTGGTAATCAAGTCAGAGACTACTATGATGACACACCAAATGTGTTTGATGGATCGCGGGAAAAGAGCATGAATAGGCTTTTGTAGGCTACAGTCCAAGCTAGGTCTTCCAATGGTGCGACTGCTGTCGGCATCCAAAGATTATCCAACATGAATAAACGCTTGGAGGTAAGGACAGCAGTGGTGTAGTCTACGGCAATACGGACATCACTTATTATTGATATCTATGTAGCGCATTGATGTGAATCACATTACTGCTCTCTCATTTAGCTATTTGCGCCTTACGGATTGTGGTTGTTGTGGATGACTGTTCACAAATCTAAATGTGTACTTGAACCCAATTATGGTTGAATTCAAGAAGTTTAAGCTGCCTATCAATCATTGTGTTTGAAACCAATGGACAGCCAGTGAAAAATGCTCTTGCAATAGCTGCATAGTGCAGATCCCAGCCTATGGAATAAAAGTGGGGCTTTTATTGCTAAAAAAAATAAATACTTTTGATAGACTTAAAGTGGCAATCAATTTTTAGACTTATAAATGATATATATCTATTGATTCTTGAAGATTATAACTTATAAATGCCTCATGAGCTTAGTTCAACTGTCACACTCCACGAGATCCCAAAATATAAGCATGTTTTTCTCCAATGTTTGTAAACATTGTAAATGTAAATAAACACTGTATATCCTCACAACATGGTTAAAACAATTTTGATAACATGGATGGTCAGTCCTTACATCCATAGCTCTGTCTATTAATCTGAGAGTGGTTACATTTCTCCAGGCCCATCCCTCAGCTTTTTACCAAAACAGAGGTAGGGCAGCCTTTTTGTTATTGTTTCATCTGTGGATTTACCGTTTAAACAGCTGCATATGATCAAGATATCACAGTGTCACCAACAAAAAGGTAAACAATAGGCCTATAGCAAATGCAGCATATGGCATTCATTTTCCACATGTAAATAGCACTTTTCAGAAGCACTCAAAGCATGCCATTCCATGAGCGCAGCATTTATTTTTCAACTCGAATCAATGAGCCCAATCAGTCCTCCATGACAACAAAATCATAAACAACAGAGTAGGGCTGGCTAATAAGTCCTTAGTTTTGGGGTTATGCTCAGGTAAAACAATTTGGCTAATCTATACTTCGAAGTCCTATTCTTGAAGATCAAAGGGTAAAACATTTATTGGAATGACTGGAATTCTGATAGACTGGTTTTTAATGTAAAGATATAATTGAATCGTATTATTATACGTAGTAGAAAGCGATGGGTTAGAAGAAGCCTACATAACCAACCCATAAAGTCAAATTTTACATCCATATATGGCCAGCTATGTAAACTTTAACATTGATTTATCCTACAATAGATGTTGTTTTCTAACATACATTTTTGTCTTCTAACACCTCTTAAGGGGAAAGTAATCTAAACGTAATGGAATGTAATCAGATTACGTTACTGAGTTTGGGTAATCCAAAAGTTACGTTACTGATTACAATTTTGAACAGGTAACTAGTAACTGTAACAGATTACATTTAGAAAGTACCCTACCCAACCCTGCCAGTACCCCCTGTATATAGCCTCGTTACTGTTATTTTATTGTTTCTCTTTAATTATTTATTTTTTATATTTTCTTATTTTTTTCATTATAATTTTTATGTATTTGGTGTTTACTTCAGTTTATTTAGTAAATACTTTCTTAACACATTTTTTCTTAAAATTGCATAATTGGTTAAGGGCTTGTTAGTAAGCATTTGATTGTAAGGTAGACACTGGTTGTATTCGGCACGTGACAAATATAATGTGATTTGATTTAACCTCTGTTCTTATTGGATAAGGTCATGTAGTACCTTTCTGTTTCACAACGTTTGCTCTCGTTTTCTGCCTACTAAACTGGACCCAGATCACCTTGGAAAGGAGGGTGAAAGCCAGTCCTTTACCTTTCTTTTCCGCCCCGTAGGACCAGTCGTTATCATTGACGTCATCATTATCCTCCTGGTCGCTCTCTGATTTATTGTTAGTGTTGTTGCCGGTGACTATTCTGTGTGGGGAAGAAATGACAGTCAGTGACATCATCCATTGATTTATGACCAGACCTGGGTTCAAAATACTATTCGAAATCATTTCCAATACTTAATCTGCGCTTAATTGAGCTTGTGTGATTTAATGGACCAATAGAATAGTCCCAAAACGACAAATCCTGCCCATCTGTTACTCCAGGCAGGCTAAAGCAAAGTACTTGAAAGAATCCTTCCTTCAGGATTGCTTGAGAAAGTACAGCGCCCCTGGAGAAAATGAGGGTTAAGTGCCTTGTTCAAGGGCACATCAACAGATGTTTCACCTTGTCGGCTTGGGTATTCGAGGCAGCAACTCCAGTCTTAATGGCATTACATTGCTGTCTGCACTGCAATGTCAACTGGTTTTAGGGTAGCTGTGTTTAAAGGTTAGCTGAACCCCAAAAAATACTTGTCTGGTTGAAAACGGCCTATGAGGCATCGACATTAGTCAGAAACATTTATTCTAGTGCCAAAATGTAATACAATGTGTAAATAGGCTAATTTTGGTCATAAAGTCAATATCTTCCAAAACTAAGACATACGTTCCTAAATCCTTGGATATTTGTGGGTTGGATTTTGATTTCAATCATGCCCAGTCTTGCCCACTAAAAGGGGATGGTAACACCTAGGGAGATTTGTCATGCACAGAGAAGCAGCTGAGCTAAAGTGCAGCAGAATCAACCTACAGCCTGCCCATTTCTTTACAGACAACAGAAATACCCATTAGCACGCAGCGCCTCGGTCTTGTTTACATGAAACAATACATAGTTGCCAATGTTATGTTGAAAGAAGAGACTCTATAAAGGGCTTGTTTTCCCCCCCCCACCCCACATTTGTGAGCTAACATTACCATCACAAACACAAGTATCAAAAGGTATTCTAGAAAGGAGGAAATGCTCAGGGTTTAGGATTCTTGACCAATCCCGTTCACGTTGTCATGCTGTGTCAAGTGGTTGCTAAGCCATTCATCTAGTAAAGTATGGTTGCTGTTTAGGATCAGTAAAGAGGAACACACAACGCCAGGCTATTAGCGAACATAACACTCACACTTCAAACTCTTGTTGCTTCAGTCATGGCTTCTAGCATTTCATAACAAGGATGTGGAAAAGGGAGGCAAAATTTGTGAGTTCAGCCACCCCTTTAAAGATGTCAGTAACTGCATCAATATGACATACATGTACTGCCCAACTGCAGTGTAGATGACATAGCATTCATTAATTGGTTAATTTGCATAGTGCGACTGCTTTGTAGACGTCTGGAACGTGCCACTTGTTTCAGTTGTGTGGGGGTGGGTGGCTAACCTGCGGTTGGCTATGCGGCTGCTGTTGCGCCCCATGCCCAGGCACTTCTCCAAGTGCGGGGCAAAGCGTGACGCGGCGATGCTCCGGCTGCAGTTGGGACAGACACACTCCTTGTTCTTCCACTGGTTGTACACCTGCCCGAACACATCCACTCCTGGCTGGTCCACAATTTCTACTCATGCAAAAATAAAGAGAAAGAAAAATTGTAGTTCAAAGCACTTTACATAGTAAAGGTATGTAGGTATATATTATATATTGCAATCATTGTATGGTGGTGTAGTTAGCAAATTAAGAATTGTGGAATGATATCTTCTGTACACGTCTTTATCTTAACCATTGTTAAACAACAATTAAAAAAAATAGGTGAGTAGAAGGTAGAAATACATACCAAAGTCCCTCATGGTTTCTTGGTCTGTGTCTTCCAGGAAAAAGTAGCCCTGCTTGACGGCCCGGTGGACCTCAAAGCACAGGCCCAGACAAGCATCCTCCACCAGGTCAGAAAGGATGTCCTGAGCTACGGCCTGCCAACCACCACAGGATTATTATATAGAACCAGGATATAGCCTTTCTATGGAATGATACTGTTAGAAATGTTGGCTACAGAACGGATTCACACTAGGGCCAAACAGTCAAGCTGAATTGCGCTGGCCAGGTTACGCATCCGCCATAGCTGCAGTCCAAATGACACACAGTCCAAATGTTTAAGCCTTTGTCTAAGACTAAAATGAAATATGTGGGTAAAAAACAATACCCTTATGTATAGTCCATACAGGACTAAACCAAACCTACTACTATATTTACCTCCAGCTTGCTGTTGTCCAGGCTGGACATCGAAATCTCATCCATTTTCATTTGCCAGAATTAAAAGATGAGCCCACACTTCTGTGTTCATGCTTTAAAGCAGCAAGCATTGGCCAAGACGGGGCTAGACCAGACAGGAGAAAAGACACGATATCATAACACATCATATAATCTTCATACATTACATTTACAATGTAAAATATATTTCAATGAGTCATGGTAAGGAGAGCGGGGGCCAGGAGCAACAACAAGCAATGAAACATTGTAACAACGGGTGACAACTAAATGCACAATGAATTATATTATATTAGTGGAATCTAGGCTATTCACGTGTATAACCTGTCATTTATGACAAAATAATCATTGGATTGTTCGTTGTTTGTCGTACAAATCAGATAACGACATGCTATGTTTCCTGCTTTGCATCATATATCGTTTAGAGAACAGCCCTGAATAAATGTTTTTGTCATACAGAAGTCCTCGGCCCCTACTATGGGGCATAACATTGTCCAGTCTGCACAATTGAAAATAACGCAGATAGACACTATTGCATTCATGTCGATTTCAGATTAGCAGAAAGAGACGGGGGATATGTTGTGATATTTACAGAAAATAAATTAAAAAAATACTGGAAATAAATGTATCATCAACATAACATATGGTGCAATCGGAAGCAATTGTAAGACATTGAATGTTACTTAAACAGATTACTGCGAAGCACGCTATGGCTTGCTTAGTGCACTGCTGCTGTTTGTTTTAAAAACTCGATACATTGTGTCACATATGAAACATATCACTTCACGGTGTTGCTCCCTTTAGCCTTAACGATTACAACAATTAGATACATGGCAGTCTATATTTGTTTTTTTATTTACCTATTTCGGAAGGCATCCATCTTTACATCAGACGACTCAGGCAGTAGCAATCGATCGCTACACAAGAGAACGCAAAATACTAGCAACATTGCTGTCTTCAGTGAACCCAGCCGGCTATTGTTAGTGGATTTAAGCGTACAGTCCAAGTGACCCATATTCTCCAACTCCAGTCTTTAACTCTCTCTCTTTCTCTCTAGGATTTACATATAACATGATTTGTGATTTTATGGCAAATGTCTGCTTTAAAGACTTGGCAGAATGGTTTAGTTGTTGAAATATCAAATAGAGGCAAGATCATAAATGCTGAATGCAATACAGCATTCCTCATTAGAGGTCCCTATTCACATACAATTAAAAGAGACATCATGAAAATAATAACACTTCCCCTCTCTAACGAGTATCTCAATATTGGTATCATCCCGGCCTTTGTTTTAGCATGCAGGTGTTAAGAATTATAATGTAGATGCATATCAATATTATATTTTAGATACAGGTACATGATTGACACATTGGTGTATGTTGATTTCAAATTATAAATGTCTGGTCAGTTTGATGAAAGTGGTGGAAATGACAGTAGTGATGGGCAACAGGTTTGAAGGTTTCTCCTGCTTTGAATGGAGTTAGGTTTTTGTACAGGCTGCTCATGCAATTGTGGCACTAGGTGTATGCCAGTGACCCAGTTATGACAAGTGCAGCTATAGACTGCCTCATCTTCAGCCTCGAATCCAATAATGTGCAGATACTCAGTATAGCCAGATCCAGAATATGTGAACCTGCTTGACAACCCAGTTGCTCTTGTGTTGTCATAAAACAAAAAACTTGGGCTACCTGCAGCCTTCTGTTGGTATCACGTAATTGTATAGGTCCTGGCATCACTAATAACATTTGAGATTTTAGTCATTCTTAGACTAAAGTTTGGCTGGCAGCCAAGCCAAACTGAGCAATTGGGGGAGAAGGGCCTTGGTCAGGGAGGTGACCAAGAACCCAATGGTCACTTTGACAGAGTTCCAGAATTCCTTCCAGAAGGACAACCATCTCTGCAGCACTCCACCAGTCAAGCCTTTATAGTAGTGGCCAGAAGGAAGCCACTCTCTTTAAAAGGCACATGAAAGCCATCTTGGAGTTTGCCAAAGGGCACTTAAAGGACTCTCAGACCATGAGAAACAAGATTCTCTGGTCTGATGAAACAAAGATGGAACTCTTTGGCCTGAATGCCAAATGTCACGTCTGGAGGAAACCTGGCACCATCCCTACGGTGAAGCATGGTGGTGGCAGCATCATGCTGTGGGGATGTTTTTCGGTGGCAAGGACTGGGAGATGAATGGAGCAAAGGACAGAGAGATCCTTGATGAAAACCTGCTCCAGAGCGCTCAGAAGCTCAGAATGGGGCGAAGGTTCATCTTCCAACAGGACAACCACCCTAAGCACACAGCCAAGACAACACAGGAGTGGCTTCGGAACTGCTCTCATAAAAGCCTGGGTTTTCTGCACGTTAACACCAGAAGCTTATTACCTAAAATGGATCAATTGAAAGTGTGGGTTCCCAGCTCCAATCCAGATGTGTTGGTCATTACTGAGACGTGGTTAAGGAAGAGTGTTTTGAATACTGATGTTAACCTTTCTGGTTATAACCTTTTCGGCAAGACAGATCTTCCAAAAGTGGGGGAGTGGTAATCTTTACCAAGGATCACCTTCAGTGCTTGGTTGTCTCCACCAAGTCTGTCCCCAAACAATTTGATTTGCTGGTTTTAAACTTTCAAATAGCTCTTTGTTGACTGTTGCTGGGTGTTATCGTCCTCCATCAGCACCGGCCTGTACCCTACCTGCCCTAAGCTCTCTCCTGGCCCCTTACACTAAGTCTGAATTTGTCCTGCTAGGACACCTAAACTGGGACATGCTTAAACCACCTGACCAAGTCCTAAAGCTATGGGACTCTCTAAAACTTTCTCAGATTACCAATCCCACAAGGTATGACTCCAAACATCCAGAAAAGGCTACTCTCTTTGATGTGATCCTCACAAATAATCCTGATAGGTATCAGTCTGGTGTTTTCTGTAGTGATCTTAGTGATCACTGTTTTACAGCCTGTGTTCTTAATGGCTGCTCAGTGAAACGACCTGTCCTGATTTGTCATAGATGCTTGGTAAAAAAAATGTATGAACAAGCCTTCCTTCATGACTGGCCTCTGTAAATTGGTATAGAATCAGCTTGATCCCCTCTCTTGAAGACACTTAGACCTTCTTTTTTACATTTTCAGTGGTATTGTTAACAAACACGGCCCCATAAAGAAAATGAGAATTAAAAACAGGTTCAACCACTGGTTCGACCGTGATCTTGCAGAGTTAACTCCACCTCAAGAATTGCATTTGGCAAAAGCCTCGGCACACGCGTACTCAGGCTGACTGGCTCTTGTTCAGGCAAATGAGAAATAAGTGCACTATCCGGAAGGCCAAAGTTAGTTACTTTAAGGAGCAGTTCTCTCTATGTGGGTCTAACCCCAAAGGTTCTGGAAAACGGTTAAAGACCTGGAGAATAAACCTTCTTCCTCACAGCTGCCCATGTCCCTTAATGTTGATGATGTGGTTGTTACTGACAAGGAGCACATTGCTGAGCTCTTTAATCACCATTTCATTAAGTCAGAATACCTATTTGACTAAGCTATGCCTCCTTGCCCGTCCAACATTTCCTAATCTCCCACCTCTTCTAATGCGACTAGCCCCGATGCTCCTCCCTCTTTTTCCCCTACAAAGTTTCTCCCTGCAGGCGGTCACTGAGTCTGAGGTGCTAACGGAGCTCCTTAAACTTAACTCCAAAAAAACATCTGGGTCAGATGGTTTAGACCTTTCTTCTTTAAGGTTGCTGCCTCTATCATCGCCAAGGCTATCTCTGACATGTTTAACCTGTCTCTCCTCTCTGGGGAGGTTCCCATTGCTTGGAAGGCAGCCACGGTGTGTCCTTTATTTAAAGGGGAAGATCAAGCTGATCCTGACTGTTAATAGCCTATTCGAATTTTGCCCTGTTAATGAAACGTGTTGGTAAAACTTGTCAATAATCAACTGGCTGGCTTTCTTGATGTCTATAGTACCCTCTCTGGTATGCAATCTGGTTTCCGCTCAGGTTATGGATCTGTCACTGCAACCTTAAAGGTCCTCATTGATGTCACCATTGACCTTGATTCTAAGCAATGTTGTGCTACTATTTTTATTGACTTGGCCAACGTTTTTTTATGATACGGTAGACCATTCCATTCTTGTCGGCCAGCTAAGGAGTATTGGTGTCTCTGAGGGGTCTTTGACCTGGTTTGCTAACTATCTCTCTCAAAGAGTGCAGTGTATTAAAGTCTGAACATCTGCTGTCTCAGCCACTGCCTGTCACCAAGGGAGTACCCCAAGGCTCGATCCTAGGCCCAACAACATACAGTTGAAGTCCGAAGTTTACATACACTTAGGTTGGAGTCATTTAAACTCGTTTCTCAACCACTCCACAAATTTCTTGTTAACAAACTATAGTTTTGGCAAGTCGGTTAGGACATCTACTTTGGGCATGACACAAGTAATTTTTCCAACAATTGTTTACAGACAGATTATTTCACTTATAATTGACTGTATCACAATTCCAGTGGGTCTGACATTTACATACACTAAGTTGACTGTGCCTTTAAACAGCTTGGAAAATTTCAGAAAATGATGTCATGAATTTAGAAGCTTCTGATAGGCTAATTGACATTATTTGAGTCAATTGGAGGTGTACCTGTAAATGTATTTCAAGGCCTACCTTCAAACTCAGTGCCTCTTTGCTTGACATCATGGGAAAATCAAAAGAAATAAGCCAAGACCTCAGAAAAAAAATTGTAGACATCCACAAGTCTGGTTCATCCTTCAGAGCAATTTCCAAATGCCTGAAGGTACCACATTCATCTGTACAGAAAATAGTACGCAAGTATAAACACCATGGGACCACGCAGCCGTCATACCACTCAGGAAGGAGACGCGTTCTGTCTCCTAGAGATGAACGTACTTTGGTGCGAAAAGTGCAAATCAATCCCAGAACAACAGCAAAGGACCCTGTGAAGATGCTGGAGGAAACAGGTACAAAAGTATCTATATCCACAGTAAAATGAGTCCTATATCGACATAACCTGAAAGGCCGCTCAGCAAGGAAGAAGCCACTGGTCCAAAACCGCCATAAAAAAGCCAGACTACGGTTTGCAACTGCACATGGGGACAAAGATCGTACTTTTTGGAGAAATGTCCTCTGGTCTGATGAAACAAAAATAGAACAGTTTGGCCATAATGACCATTGTTATGTTTGGAGGAAAAAGGGGAATGCTTCCAAGCCGAAGAACACCATCCCAACCGTGAAGCACGGGGGTGGCAGCATCATTTTGTGGGGGTGCTTTGCTGCAGGAGGGACTGGTGCACTTCACAAAAGAGATGGAATCATGAGGGAGGAAAATTATGTGGCTATATTGAAGCAACATATTCAAGACATCAGTCAGGAAGTTAAAGCTTGGTCGCAAATGGGTCTTCCAAATGGACAATGACCCCAAGCATACTTCCAAAGTTGTGGCAAAATGGCTTAAGGACAACAAAGTCAAGGTTTTGGAGTGGCCATCACAAAGCCCTGACCTCAACCCTACAGAACATCTGTGGGCAGAACTGAAAAAGCATGTGCGAGCAAGGAGGCCTACAAACCTGACTGAGTTACACCAGCTCTGTCAGGAGGATTGGGCCAAAATTCACCCAACTTATTGTGGGAAGCTTGTGGAAGGCTACCTGAAACGTTTGACCCAAGTTAAACAATTTAAAGGCAATGCTACCAAATACTAATTGAGTGTATGTAAACCTCTGACCCAGTGGGAGTGTGAGGAAAGAAATGAAAGCTGAAATAAATAATTCTCTCTACTATTATTCTGACATTTCACATTCTTAAAATAAAGTGGTCATCCTAACTGACCTAAGACAGGGAATTTTAACTAGGATTAAATGTCAGGAATTGTGAAAAACTGAGTTTAAACGTATTTGGTTAAGGTGTACGTAAACTTCCGACTTCAACTGTAGCTCAGGCAGTAGGAAGCTCTCTCATCCATTTATATGCAGATGATACAGTCTTATACTCAGCTGGCCCCTCCCCAGATTTTGTTAAACAATCTACAACAAGCTTTCTCTGCCCTTAACCTTGTTCTGAACACCTCCAAAACAAAGGTCATGTGGTTTGGTAAGAAGAATGCACCTCTCCCCACAGGTGTGATTACTACCTCTGAGGGTTTAGAGCTTGAGGTAGTGACCTCACACAAGTACTTGGGAGTATGGCTAGATGGTACAATGTCCTTGTCTCAGCGCATATCAAAGCTGCAGGCTAAGGTTAAATCTAGACTTGGTTTCCTCTATCGTAATCGGTCCTCTTTCACCCCAGCTGCCAAACTAACCCTGATTCAGATGACCATCCTACCCATGCTAGATTACGGAGATGTAATTTATAGATTGTCAGGAAAAGGGTACTCATGAGCGGCTAGATGTTCTTTACCATTCGGCCTTCAGATTTGCCAACAATGCTCCTTATAGGACACATCACTGCACTCTATACTCCTCTGTAAACTGGTCATCTCTGTATACCCGTCGCAAGACCCACTGGTTGATGCTTATTTATAAACCCCTCTTAGGCCTCACTCCCCCTTATCTGAGATATCTACTGCAGCCCTCATCCTCCACATACAGTGAGGGAAAAACGTATTTGATCCCATGCTGATTTTGTACGTTTGCCCACTGACAAAGAAATGATCAGTCTATAATTTTAAATGGTAGGTTTATTTGAACAGTGAGAGACAGAAGAACAACAAAAAAATCCTGAAAAACGCATGTGAAAAATGTTATAAATTGATTTGCATTTTAATGAGGGAAATAAGTATTTGACCCCTCTGAAAAACATGACTTAGTACTTGGTGGCAAAACCCTTGTTGGCAATCACAGAGGTGAGACGTTTCTTGTAGTTGGCCACCAGGTTTGCACACATCTCAGGAGGGATTTTGTCCCACTCCTCTTTGCAGATCTTTTCCAAGTCATTAAGGTTTCGAGGCTGACGTTTGGCAACTCGAACCTTCAGCTCCCTCCACAGATTTTCTATGGGATTAAGGTCTGGAGACTGGCTAGGTCACTCCAGGACCTTAATGTGCTTCTTCTTGAGCCACTCCTTTGTTGCCTTGGCCGTGTGTTTTGGGTCATTGTCATGCTGGAATACCCATCCACGACCCATTTTCAATGCCCTGGCTGAGGGAAGGAGGTTCTCACCCAAGATTTGACGGTACATGGCCCCGTCCATCGTCCCTTTGATGCGGTGAAGTTGTCATGTTCCCTTAGCAGAAAAACACCCCCAAAGCATAATGTNTAGTTCTGGGCTGATTCCTCACCGTTCTCATGATCATTGCAACTCCACAAGGTGAGATCTTGCATGGAGCCCCAGGCCGAGGGAGATTGACAGTTCTTTTGTGTTTCTTCCATTTGCGAATAATCGCACCAACTGTTGTCACCTTCTCACCAAGCTGCTTGGCGATGGTCTTGTAGCCCATTCCAGCCTTGTGTAGGTCTACAATCTTGTCCCTGACATCCTTGGAGAGCTCTTTGGTCTTGGCCATGGTGGAGAGTTTGGAATCTGATTGATTGCTTGCTTCTGTGGACAGGTGTCTTTTATACAGGTAACAAGCTGAGATTAGTTGCACCCTTTAAGAGTGTGCTCCTAATCTCAGCTCATTACCTGTATAAAAGACACCTGGGAGCCAGAAATCCTTCTGATTGAGAGGGGGTCAAATACTTATTTCCCTCATTAAAATGCAATTCCATTTATAACATTTTTCACATGCGTTTTTCTGGATTTTTTTGTTGTTATTCTGTCTCTCGCTGTTCAAATAAACCTACCATTAAAATTATAGACTGATCATTTCTTTGTCAGTGGGCAAATGTACAAAATCAGCAGGGGATCAAATACTTTTTTCCCTCACTGTAAGTGAATTCGTCCCAATACTTTTGGTCCCCTAAAAGGTGGGGACTATGTACAAAAAGTGTTTTCTAAACGGTTCACCCGATATGGATGAAAGTAACCTCATATTAAAGCGACCAGTCTGCACTTTAACCTCAAAGTCGTTGTATCATCACCAAAGTGCTGGAGTACAGAGACAGAACAGCAACAAATGTGTCACTGTCTCAATACTTTTGTAGCTCACTGTACATCATTGGGTACTAACTACACACCTCAGGTGAGTCCAATGTTTACTGTGATTCTCACTGAATAGGAGGGAGTGAGTCAAGTTTTTGCTCTCCTTGTTTCCCCATGGAGCGACCACTGGGCTCCTTGTGGTATATCAACCTGTTATTGTGTCGACTGTAGGAACAGCTACTACTATGGACACCACCAGCCAGAGGCAAACAATGGAGATCCCTCCTATGCTCAGGCCAGCTCTATCCCGTCCTTGCCAGTGGAGGAGCACCCAGAGGAGAGGGCACAGGAGCAGGGAGCCCTGCCATCACTCTCTGTTGAACCACACATCTAGAGACAGCACTACAGTACTGTTACCCCAGCCTCAGACCAGCCAAAACGACGTGTCACATCATTAAGAGCTTTTTAACCACTCTAATCGTAAAGATGCTGCAATGGCCCTGGTGTGACTGTGAAGCCTCTCTCTTTCTCCTCAGTCTGTCAAATAACTTGATGTGTTTTCTCTTCTATAGAGATGATAGCCCTTTTATTAAAACTCTTGAACGTTATGGCAAAATGTTGATTTTCGCCTAAATGTTTCATGAGACAATAACTGGTAATGCTGCATAGTTCTAGAAAAGTCTGGAACTCACCTTTTTGGTAAAAATAATTATAAATTGCTGAGGTTTACTCACTTTTGAGGACACAAGTTCAAGTACATAGTACAAATATACAAAATCTGATATAATTTTTTCTTATTCAACAAAAGTGGGGGAATATGGCTTGAAATGACTGAAATGCGTTATAAATATAGTAACAATCAAATTATCAACAACTTACTATAAGATTTAATATTTTTTTAACTGTAAAATAAATATGATTTAGTGACAGTACAAATTTGGCCCCAAAGTGGTCGTGTTTCAATTCTACAAAATTATTTTGTATTTTTTCCTGTTGAGTGCTCTAAATCCGGCTAAGAATATCAAAGTGAAATGAAACCACAACTGCCGGATTTCCCAAGACTGTCCCCTTTAATATGCCGCCGTCTTCTTCTATGGTATTATGGCGGTCTACAAACATACGTTAGAGGTGCATGCCACCACCTACTGTGTGGGCTGTGTCTGCCTATTGTTCTGGGTCCGGTTTCCCAAAAGCATCTTAAGGCTAAGTTCATCGTTAGAAACTTCGTAGGAGAATTGTTAAATCTCCAAGCTGTTTCCCTAGACCATTGTTATTAAAGTAGCACTTGAAAACACTCTTAATCTAACACCTGCCTCAGACCACCCATAGAACAGCTGTAGATGCTTTTTTGCCCTCCCGCGTGACGATATACATAGAAGATCCTCCGCTAAACATAGAATCCCATGGTTTATCCATCCACAGATAACTTCAAAACAAAGAGGAATACAAATACAAAGTTGCCAATGTCTTTGCAATTGATACAAACAAGCGACGTATGAAAAGATTCTTCAAATGAAAACCGAGACGACTGCATTAAAATATAAACAGTACACTACAGGACTATTTCAATCATGAAATACATTCATGTTCAATCAATTGAGTTCTATTTTGCTACTTGTAGGCTACTGTCGGTAATTTGTCTCAATATATTTCATGATTTGTAGCCTAACGTGTGCAATGATGTGCCAAATCTGTGATTTAGTGCCTTTTTATTGGGAAAGCATTCAAATAAGCCGCCTCATATTTGCAGCTGTAGGTGGTAATATCTCTATAGGAGCTGATCCGTCGTCAGTATCGTGAAATAATTATAATGTTAAAGAAAGATTTGAATGGAGAAAGCTGATCCGAGAGCAGCGTCTCTTTCTTTCAATACTTTTAGTATCAACAGACACATGATCCAACGTTCTCTCTGCGTGGTGTTTTGGGAAACGCATGTTACATCTTCAGCCGTTGTAAGAAAGATGCATGGTTAAAACACTTGTAAGCCTAAGTTCCATCGCTATTGGGAAACTGGGCCCCGGAGTGTGAATTCATTACACTTTGTGACACAAAAAGAGGGAAAAAAGGACAGGGAAAAGGAAGAAAAATTGCTCTACCAGATAACCCTACACCAATTAAAACCTCATCACTATTCCACTACCTTTGCTCTATCTGATCCTACACCAGGCCGACAGCCTGGGAGGACGGGACACTTTTGTTCAACACACCTTGTAACTCTTCTGCAGTAAAATCTTGTACACCCAAGTACTTCACTGCAGCTGCCACCACAACATATATTTTCTGTGATACGTTCCATTTCTGTGGTACAGTTGATAACCATGGCTATGAACGCTAAGAAGCCAACCTTATTGAAGCACATGCTATTCCTATCACTCTCTATTGGCCTCGGCTTACTCACAGGGAGCCTCTTAGGATCCCTTGCCCTGGACCCATCTTCCTCTACTAATCTTTTCACTGCTTCAGCATACGACACCTTCTGTACTACTCTGACCCTGGCAACCTCGACCTGCCTTTGTCTGACGGACACAAAATGGGTACCCCTAAGGTTAACACACAGCTTTTTCCACCAATACTACACATCACAGGATGTTGGTGGAACCTTAATTGGGGAGGACGGGCTCTTGGCAATGGCTGGAGCCGAATAGGTGGAATGGTATCAAATACATCAAAGACATGGTTTCCATGTTTTTGATGCCATTCCAATCTCTCTGTTCCAGCCATTATTATAAAGCCATCCTCCCCTCAACAGTATCCTCTGCTACACATTCCTTTCTCATGCCCTCCTGCACACTTCTCACATCTAGCAACCTCCTCCTACACACTGCCTCAACATGGCCATAAGCTAGGCAGCTAAATCACCATAATGGGTTTGCTACTAAAGCTCTCACAGGATAATTGACACATCCTAATTTGACTTTGTTGGGAAAATACTTAATATGCCGTCTCCCAGGCTGGGCTCTGTCGCTCAGAGGAAGATAAAATCTCTGGTGATTTTGAAGATATGACACATTTTATACAAATTATAGGTCATTAACCAATCACAACCCTCCTCTAGGATTGAACATTCAGCAAATCACCAGCAGAGAGAGATCCTTTTGAATCCATTTTCCCATTCACTGTGTTGGTGGTGCTCATAAAATGTATAACGTCAACATTTGCAGAGCCCACTCTGGAAATTTGATGTACTTGTAGAGTATATTGTTCCAAACAATATGTCTTAAAATGAACAAAATCAAAAAAGGTACTTTTGAGAAATAAATGTTTGTAATGTTGAATGTATGCATTTATTTGTTTTCTCTCTTAATCTAGATATACTCAATATTTGAGAGCAAGCTATATGGAGCATAATGACTCCAATATGTTGTCTGTAACATGTATGGTTCATGGATCATTGGGTCTTACTTGAGTCGTCCGCGACTGGGAAACCCATGAGACAATGGGCCCAGCGTCATCCGGGTTAGGGGAGGGTTTGGCCGGCTGAGATGTCCTTATCCCATCGCGCTCAAGCAACTCCTTGTGGCGGCCAGGCGCATGCACGCTGACTTCGGTCGCCAGCTGTACGGCGTTTCCTCCAATACATTGGTGCGGCTGGCTTCCGGGTTAAGCGAGCAGTGTGTCAAGAAGCACTGCGGCTTGGCGGGGTAGTTTTTCGGAGGACGCAAGGCTCTTGACCTTTGCTTCTCCCGAGTCCATACGGGAGTTGCAGCGATGGGACAAGACTGTAACTACCAATTGGATATGCCAAAATTGGGAGGTGGGGGGGGAAGAGTTAAAAAGTACAATAAAACAACTTTTTTTAGAATAAATCCGTCCCTAAAATGGGCACTTTCATCTTTTTTGAGGGGGTGATACAAATGTAAAGAGCATATCAAACATCCTTCCTCCCAATGAAGTTTCTACACTAAAATTGCCAGAAAGATCTGAGATACAAAGATTTGGGGGGTGGAGGCTGTCCTGGCGTGGAATCGCCCAGATTACTGGAATTATTTTGTGGATGAACGTGTGCAGGTATCCTACGGAACCTAAAAGATTTTTTTGACAAACAGATGAAAACATGATGACTGGTCCTGCTTACCTGTAGGCCTATGCCACATATTATTTTTTTCAATCACTTTGGTGCAATTTTCACAAGTATGTGGTACATTTTCACAACTCTAAGCACAAAAATCAAAACAGATAATCAAAATGGCTCATGTTTCAAAACTTTAAGCAAATTTTCAATTGACTGAGTACATCAAACAAACTCAGTCACTTGTTCAAAGCACCAAATCACTCTTTCAATTTGGATACATATTTAATCTAAGTGCAAAGTATGTGGACACCCCTTCAAATGAGTGGATTCAGCTATTTCAGCCACACCCGTTGCTCACAGGTGTATAAAATTGAGCACACAACCATGCAATCTCCATAGACAAACAATGGCAGTAGAATGGCCTTACTGAAGAGCTCAGTGACTTTCAACGTGGCACCGCCATAGGATGCCACCTTTCCAACAAGTCAGTTGATCAAATGTACCCCCTGCTAGAGCTTCCCTGGTCAACTGTAAGTGCTGTTACTGTGAAGTGGAAACGTCTAGGAGCAACAACGGCTGGCGAAGTGGTAGGCCACACAAGCTCACAGAACAGGACCGCTCAGTGCTGAAGCGAGGAGCGAGTAAAAATCATATTTCCTCGGTTGCAGCACTCACTACCATGTTCCAAACTGCCTCTGAAAGCAATGTCAGCGCAATAACTGTTCGTCGGGAGCTTCATGAAATGGCCTTCCATTCAGCATGACAATGCCACCGTGCACAAAGCGAGGTGCATACAGAAATGGTTTGTCGAGATCAGTGTGGAAGAACTTGACAGGCCTGCACAGAGCCCTGACCTCAACTCCATCGAACACCTTTGGGATGAATTAGAACACCAACTGCGAGCCAGACCTTATTCCCCAGATCTGTGCCACGACACAATCCTGTCTCAGAGCGCTACAGACAATTCCTTCAACCTCATGGCTTGGTTTTTGCTCTGACATGCACTGTCAACAGGTGGACTCCAATCAAGTTGTAGAAACATCTCAAGGATGATCAATGGAAACAGGATGCACCTGAGCTCCATTTCGAGTATCATAGCAACAGGTCTGAACACTTATGTAAATAAGGTATTTCTGTTTTTTTTTTTTTATGTGCAAAAAAAATCTAAAAGCCTGTTTTCACTTTGTCATTATGTGGTATTGTGTGTAGATTGATGAGGATTATTTATTTTCCAAATGCACTGTATATGGCAATCATGCTGGCCAAATTGCAGTCTTCTCGACTGTAGGCAACTGATTACTGCCAAAAAAAAGGAAACACTTGAATAAATGAAGGATACAAATAACATGTTATTGGTGGGGTGCATTTTCCATTGTTTAGGTCCACTAGTACAATCTATGCCAAGGGTGTGCAAAGCTGTCATCAAGGCAAAGGGTGGCTACTTTTAAGAATCTCAAATATAAAATATATTTTGTTTAACACTTTTTTGGTTACTGCATGATTCCATGTGTCATTTCATAGTTTTGATGTCTTCAATATTATTCTACAATGTAGAAAATAGTAAAAATAAAGAAAAACCCTTGAATTTGTAGGTGTGTCCAAACTTTTGACTGGTACTGTATAAATTACAGTACCTTTATTTCCTTTATTTGTACAATTTTTTTTCCTGCCTAGGGGCTTCAGCCCCAGTAAGCCCTTACAATAACCCAGCCCTGTGTAATAGTGAATAAACAAAAAGGTACTTCAAAGATATTCTAACATAAAAAAACATTATGGCTCACCTGGCTCAGGTAAAACCATTGAATTTGTGAACGGATGTCAGACTACATCAAATAATATCGACTGGCATATTAATGTATTTTACCTCTTGTCCACTTCAAGTTCATAGAGGATACTGATCAAACAGCAATATGATTCTCAAACTTTACATGAAACATCATAATCTGCAGCACTAAATTACATCATAGGTAAGAGAGTTCCGTTTTGATGGAAATTGATGAATAAATCAATGAATAAATGGTCCTTTCACATATAACTACCACACAGGAAAATTCAGATTTTATTAATAACGATGAACATTGTTGGGGCCTGTTGATACAAGATACTGAATGTTATGTCACTGTTACTCAATGTCCAAGCAATAAAACTGTCTAGGCAGATCAACAGTCCCCTAATCAAAATCATAAAACAGTGGAAACATTTCAACTCATGTAACATTTTATCCTGAACAGTCAACAAATGACAACACAAGCTAATAATCATAATTGAATTGTGTTAAGAATCTTGTAATATATATATATATATATATTGATTATCAAGAACTAGAATATTGACATAAAGGCCTTGGAGTCTCTCCTCCCGGAAAAATGGAGAATGAGGTCCTCCCATTAGTCTTCGATCACTGAATTCCAATTGTGTCTCCAACAAGCAAGCACAGTGACATTAGGTTATGGGCAGTGTACATCATTCTGAAACAGAGTCCTCTTAAAAAAATTGAGCTCATTTCAGATCTGTGACTTCTTCAAGGAAGGGCGGAATGAAGGATGCATTTCCTCACACCATCTGAACAGGGCGGCAGGTAGCCTAGTGGTTAGAGTGTTGGACTAGTAACCGAAAGGTTGCAAGATCGAATCCCCGAGCTGACAAGGTAAAAATCTGTCGTTCTGCCCCTGAAAAAGGCAGTTAACCCACTGTTCCTAGGGCGTCATTGAAAATAAGAACAAATTCTTAACTGACTTGCCTAGTTAAATATTTTTTTTTAAAGAGGCCAAGGATCAAAATAAACACCTGAGTTTATTGGGACACAAGTGTCAGTGACATTAATTTAGTCATTAGGTTATGGACAGTGTGTATCATTCCGTATCGGAGTCCTCTTCAGAACTGGAGTTAATACTGGAGCACCCTGACCAATTCTCCTTTTCCGTCATGTCCTCCTCCTCCTAAAAAGGTACATAAGATCAGTGTTAACACGTATCATGGCGAATTGTCCCAAAAGAAAAGGCTTGATTAAATAAAACAAATGGTCTATTCTAACCTCATCAGAGTCATCTTCATCACTGGATGTGTCGATGTCGTCCTCCAGGTCGTCATCCTCTGAGTCCTAGAGAGATACATGCAGATACTGGCTGAAATCCCCATTGGACATCAGTGAGGGTGTTAACCCTTACATTGAAATTATGTCTATCCCTATAGGCCCTGGTCAAAAGTAGTGCACTTTAAAGGGAATAGGATGCCATTTGGGACACAGACCATGTCAAGTTAGGATTCCACCCCATAGGAGCACTTGTTGCAGTACTGTTGGTAAGTATTAGAAATATTAAATAAACAATACCCAATGAATGCTCCAGGAGTTTTATTGTGCAATGTTTCGACCCGAAGGTCTTCATCAGGCTGATGGCTGAACAAAGAAACAACTAGAGCATTTGTCAGCGTGCAGGTATCTAATCTTTACATGAGTTTACTTTTTGTACCCAGCACCTGCAAGTCATTTGATGTGCATTCACTATGTTTGAAACTATATTCAGACCCCTTGACCTTTTCCAAATTAAGTTACTTACAGCCTTACTCGAAAATGTATTAAATAGCCCCCCCCCCTCATAAATCTACACACGATAACCCATAATGACAAAGCAAAAACAGGCAGATTTTTTTTGTAAATGTATAATTAAATTAAAAACTGAAATATCACATTTACATAAGTATTCAGACCTTTCACTCCGTACTTTGTTAAAGCACCTTCGGGGATTACAGCCTTGAGTCTTCTTGGGTATGACACCGTTTCCAGCTACAATAGTCATTTACAACATTAACAATGTCTACACTGTACTTCTGATCAATTTGATGTTATTTTAATGGACAAAAAATGTGATTTTCTTTCTAAGTGACCCCATACTTTTGAACGGTAGTGTATGTAAATAAGGTATTTCTGTTGACTATTTTTTATACATTTGCAAACATTTCTAAAAACCTGTTTTCGCTTTGACATTATGGGGTATTGTGTGTAGATTGAGGAGAAAAAAAACGATTTAATCAATTTTAGAACAAGGCTGTAAAGTAACAAAATATGGATAAAGTCAAGGGATCTGAATACTTTCCAAAGGCCCTGTATGTATGTGCCAGTAACCTAAAGGTTGCTGGATCAATTCCCAAGCTGACAAGGTAAAAACCTATCCTTCTGTCCCTGAGCAAGGCAGTGAACCCACTGTTCCCTGGGCGCGGATGACGTGGATGTCGATCAAGGCAGTCCGTCCGTCCCACCTCTCTGATTCAGAGGGGTTGGGTTAAATGTGGAAGACACATTTCAGTTGAATGAATTCAGTTGTACAACTGAATAGGTACCCCCCGCCTTTTTGCATTTTTACTCCTAAACTTATTTAGGCTTGCCATAACAAAAGGAGTTGAATACCATGCAAGACATTTCAGCTTTTCATTTTTTATGAATTTTGAATAAGGTGATTCCACTTTGACATTATGGGGTATAGTGTGTAGGCCAGTGACAAAAAGTCAATTTAATCAGTTTAAAATTTGGGCTGTAACACAACAAAATGTGGAAAAAGTCAAGGGGAGTGAATACTTTCTGAAGGCACTGTATCAGCACGTGTCATTTGCCGTCACGTTGTGGTGTTGTTGTGGCGGTGATAACGTGTGGTGTGTTAACTTACTGATGTTCTGCCCTTCTTTGCCATCCTTCCCTGCTCTGGGTTGTCGAGGATTTTTAATTTCTAAAGAACAGATACAACATCAACGCTAAAGATAACTCACGCCACAGACAGAGACACACACAAGGCCCAATAAAATCCATGGTGCCGGGAAATCGCAAGGAATCACGGAATCCAGACAGTTCAATACATTTTGGAATTCTGTTTTACTAGGGAATCAACTAAATGTATTGAAAATTAATTAAACTTCCCCAAGTTTATTATAAGACATGAACAGGATGCATCAGTGATTCGTATTTCCTGCAACTTTCTGAAGAGGTAAAGAGAATTCCCCGTCTGTGTACGAAAAGACTTCTGGTAGATGGAAAGGCTTTCCCGAAAAACTAAATTAAAATGCTAACTACAAAATAGCCTATGCTTACCTGGCAGAATGATATTATGATTATTTGCGTCAATCAAGAGGGCATTTGTTTCGCAAACTCTACCATCACGTGCTACAAAAACACAGCTAAACAGCCTCTTGCTAGGTCCGCACTGGAATTAAAGGTTAACTAACTACACCCAAAAATCTAAATTCCTTCTAGACCTAAAAAGTGGTCACCTGATGTGGTTTGGGTATTGTTGTGGACTTACAACATCCAATTTCGCTTTTGAGAGCGAAAACCTGAAAAACAGGGGTAAATGGAAACCTGAAAAAGCTAAACGGAGAAAAGGGAATAACTCAACAGAATCGGGCAAAAAAAATCTTACATTTTATTGGGCCTTATATACACACACACAAATTTCCTCTCGGTTTTATCTCTACTTACATTTGGGTTTTGATCCAAGTACTTTGCCTGTTCCTTTGGGGACATGGTCTGAAAAATGTTAAATAGTAAGACCACCAGTTAACAGTAAAAACAGGTAGACCTCAACTCACAACAGTGGTCATATTAAATCTAAAAGAAAGAGGGTTTGTCCCAAATGGCATCCTATTCCTAAGTGCACTACTTCTGACCAGAGCTCTATGGGCCCTGGACAAAAGTAGTACAAGGTATAGGGATTAGGGTGCCAAGTGGGAAACAACCAGAGAGTGAATGGACTTTACATTAAACCAGCTGCGTAACTCTACTTGGTACTCCCTAGTCCTCTCCTGGGCTATTCTCTGGTAGTGCTCCTTTTCCTTCTGGGCCAGGTTCTTCCACAGTGGGCTGGCCATGGCCATGCACTCCCTGGAGCTGAGGTGGTTCGACTCTGCTCTCAGCTCCGCCATCTTCTCGCTGTAAAATAATGTGTGACCCCACCTGTTCAGGAAGGGGGGGGGGGGGGTTCAGTGAAGTGGAGAAAGGTTTCCAAAGCTAGAAGTTGGGGTCACACTCAATGCTGTCACTGGGGAATGGGGGGAATAATGACTGGATGTTTCGAAAGGCATATAATTTCCTCTTATTCTGATACTACTTCTAGTTTTGTGCTGTGCAGATGTTAGTCTTTCAGAAGTACTTTCACCAACTCAGATCACTTATAAGGAGAACAGTTGGGCTACAGCCAGGGATACTCACTCAGGTGGTTTCTTGGGCTCGCATTGGAACTTATTTTTCGTCCCCTTTTGTGCAGCCAACGTTGAGATCAGCATGCTTTTCCTGTTCTCCAATAGGATGCGGTGCTGCTCCTTATCGGTCACAGTCTGATTGGACAAACACGTCATGTTTCTGACAGCATTTTAACCACATTATGACTGAAGGCCACGATACAAATGGTAATTTTTGGGCCAATATTGCTGAGCAATGTTTAGGAATCCTCAAACCAGAGCGTAGCAATTGGTAATGTGCTCAATCTCCCATTAAAATATTTTGGAAAACATAGCAGACGTTTGAGCTCAAGAGAGAGAAAAATCAACTCCTGTTTTGGAGTGAAATGTTGGCCATTCACATGTCAAATGTATCCACACTACAATATTCATGATACGTTAATACACAGTGCATTCGTAAAGAATTTATACCCTTGACTTTTTCAAAATTTTGTTACGTTACAGCATTATTCTAAAATGTATGATAAAAGTTTTTTTCCCCCCTCAAATCTACACACGATCACCCATAATGACAAAAACAAATGCAAATGTATAATAAAAGAAAATAAACTGAAATATCACATTTACATAAGTACTCAGACCCTTTACTCAGTACTTTGTTGAAGCACCTTCGGCAGCGATTACAGCCACATGTCTTCTTGGGTATTACGCTACAAGCTTGGCAAGCCTCTATTTGGGGAGTTTCTCCCATTCTTCTCTGCAGATCCTCTCAAGCTCTGTCAGGTTGGATGGGGAGAGTCGGTGCACAGCTATTTTGTCCCGAAGTCACTCCTGTGTTGTCTTGGCTGTGT
This sequence comes from Hucho hucho, assembly GCA_003317085.1. Taxonomy (NCBI): domain Eukaryota; kingdom Metazoa; phylum Chordata; class Actinopteri; order Salmoniformes; family Salmonidae; genus Hucho; species Hucho hucho. Next base: position 163,637 of record QNTS01000753.1, on the reverse strand, counting down.
GCTTAGGGTCGTTGTCCTGTTGGAAGGTGAACTTTCACCCCAGAGCGCTCTGGAGGTTTTCATAAAGGATCAAATCAAATTTTCTTTGTCACATGAGCCGAATACAACAGGTGTAGACCTGACCGTGAAATGCTTACTTACAAGCCCATAACCAAAAATGCAGTTCAAGAAAGTTAAGAAAAGACTAACTAAATGAACGAAAGTATAAAATAAAAATAGCGAGGATACATACAGGGGGTACTGGTACCAAGTCAAAGTGCGGGGCTACAGGTTAGTTGAGGATCTCTGTGCTTTGCTCAGTTAATCTTTCCCTCGATCCTGACTAGTCTCCCAGTCCCTGCCGTAGAAAAAAAAAAACATCCCTACAGCATGATGCTGCCACCACCATGCTTCACCGTAGGGATGGTGCCAGGTTTCCTCCAGATGTGACGCTTGGCATTCAGGCCAAAGAGTTCAATCTTGGTTTCATCAGACCAGAGAATCTTGTTTCTCATGGTCTGAGAGTCCTTTAGGTGCCTTTTGGCAAACTCCAAGCGGGCTGTCATGTGGCTTTTTCTGAGGAGTGGCTTCCGTCTGGCCACTCTACCATAAAGGCCTGATTGGCGGAGTGCTGCAGAGATGGTTGTCCTTCCGGGAAGGTTCTCCTATCTCCACAGAAGTACCCTGGACCATCGGGATCTTGGTCACCTCCCTGACCAAGGCCCTTCTCCCCCAATTGCTCAGTTTGGCCGAGCGGCCAGCTCTAGGAAGAGTCTTGGTGGTTCCAAACTTCTTCCATTTAAGAAAGGAGGCCATTGTGTTCTTGTGGACCTTCAAATGCTGCAGAAATGTTTTTGTACCCTTCCACAGATCTGTGCCTCGACACAATCCTGTCTCGGCGGTCTACAGACAATTCCTTTGACCTCATTGCTTGGTTTTTGCTCTGACATGCACTGTCAACTGTGGGACCATATATAGACAGGTGTGTGCCTTTCCAAATCATGTCCAATAAATTAAAAATTTACCACAGGTGGACTCCAATCAAGATGTAGAAATATCTCAAGGATGATCAATGGAAACAGAACGCACCTGAGCTCAATTTCAAGTCTCATAGCAAGGGGTCTGAAGACTTACGTAAATAAAGCATTTGTTTTTTATTTTAATGTGCAAAAAGAAGGCATTTACTTTTTCTGTGATTAATAAATTAGCAAACATTTCTAAAAAACTGTTTTTGCATTGTCATTATGGGGCATTGTGTGTAGATTGATGAGGGAAAAAATTACTTAATCCATTTTAGAATAAAGCTGTTAAGGCTGTAATGTAACAAAAGGTGGGGAGGAAATCAAGGGGTCTGAATACTTTCCGAATGCACTGTACATAGGGTGTTTAGTTTGACACGTTTAACTGACAAATATCCACGCTGAGGTGCATGCTAAATGATAGCATGGGTTTAGGTTAGCAGGGTAAATCAATGGGACAAACAGGCTAATCTAGCTAGCCATGTAGATTTTACATATGTTAAAATATCTGGCTAGCTGGATGAATACCATTTACACTTCCTCGCTTAGAATTGTGAAGTAAAAAGTTAGCTAAATCTAGGCCTAGTTATCATTATTTCGGCATTGCCATTGACTTGACTGGCCTTTCTGTTGCTTATTTGTTAGCTGATCAATTCCAGTACAGATGTGTCAGTCAACAGGCAACAACAAGCTATAGGAGATGAGTAAATAAATTGGGAAATGTAGTTAAGTTCATATATACTTCATATGAAATAAAATAATATATACACTACAGGTGAAATGTTTTAGAACAACTACTCATTAAAGGGTTTTTCTTTATTTTTACTATTTTCTACATTGTAGAATAATAGTGAAGACATCAAACACTATGAAGTAACACATATAAAAGCGTTAAACAATACAAAATATATTCTAGACTAGGTTCTTCAAAGTAGCCACCCTTTGCCTTGACGACAGCTTCGCACACTCTTGGCATTCTCTCAACCAGCTTCATGAGGTTGTCACCTGGAATGCATTTCAATTAACAGGTGTGCCTTGATAAAAGTTACTTCGTGGAATTTCTTTCCTTCTTAATGCGTTTGAGCCAATCAGTTGCGTTGTGACAAGGTAGGGTGGGTATACAGAAGATAGAATGGACTTGGTCTTTTACCAAATGTGACTATGGCAAGAACAGCTCAAATAAGCAAAGAGAAAATGACAGTCCATCATTACTTTAAGACAAGAAGGTCAGTGAATCTGAAAAGTTTTAAAGAACATTAAAAGTTTCTTCAAGTGCAGTCACAAAAACCATCAAGCGCTATGATGAAACTGGCTCTCATGAAGACTGGCACAGGAATGGAAGACCCAGAGTTACCTCTGCTGCAGTGGATAAGTTCCTTATAGTGACCAGCCTCAGAAACTGCAGCCCAAATAAATGCTTCACAGAGTTCAAGTAACAGACATCTCAACATCAACTGTTCAGAGGAGACTGCGTGAATCAGGCCTTCATGGTCGAATTGCTACAAAGAAACCACTACTAAAGGACACCAATAATAAGAAGAGACTTGCTTGGGCCAAGAAACACGAGCAATGGACATTAGACCGGTGGAAATATGTCCTTTGGCTTGGAGTCCAAATGTGAGATTTTTGGTTCCAACCTCCATGTCTTTGTGAGTTGCGGTGTGGGTGAACGGATGATCTCCGCATGTGTATTTCCCACTGCAAGGCATGGAGGAGGAGGTGTTATGGCGTGGGGTGCTTTGCTGGTGACACCGTTGTTATTTTTTTAAATTCAAGGCACACTCAACCAGCATGGTTACCACAGCATTCTGCAGCGATACGCCATCCCATCTGGTTTGGGCTTAGTGGGACTATCATTTGTTTTTCAACAGGACAATGACCCAAAGCAACACACCTCCAGGCTGTGTAAGGGCTATTTTAGCAAGAAGGAGAGTGATGGAGTGCTGCATCAGATGACCTGGCCTCCACAAATCACCCGACCTCAACTAAATTGAGATGGTTTGGGATGAGTCGGACCGCAGAGTGAAGGAAAAGCAGCCAACAAGTGCTCAGCAAATGTGGGAACACCTTCAAGACTTTTGGAAAAGCATTCCAGGTGAAGCTGATTGAGAGAATGCCAAGAGTGTGCAAAACTGTCATCTAGGCAAAGGGTGGCTACTTTGTAGAAGCTCAAATATAAAAATATATTTTGATTTGTTGAACACTTTTTTGGTTACTACATGATTCCATGTGTTATTTCATAGTTTTGATGTCTTCACTATTATTCTACAATGTAGAAAATAGTAAAAAAGAAAATGAGTAGGTGTTCGAAAACGTTTGACCGGTAGTGTATGTATGTATACACATATTGCTCATTATTGTGCCAGTATCTCATACCCCACTCTGTTACCATTTCTCAGCAATATTGCCTCAAAATTGCTAGTGTATCATCAGTTTAAGTGTTCACCTAACATGCTAAATCAGTCATTACAAATGTTCCTGTAAATAATGTGTTCACACAGTAGACAGTTTTTGAAATTAAGAGAAAACTTACACACAGAAATCGGCTCATGTTGACCTCGTATTCTTTCTTTAACTGAAAAATGAACACAGAAAAAGTTGAATTGGAGGACAAACATTTCATGTGTCTGTCTACACAACAAGAGATTAAGAGCAGCTTCTCAACAAACATGAAAATACATACGAAATACCAAAAAGAGTTGAACGGATAAAGAATAGTGTGTGTAACTTTTACTGTATTTTTGTACATTTATAAGAATGAGCATGCATGTTCTCCAATTAACCTTGTCACAGCGTCTCTGGTAGGCTTCCTTTTTACTCTTTGTCATTGTTTTCCAGCGATGGGAGCAAATCACCAAATACTGGTTGTTAGGGACTCCTTCTCCCAGTATGATGGCTTTCTGTTCCTTACAGAAAAGGTTGTAACCTTTCCTAAACCACAAACACATGGTCAACTCAACTCTAAAAGGCAGGTATGACCACAAAATATGACATGGCCATTTACAGTGCATTTGAAATGTATTCAGACCCCTTGACCTTTTCCTGATTTTGTTACTTTACAGCCTTTTTCTAAAATGTATTATTCCCCCCACAACTGAGCAAGAGGACAAGTACATTAGTGTGTCTAGTTTGAGAAACAGACGCCTCACAAGTCTTCAACTGGCAGCTTCATTAAAAAGTACCCACAAAGCACCAGTCTCAACGTCAACAGTGAAGAGGCGACTCCGGGATGCTGGCCTTCTAGGCAGAGTTGCAAAGAAAGGCCAGCATCCTGGAGTCACCTCTTCACTGTTGATGTTGAGACTGATGTTTGCTCTGTTCATCTTTCCCTCAATCCTGACTAGTCTCCCAGTCCCTACCGCTGAAAAACATCCCCACAGTATGATGCTGCCACCACCATGCTTCAACGTAGGGATGGTGCCAGATTTCCTCCAGACGTGACACTTGGCATCAGGCCAAAGAGTTCAATCTTGGTTTCATCAGACCAGAGAATCTTGTTTAGGTGTCTTTTGGCAAACTCCAAACGGGCTGTCATGTGCCTTCCGTCTGGTCACTCTACCATAAAGGCCTGATGGTGGAGTGCTGCAGAGATGGTTGTCCTTCTGGAAGGTTCTCCCATCTCCACAGAGGTACTCTGGAGCTCTCTAAGAGTGACCATCGGGATCCTGGTCACCTCCATGACCAAGGCCCTTCTCTCCCGATTTCTCAGTTCTCCCCTGATTACTCAGCCAGCTCAAACTTCTTCCATTTAAGAATGATGGAGGCCACTGTGTTCTTGGGGACCTTCAATGCTGCAGAAATGTTATGGTTACCGTCCCAAGATCTGAGCGTCGAAAACAATCCTGTCTCAGAGCTCTACGGACAATTCCTTCGACCTCATGGCTTGGTTTTTGCTCTGACATACACGGTCAATTGTGGGACATTATATAGACCGGCGTGTGGAAAAAGTCAAGGGGTCTGAATACTTTCTGAATGCACATATTGAAAACGTATCTATATTGGGGAAATGAATTGGCACCCATGCAATAGTTCTGTAAAAGGCATGAGTGGACCCAATAATGTTGGAGAGCTGCTGAGTTACGGAATAGTATACTTGCATAAAAATAAATAAAAATACTGTAAATATGCTCATAACAATTGTATGGGTTAACACCAACAATCAAACCTGAAGAAGGCACTATGTGCCGAAACGTTGTTTACCTACTAAATTATTGGGAGCATATTTAGTGTGTGCAACTATTTTTCTTTTTACTCATGCAACGGTTACCACTTTGGCAAAGGTAGCCCTTTATGGTAAAGGTTGGCCCAGTGACTTACAATGGGGGTTTGTCAGGCTTGCCGTCTGCCAAGTCCTTCAACAGTCTCTCACTCTTGCGCAGAAGTGGCTTATGCTTGGCCTTCCGACTCCCGTTACTCTCTGGGTGCTTCTCCATCTCCTCCTGCAACATGAGAGTTGTTCATGGTTAAGTGATTCATGTGATGCAAAATCAACAACCTAAACCATAAATGTGTCCTGGAACTTGCGTTGTGGAACGTTGTGATAGTGAACATATTGTTAGGTTCTAATTCTCAGAGTAAAAACCTCAGACACAATGAAAGCTTCCCAGAGGATCAATACAGCTGCATTAGACAAAACATGTTTCCACCACACACCTTTATGGTTCGACAGGAAGACGAAGTGATGGTGTAATAAACCACTCCTCCTCCCTTAAGGTGACCTGACATCAACCCCCTTGATGCCTAGTCCAAAGCTCTCCACCCGTATCACCTATAGCATTCCTGTGACTGCCTGCCCTGCACCCAGCACATTCCAAAGCCATCTGGCTCCTACAGATAACCATTAACTTCTGATGTAAAAACCAATCACTCCTCATATACTATAGTATTACTCCTGATGTATCATGTCTCTAGTATAACAATGTTACAAGTTTAAACCAGAATCTAACAATATACTGAACAAAAATATAAACGCAACATGCGTTCATATTTTCTGTATGTACAAAAATAAAAAATAATTCTCAAATTGTGCATACATTGGTCTACATGCCAAGATAATCCATATCAAGAAAGGGATTAAACAGCATGATCATTACACAGGTGCACCTTGTGCTGGGAACAATGAAAGGCCACTTGTGCTGTTGTCACACAACACAATCCCACAGATGTTTTGAGGGAGCGTGCAATTTGCATGCTGACTGCAGGAATGTCCACTAGAGCTGTTGCCAGATAATTTAATGTTCATGTCCTTACTATAAGCCATCTCCAACATCGTTTTTTAAAAGATTTTGGCAATACGTCCAACCGGCCTCAGAACCGCAGACCACATGTAACCACGCCAGCTCAGGACCTCCACTTCCGGCTTCTTTACCTGCGGGATTGTCTATGACCAGCCACCTGAACAGCTAATGACACTGAGGAGTATTTCTGTCTGTAATAAAGTCCTTTTGTGGGGAGAAACTCATTCTGATTGGGATGCCTGGCTCCCAAATTGGTGGGCATATGCCCTCCCAGGCCCACCTATGGCTGCACCCCTGCCCAGTCGTGAAATCTATAGATTAGGGCCTAATGAATTGATTTCAATTGACTGATTTCCTTATATGAACTGTAAGTCAGTAAACTCTTGCATTCTAGGCCATAAAGACATCAGCAAAACACCCACCTCATACTGTGTCTGCTGCTCCAGAGAGCGCTTGATCCACTTGAGTTTCTCCTTGTCGGGCAGCTCGGACCAGCGCTTCTTCTGCTCAATACTCTGCCTGATACAGTCTCCTTTGGCCTGTTGAGAGAGACATGATGCTAGGTCACTTGCAGTTCATGTGTTTCTTATGCAATGTAGATTCATCAGCAAGACTAACCTGTATAAATAACAGTTAAATTAAATTAATTGTGTATTGGAACAGTCAGTGGGAGGTCAGGATAATCAGTCATTCCTCTACATAAAGAATATGCAATAACATATTATAAGTTGATTAGTAGAAGCAGATTGCTGAACTCTGAAGCCACACCGGCCATTGCTGATTAACATTTCCCACCCCTCCACTAGCTAGCCTTGTAGAATATTTCAACAACAAAAAATAAGCCTTGAACAGATTACATTAGATTGGCTGACAGCTATGACACTCACATCTGGGTTGGCTAGAAGGAATTTCCTCCTCTCGTGGCGGTACCAGAGGCCGTGGGGTGTGAGGGGCCCTTTTATGTTCTTTAAACGGTCTTTCCGTACCTTCTTCCCCCCAGAGTACTCTTTCCTGGAGAAGCATTGGTTCAGGTGAGACTTTAGAAAGTCAACAAACAAACATGTATCTATGACATCAAGAGAGCAAGACAGCTCATTACATTTTTACCTCAACTTCCTCATGCTTTTCTCATACATTTCCTTCTCTTTCTTGAATTTCGCAATATATTTTGCCTATAAACCAGAAATAGGAAGTAATCAACCAGTCAGTCAAGTGTATAGGTCACAAAGGTATCTTAGTCTAACTCAAACCAAAGAAATCAAGGATAAATAAATTGTGCTATAGCAACTTGAAAATGGGAGATTATTGCCATTATGACTATAAAAAGCACTTCACACACTGACTCACCTTCATGTGCTCTGGGAGCTCATTATACTGATCATTAATGAACTTAAAGAGCTCAGAAGCTATCATTTCAGGCTGCTGCTTTTTAAACTTTTTAAAGTTCTCTTTGGCGAAGATGCCGTTTGGCGGGTTAGGTCTCCTTGGGAAGTCAGGGTGTATCTGCAAAAGAACAGATGAGATTTCTCCAATATGTAAAACATCTTCTTAAAGTCCTACTCCAGTCTCCTTTTCAGCTAATTTACCACCCAATTCACTTTACAAAAAGGCACATCTCTGACATGGCACAAATGTGGGGGGTGGGCCTTTCCTTTTTTCTTCTCGATTGCTCCTCTATCGTTCTTCAAGCATGGGGGAGGCTGATGAAAATCCGATGGCACCATCAGACCAACTCCTTGAATGGCCTACTCCATGAAGTTTGCACTTGTGTCTAAAAAACACTATTTGCTCAAAACATATATTTTACCCTTAAGTGTGTGTACATTACTGTATATATACACATAGGATTTTGTTTTTCCAACAGGAACAGTTCAAATCCTCACTGTAACAAGTAATGGACAATAACTAATAAAAATTACCAGTTTGCCACTTGACTATAGAAAAGAAAAGGAGAGCCGTACACTCTAGGAGCTCAGATGCAATAATTGAATAACCTAACAACCAATGTTTCGACAGACAAGCTGTCTTCATCAGGGTATAATGACAAACACTGCGGGTCACTAGTTTATAAAGTGTATGTAATCATGGCCGGGTGTCACTGCAAACTGTTATAAACAAATCTCACAAGTATCAGACACCGCAAGTTCCCAGCTACTATTTAATCAACGCAACATTGACAAAATCTGTCGTTCTGCCCCTGAACAAGGCAGTTAACCCACTGTTCCTAGGCCGTCATTGAAAATAAGAATTTGTTCTTAACTGACTTGCCTAGTTAAATAAAGGTTTAAAAATAAATAAATAAATATATATATATATATATATATATATATATATAATCCCTGGTTATCCACTAAAGGCTTATAAAGCTAAACTTAACAAAATATCTGCCAATTAATTTCCAGCAATATTGCCCGTCTGTGTAGTGCGCGCGTTTGTCTATCACTCTCAGTGTAGCCAGCTGATGTGATAACCGTCTTGTCGGTTGACAGAAATACTTTCCCCAAAACAGTCTTAACATTTAATTAACTGTAAAGTAGGCTTACCTGGCAGAAGTATATCATGAGTAAGTATATCATTTGTATTTGTTATTCGCAAATTTTGCATTGAAATGAGCAGCAGCAGTACAGAACCATTGCAAGTCCAGCACATTAGATGCACATTCCTCACTCACTAGATGCACAATTAAAGAAAATCTAAATTAGTTTGTTTTCTTCTCGACCCCCCTTAAATTGTTTATTAAACATTATTTTACCAGGTACAGTACCAGTCAAACGTTTGGACACTCCTACTCATTCAAGGGTTTTTCTTTATTTTTACTATTTTCTACATTGTAGAATAATAGTGAAAACATCAAAACTATGAAATAACACATATGGAATCATGTACTAACCAAAAAAAGTGTTAAACAAATCAAGCCACCCTTTGCCTTGGTGACAGCTTTGCACACTTCTCTCAACCAGAATCATGAGGTAGTCACCTGGAATGCATTTCAATTAACAGGTGTGCCTTGTTAAATGTTAATTTGTGGAATTTCTTTCCTTCTTAATGCATTTGAGCCAATCAGTTGTGTTGTGACAAGGTAGGGGTGGTATACAGAAGCTAGCCCTATTTGGTAAAAGACCAAGTACATATTATGGCAAGAACAGCTCAAATAAGCAAAGAAAAACGACAGTCCATTACTTCAAGGCATGAAGGTCTGTCAATGCGGAGCATTCCAAGAACTTTAAAATTTCCTTCAAGTGCAGTCGCAAAAAACATCAAATTCTATGATGAAACTGACTCTCATGAGGACCGCCACAGGAAAGGAAGACCCAGAGTTACCTCTGCTGCAGAGGATAAGTTCATTAGAGTTACCAGCCTTAGAAATTGCAGCCCAAATAAATGCTTCAGAGTTCAACAGACATCTCAACGTCAACTGTTCAGAGGAGACTGTGTGAGTCAGGCCTTCATGGTCAAATTGCTGCAAAGAAACCACTACCAAAGGACACCAATAAGAAGAAGAGACTTGCTTGGGCCATGAAACACAAGCAATGGACATTAGACCGGTGTAAATGTGTCCTCTGGTCTGATGAGTCCAAATGTGAGATTTTTGGTTCGAACCGCCATCTCTTTGTGAGACGCATGTGTGGTTCCCACTGAGAAGCATGGAGGTGGTGTGATGGTGCTTTCCTGGTGACACTGTGTGATTTATTTAGAATTCAAGGCACACTTCACCAGCATGACTACCACAGCACTCAGCAGTGATACACCATCCCATCTGGTTTGGGCTTAGTGGGACTATCATTTGTTTTCAACAGGACAATGACCCAACACACCTCTAGGCTGTGTATGGGCTATTTGACCAAGAAGGAGAGGAATGGAGTGCTGCATCAGATGACCTGGTTTCCACAATCATTCGACCTCAACCCAATTGAGATGGTTTGGGTTGAGTCGGACTGCAGGAAAATCAGCCAACAAAAAGTGCTCAGCATATGTGGGAACTACTTCAAGACTGTTGGAAAAGCATTCCAGGTGAAGCTGGTTGAGAGAATGCCAAGTGTGTGCAAAGCTGTAATCAAGGCAAAGGGTGGATACATTGAAGAATCTAAAATATAAATACATTTTTATTTGTTTAACACTTTTTTGGTTACTACATGATTCCATAGGAGTTATTTCATAGTTTTAATCTCTTCACTTATTGTACAATGCACAAAATAGTAAAAATAAAGAAAATCCCTTGAATGAGTAGGTGTGTACAGACCTTTGACTGGTACTGTATATTGACAGAAAACATAGTGCACTACTTTCTCTTGGAAGAGTTGCAGGGGAGAAGAGAAGAATGTCCCTATTTGAAAGCTAGAGAATAATTAGTAGCTTGCGACATGTTTTATTTTTTTTAAGTAGCTCTCATGCTAGGAAAGGTTGGAGATCACGGTTCTACTCTATTACTTTAAGCAGCATTCTATAGGTTCAAGAGGGACATTTACAGGAGTTAGACAGAGTTCTCACTTACCTTCCAGTTCTGGCCCTGGAATGGGTTTTCAAAGGCAACCTCAGCTTCAGTGACCAGCTCTGCTAGAGAACGCATCTTGCGCAGCTTAGAGAGAAACACAGAGATGTTTTGATAGTATCCCGTGTGGCTCAGTTGGTAGAGCATGGTGCTTGCAATGTCAGGGTTCGATTCCCAGGGTTGTGGGTTCGATTTCGTACTGGTTCAAGGGACCAGTACGAAAATGTCCGCACTCTAGATAAGAGTGTCTGCTAAATGACTAAAATGTAAGTGATAGTACAGAGATATACAAAGTAATGTCTAAGTTCATGTGAACCAATGTATGAATATTTTGACTTGCATTTCATATTCCATGAGAACCAAGAGCAAACATACAAGAGCAGCCTAACTCATTTACTTAACGGATAGCAAGGTAGCCAACTCTGATGAAACGCTGTCTGTCTCAGGAGAATTTGCCTATCCTGGTCCCAGATGTTAGTGCTGTATAGCCAACTCAGCTATACGGTGCAGACAGATCTGGGGCCAGGCTAGGGTTTCTAGGCCAGTAGTCACCCACCTTTTTTGATAGGTCCTTCCACTTCTGATGACACATCTGTGGAGAGTAGGGACCGAAAGCCACCTTGTCCCACTCCAGTGTCCCCTCCCCTTTAGTGTAAATACTCGTGTCACCTTTGGGAATGTTTTCTTTGATACCATGCAGGAGCTTTATCAGGTCCTCCCTACCCCAGGCTGTAACCAAAGGACAGACATACGACAGATGACCAGCAAACCGGTCAGACAGATGTCTAAGAAATCAAACATACGACCAACCAGACAGACATATGTATCGACAACACAGATAGACAGCCATATAGACAGACAACCACAACTAGACAGACGACCAGTCAGACAGAACCAACTAGTCAGACAGACAGTCCACAGAAGAGACACTGGAGGGCAATGACAGAGTGACAGGCAAAGCCTTACTGCATTTCAAGCTAACGTACAGTGAACAAAGATAAACATGCCTAATTGAGCTACATACAAAATGGTTAATTGAACTCATCCAAAATTCACAGCTCAATGATCCCAGCCAGCTGGTCAAGTCACTTCACACCCGGGGGATAGTTAGTTAAGTCTTGAAAAAACCTTCATACATTACTTACCTTGTTCTTCATCACTTGTCTCCATTTCTTGTTCCTCTGTAAAGTCCATCACGAACTAGCGGCGATGTTTACAAGAGTAATAGCCCTTTGAATGATGCTGAAACACAACTAGCGGCTATGTGAGAAAGGTTAGCAAGCTAGCTTAGCTGCTAAAGAACCACATGGCTATTTAAAATTCTTTCGTGCTGGTCATTGTAAGCACGTGAGACGTTCCCCTTTCATGGTCCTGGTGCAAGCAATAATGTTTAGCTAAATGAAATACTCAAATTCATAAACAAATGATATACAGAGCTAGCTAAAGTTGTGCCTTTTCATTGGGAGAGGCTATACGGAAACGCCTGGTGCCGAAATTTGATGACGTGAATCCAGTGCAACGATGTTGTAGTTGCAGTCTTGTCAGATAGGTTAGTTATTTAACAACACAAAATGCTGCATAGTAAGAGAGAAGTAGCTAGATAGTGTTGCTAATCAGGCCAAAATGACAGCTAAAAATCACATGTATTGCTTTTGTAGTCCGATAAAAACGGAATGACTCTGAACACTCCCAAGTCCCAACTTCGGCAGACTAGTTGAACATTATTGCTGAAGTTTCTAGCCACAAGCTAGCTGGAGAGGGCTCATTATGACAACTAACACAACTCAACTGAGAGAACCGAATCCGTTCGTCCCAATTATTTATATAAATAAAATCAAAATTATTTATAAAACCATTCTTACATCAGCTGATGTCACAAAGTGCTGTACAGAAACGCAGCCTACAACCCCAAACAGCAAGCAAGCAGGTCTAGAAGCATTAGATGTATATATAAAAATAGGCTATATATTGTAAAAATGTATCAATACAAACATTTGATTTTGTCTTAATTTAAAAGTTAGGGTTATGCATAAGGTTAGCAGAGTGGTAAATGTTAAGTTTGAAATCAATATTTTAAGAAGATCGAGCTCCCGAGTAGCGGAGCGGTCTGAGGCACTACAGACCCTGGTTCGATCACAACCGGCCGTGATCAGGGGTCCCATAGGGCAGCGCACAATTGGCCCAGCGTCGTCTGGGTTGGGGGAGGGTTTATCTGGGGTTGGCCGTCATTGAAAAATAAGAAATTGTTCTTAACTGAATTGCCTAGTTAAAATAAAAGGTACAATAAAAAAGATCAATTATAGAAATAGGTGGGGTTAATGACTTTGTGGCTTTCGTAGCTAGTGACGACCATTTGAAGCCACCGGTTGGCCATATTGGCACTCCCCAGTAGAAGCAGTCCTTCATAGGAATGAATTGAATTCTACAGTATTTCAATTAAATGTTTCAAGGACAAAATTACATGTTTAAATATTTTGTTGTAAAAGTATGCATTTGGGTGTCTGTAATAGAATAAATGTGGCAAAAACAAATGTAGACATTAATAAATGCATTTCTATAGCTTCCAAAATATATTTTAACAAGGTGGGGAAGGGGGATTGTCAAGATGGAGGCACGGAGGCTTCAACACAGCGCCCTCTATTAGTCGTCTAGTGTATATATATAAATACATAGTCTGCCCCTGCAAGCTGGTCAGGCGCGTAGTCACACTCTCTCATCTGATTGGTCGTTTCCCACAAAAAGTCTCTGACTTCCGAGCGTTCAAGACAACTGTGAACTCGGGGAAAAACGAGCTCCGACTGAGTAAATCGTTTTGAATGGTCATCCAACTCAGGAACTCCAGCATCTTTCTACAGATCACTGACGTCATGATTTTAATTAGTTTATTTTTTCGAGTTTCCAGTTGTCTTAAACACCGTAATAAAAACGGTTCGTCCCCAGAATCAACACTCAACTCTCGGTGCGTGACCTCCGTCATCAATTCCGGGTACCAGGCGTGTCCATATAACCTTGAATACAGCTTTTGTCAAAAGTAGATTTTTTTGCATTTTAGTTAACTCTTTCCCTAACCTAATTATCATAACCTGCTACGTTAATTCTCCTAAACTGCTACGAAAATGTTTCTAACGTGCTACGAAAAGTCAGTCCTGACTAAAGCAGGGATGCAAACTGGTGAGGGCCCAAAAAGGTGACACTTTTTTTTGTTGCACTGAAACATGCAAAGAATCCTGCTAGGGGGAAATGCAGGTTGTAACTAATTAAACAACAAAGAATATGATTTCCATGATCAGTCTCTGTGTGTAAAATAAGTGGTTAATGTGAACCTAACTCACAGCTAAAAAATGTAAAGAAAACAATCCAATGTTATTTGTTGCCTGGACTTGACTGCAAATGAGAAATAACAATACACTAATATTGCAGTTAGCCATGACAGCCTTTATAATAGACCGCACCACACACACACAGACACACCTAAACATTGCACTTGGGGAAAAAAACATAAAGTAGTAATAGAATGAAACAAACATGAATTCTATTTTTGCTCTATTATAGTGGCCACTATAGACATCGATCAAGTGCACAAGGCTACGTGTGTGCAAAAATAACGTTCACTGAGTAAAACTCACAAGTGTTACTGTCAAGTTCAACACAACAAAAGCAATATCTTTGGGCTACACTGAACATTATTACATTGTACACTTTCTGCCAGTGGACATCTGTGCCAGCAGAGCATGATACCCTTTGTTGGCATAATTGATCTCTTTCAGGCAGAGAGTACACCTAGCATACCCCTTTTTATCCAATGTATTGTATAAGTGAGAAAGAGGGAAAGTTTGTGGTGTTCCTTTCACCTCTATAGTGACATCCAGCTTAAGCCAGGCCCAGCTACACTTGTTTAACAAGCAACGCCTCATTGTCACCTAATTCTCTCATTCTGAAAATTAACCACATTCTGTAGAGGGAAAACATTAGTTCACAGATCGTAGTTAACTAGTTAGTTAGCTAACGAACTAACATTTCACACAGATTGCCAGGGTTCAGTAGTCAACGAACACGTCATAACTTGAGGAACGGCAAGGAGTTGTATAACGTTACCAGTTAATACTATAGCGAATTGGTTAGGTTACTAACTTTAGCTCACCAAGGTAAAGTTGGTTTTATATTCACACATTCAACAGACATTCAAAAGCCATTTAAAATGGTAAAATCAACAACTATTTAATTGATTGTCACAGAAACATAAAAATAGATATGGTTTATTCTACAAGTGTTGTAAAAGTATGCTAGACATTTGTTTTGAATAAAAAAAAATCCAGTTTTGATGGAAATACACAATCTTTAAAATGCAATTTAAAGCTGTATAAATCAATAACTAATGCACAATTTGTCACAGAATCAAACTAGGTATGATTTATTCTATAAATGTCTAGCATGCTTTTACAACCTTTGTTTTGAAGAAAAATTCCAGTTTATCATAATTCCACGCTGATTCAACTGCAACCAACTCCTTTCCCACCCACCCTGAAACCACAAATGGATGAGGCTCCGTCTTCACCACACTTTCCACCTCACTTAACACACCCTCATTCACTTCCATTTCACCTCCAGAACTCGGTCTGGTGTAGGGCTCACTGTTTGCACATGACACCAATCTTCTACGACACACCTCCTCCCTCTTTTCCGCCATATTCAACAGATTCTACCTCTGCCTCCCTCATTCTCTTCTACCTCTCTTTTTCCCTCCATCCCTCCTCCGAAATCCAATTAAACGACTCATTGGGAAAATATTCCACTTTTCCGCAGTGAAATCTCTTTCTTGCTTGCTTCATTAAGGGACGCCATCTCTAACGTACCCCGCCAATGCAAGTTGCCTTCTCTCATATTTCCGTGTAAAAAATATAAATTATGAGCTGGTCAGTGCAAAGTAACAAATCAGGTGGACGAAAGGGTGCGTTTACGGACGGCAAACCGATTAGTGACAAATACAAAAAAAAGTGAAATTACCTAATATAGAAGCATTTAATTGATGTTGAGAAGAGATCACAACAACAAAGAAACACTGTCAGACCTATCAATAAAAAGTTCAATTAAACACATCCCTATGCATCCCTCCATCCCCTCTTCAAATATACTTTTAATTTATGATTTTAGCTTTGATGTATGCACATATAGATAATAGTAATGGTGTCTTTCTGTAGGCACTAATTACACCACATTTCGTTTGCCAAAGCCTATGCGAAAATGAATGGTTATGTTAGAGGGTTTTTGGATAAACGCTGAAAATAAGGTCTGTGGTAAACACAGGTTTAGGAGATCTTAACGTTTTGTTCTATGAGATAATCTTCATCCACTAATGTAATTTTTTGTGAATGTTGAAGCATTTATGTAATCAAAACAAGCACATACAGCACATAAAGGCTTCATAATTCATTAAGGTTATGCTAACTGACTGATATTATCTCATAGACCAAAACTTAAAAGATCTCCTCAGACCTTTTTTCAACATTTATCCCAAAACCCCATTCTTTCCCCATACATTTTCCCCACAGGAATGGCTAAACAAACCAGAGGTTACTCATTTCCATTTTTTAGGACTACAAGCTTGCGAGCTCTATTGTTCAAATCTCTCTTATACAATATTTCAATCAATAACATTCCACAATCCCCAGGGGCTTAAATTAAAATAAAATAATTTTAAGAATTTATCCCATCTCCATGGTACTTCATATCAATACATAAAACAATACCTAAATGTTATTTGAAAGGCAGGTTTGAGTGATTTGGCTTCTTCAGTCATATGGTAGGTTTGTAATTCATGGATAAAATTCCTTCAAAAATGTGAAAGATATTGACACTGATATGGCCTTAGTCTACAGCTGTCTGCTTTTCAGCTCCACTGTTAAAAAATACCATAATAGTGGGCAGATGTGCAAAACATCATTCTTATATGGAATAAAGCCTTGTACAATTTTTGCAGATAATAGTTCTAAGTAAAAACCTTTTTAAAGGCCTTACAAAAGGTGGAAAGTCAATAGGGCAATATGAAATTGACACACTATCATAGGCCAAAGTGTTATTATGGCGGGAATAGCTGTTTGCTGCATAAATACACACATATATGGCTGCAGGAATGTTTGACTGGAAAGAAATAGGCAAATATACAGAAGATACATTCAACTCTTTAAAAAATCATTTTCTTTTACTGACAATTACTTCTATTTGAAATCTAAGGGTCATGTCAAAGGTATAGCCTACTATTTGGGCTTCATGATGGTTTAAAAACACTCAAAAATATATATATATATGTCAGTTCATACGGTAGTAGACAAAAACAAGAATCCTATTAAAATACTTTGTCATGTCAGATAAATAAAATAAAGGGCTTTTGGATAAACATGGCAGGTCCAGATGTCTACAATGGCATCTGAGTTTCATTGTAGACATCCTGTCCAGGTTCCTCATCAAATGTCACCTTAGCATCGTCGGCGTCCAACTGAAACACAACAAGGAAATACATAACAGTTAGGAACAATCTCATTCAATGTCAACCTCAACAAACGTTGTGCTCATTGGTTGCTTTATGAATGAGAACAAACCAAACAAAGGCCTTCGATTGACTGATTTCAAATGAAGATTCAACCCACAATGATAAACAGCATGGTATAGATGAGGGTGGGAGTGAGGTTGTCTGTAGGTATACTGCACTGTACTGTATTGTTAAGATAATAATAATATGCCACTTAGTAGGTTATTTTATTCAAAGCAACTTGCAGTACATTGGGTGCATTCCTTTTTTCGTATGTGTATCTGATCCCCTTCGGGAATTGAACCCACAACTTTACCATTACCAGCACCAAGCTTTAACAATATGACCACACACACAACACCCTGATGTCTACTTACACATTTCATCTCCAGTTCGGTGAAGAAGCGTCCAGTCATGGCCATGCGGAGGGGGATAGTGAGGATGAGAACGAAGGGCAGGGCCAGGGAGGCCGGGCTGGACTTGACGATCCACAGCACTGCCAGACACACCACCTGGATGGCTGTGAATAGATGCATCCTGCCCGTTGACACCTAGTGCAAGTGTGAATAGGGAGAAAGGGAATTCTGATTCTTATTTATTTACTTATACCATCTCCTTTTTGAGGGAGTCCTAGCCAATACACACAGTGGGCAAACTGTGTCAGGGATCTGCTGTCTGTTAATATACCCTGGTGGCGTAGGGCTCGTTGGGGTGGTATTTCTTGGGGACGAGCAGGAGCAGAATGCGATCCCACAACTGGATCCCGTTGAGCGAGGTGATTCCCATGTAGAGGAAGATCCCGAAAAGAGCCGTCATCGGAATCATCTTCAGGATGGGCTCCATGAGAATGGACAGACCTGGATACAAACAGATATTAGCTTCGTCAATACAGGTGAAGGATGAAGATGCCCCTAGACACTGATGGGGTCAGTTTTGCATTTCCCCCACTAATGGTTAAGGTTAGGATTGGGTGGGTGTGAAAATTATCCTAGATCTGTTTTTACCTAGGGAAAACAATACTGCAGTATAAAATGGGCCACTATCTAACAATAATACTGCAAAAAGGACACAGTGAACAGTTACTGTATTGTGTATGGCAGTGGAGGCTGGTTGGAAGAGTTATAGGGAGGAATGGCTCATTGTAATGTCTGGAATGGAATCAAGCATTTCGCTACACTCGCATTAACATCTGCTAACCATGTGTATGTGACAAATCAAATTTGATTTGATTTGGAATGGTACCAAACACATGGAAACAATGTGTTTAACTCGGTTCCATTTATACCATGCCAGCCATTACAATGAGCCTGTCCTCCTATAACTCCCCCCACCAGCCTCCCCTGGTTTATGGCAATATCCTATGTGCAGGTTTGTCAAGGTTTTTGTAATTAGTCAGTGGTTTAAAATATTTAAGTAAAGATACTTTAAAGCATTACTTAAGTAGTTTTTTTCTTGGTATCTGTACTTTACTATTTATATTTGTGATAGGTTTTACTTTTACTCCACTGTATTACTAAAGAAAATAATGTCAATTTTACCGAAAATATTTTCCCTGACACCCAAAAGTACTTGTTACATTTTGAATGCTTACCAGGACAGGAAAATAGTCCCATTCACGCACTTATCAAGAGAACATCCCTGGTCATGCTTACTTCCTCTGATCTGGTAGACTCACTAAACAGTGTTGGAGTGTACCCCTGGCTATCCTTAAAAAATATATATCTAAAAAGTGTGCTTTCTGGTTTGCTTAATATAAGGAATTTGAAATGATTTATAGTTTTACTTTTGATACTTAAGTATATTTAAAACCAAATATTTTTTAAACTACTATTATACTGAGTTACTTTCTTACTTCAGCCATTTTCTATTAAGGTATCTTTCACAAAGTATGACAATTGGGTACTTTTTCCACCACTGGAATTAGTAAACATGGGGTCATGTACTCTGCATATGGCAGGTGATAGTCAGACAACTATATCTTTGTACTTGTTCCCCTGAAAAT
Source organism: Hucho hucho (assembly GCA_003317085.1). Classification (NCBI taxonomy): domain Eukaryota; kingdom Metazoa; phylum Chordata; class Actinopteri; order Salmoniformes; family Salmonidae; genus Hucho; species Hucho hucho. Next base: position 144,385 of record QNTS01000753.1, on the reverse strand, counting down.
ATGGTTGTTTATTGCCATTTCGAAAGGTTGTTTGTGGTGATTTTGACTTCGACAGGAAACCGAACATAGTGTACAAAATGATTAGCGTGGCTCCTATGGTCATTGTTATGCCTTACAACCAGGGCTCTTAAGTGCTACCATTTTGGTCACATATGCTCTTATATATGGCTCAGCCTCTGACCGCAAAGCACTACAGTGGATAGTGCGTACGGCCCAGTACATCACTGGGGCTAAGCTGCCTGCTATCCAGGACCTCTACACCAGGCGGTGTCAGAGGAAGGCCCTAAGAATTGTCAAAGACCCCAGCCACCCCAGTCATAGACTGTTCTCTCTACTAAGAAAGTAACTCAGTATAATAGTAGTTGAGTAGTAGTCTAAAAGTATTTGGTTTTAAATATACTTAAGTATCAAAAGTAAAAGTATAAATCATTTCAAATTCCTTCAATTAAGCAAACCAGGTATATGTGACCAACAGATGCATATTTTTATTGCCAGTCATGTGAAATCCATAGATTAGGGCCTAATGAATTTATTTCAATTGACTGATTTCCTTATATGATCTGTATCTCAGTAAAATCTTTTTGTTCAGTGTAGATCTGTCATTCTCATTGAAAGCAAGTTTAAGAAGCGGTAGATCTGTTCCATGAGCTCTATTTCTATGCTTCCCTGTTCTTAAGTTTCGTTTTTGCGTATTTTACTTTCGGTTTTGTACACCAGCAGTCTGAGGTACGCCAAATAAAAATGTGATTCACATTTAGAAAAAAATATTCACATTGTCAAACAGTACATTTATATTTTACAACGGGACTATACATTTGGGTGAGTTTTTTTTCTCTCGGCTGAGTAGCCTCGTTTCACTGGCAAAAATAAAATCAAACCATCTAGTGTACAGCGAAAAACAACACCATGTCAAAAACAGTCAAACAATTAACATCCAATCACATTAACCGTTACTCTCTCGCGGGAAACCTTCACTCTTGCGCAGACATTTAGAAACGAAACATGACATTTTGAAAATTAATCCACGGGAGTTTTTTGAGCGAGAATAAATATGACTTTTGAGTAGTAAGACATGTATAAAAGCAACAGATACCATTAATAAGAAGGGGCTAGAAGCGTCTTATATGGTAAGCTACCGAGTGACTAGGACAGGCATGCCCCATACTATTGTGGAGGACTTGATTCTTCCTGCTGCCGCGGATATGGCTGGGACAATGCTTGGGGAAAAGGCAAAAAAAAACGATACAGACAATGCCTTCATGCATCAATGACACGGCAGGAGATGTTTTGAAACAATTACTGCTTCGCATACAAGCCAGTGAATTATATGCGTTACAGCTGGATGAGTCAACAGATGTGGCTGGTCTGGCACAGCTCCTGGTATATGTCAGTTATGTTTTTTGGGGGGTCAATTAAGGAAGACATCCTCTTCTGCAAACCACTGGAAACCAGGTCAACATGAGAGGATATTTTTTAAGTACTAGACAGCTTTGTGACATCAAATGGACTTTGGTGGTCAAGATGTGTTGTTTTCTGTACTGATGGCGCAAAAGCCATGACAGGGAGACATAGTGGAGTGGTAACGCACGTGCAAGCAGTTGCTCCCGACACTACTTGGGTACACTGCAGCATCCACCGAGAGGCTCTTGCTGCCAAGGGAATGCCTGACAGCTTGAAAGACGTTTTGGACACTACAGTGAAAATGGTTAACTTTGTTAAAGCAAGGCCCCTGAACTCTCGTGCATCAGGCAATGATATGGGCAGCGACCATGTAACGCTTTTACAAACATACAGAAGTGCGCTGGTTATCAAGGGGCAAAGTTTTTTTTAAATTGAGAGACGAGCTTAAACTTTTCTTTACTGATCATAATTTTCACTTGTCTGACCGCTTGCATGATGACGAGTTTCTCACACGACTGGCCTATCTGGGTGATGTTTTTCTTGCCTGAATGATCTGAATCTAGGATTACACGGAACTCTCCGCAACTATATTCAATGTGCGGGACAAAATTGAGGCTATGATTAAGAAGTTGGAGCTCTTTTCTGTCTGCATTAATAAGGACAACACACAGATCTTCCCATCATTGTATGATTTTTCTTGTGTGCAAAATGCAAATAGTCTGGGTAGCCATTTGATTAGGTATTCAGGAGTCTTATGGCTTGGGGGTAGAAGCTGTTTAGAAGCCTCTTGGACCTAGACTTGGTGCTCTGGTACCGCTTACCGTGCGATAGCAGAGACAACAGTCTATGACTAGGCTGCCTGGAGTCTTAGGGACTTCCTCTGACACCGCCTGTTATAGAGGTCCTGGATGGCAGGAAGCTTGGCCCCAGTGATGTACTGGGCCGTTCGTGCCTTGCGGTCGGAGGCCGAGCAGTTGCCATACCAGGCAGTGATGCAACCAGTCAGGATGCTCTCGATGGTGCAGCTGTAGAACCTTTTGAGGATCTGAGGACCCATGTAAAATCTTTTCAGTCTCTCGAGGGGGAATAGGTTTTGTCGTGCCATCTTCATGACTGTCTTGGTGTGCTTGGACCATGTTAGTTTGTTGGTGATGTGGACACCAAGGAACTTGAAGCTCTCAACCTGCTCCACTGCAGCCCGGTCGCTGAGAATCTTTTTCCTGTAGTCCACAATCATCTCCTTTGTCTTGATCACGTTGAGGGAGAGGTTGTTGTACTGGCACCACACGGCCAGGTCTCTGACCTCTTCCCTATAGGCTGTCTGATCGTTGTCGGTGATCAAGCCTACCACTGTTGTGTCATTGGAAAACTTAATGAGGGTGTTGGAGTTGTGCCTGACCGTGCAGTCATGAGTGAACAGGGAGTGCCCTGGTCCGATAAGAGCTCTTTGTCACTTCCCACGAGCCGGGTTGTGACAAAAACTCACACTCATTCTTATGCTTAATAAATGTATCGTATAGTGTGTGTGTGGCAGGCTTACAATGATGGCAAAAAACAACATTTGAGAGTGCGCTGACCCTGGTGCTAGAGGGAGTACGCAGCTGGAGGTTGAATATTTGAAGGGGTACGGGACTATAAAAGTTTGGGAACCACTGCTCTACACTATACTTGCTTGTTTTGTCACATAAACTGAAATTAGCCAAACTATTTGAATTTTAGCAACCAGGAAATGGCGGAGCGATTCCTGCATAGTGCATCTTTAATGTTTCATTGTTAGGACAGTCACCATTTTGTTACAATATGATTTGGCACATTTGTTATGTTTTCCATACATTTTAATCCAAAAATATATTTCTTAGAAATACATTTTAATGCATTTTTTTGTATTTACCAAATATATCGATAAATACATTGAAAAATATATTCTAAAATACATTATTTTTCCGATGCATTTCACATAAAGTGCCTTGACCTTTTCCACATTTTGTTACGTTATAGCCTTATTCTGAAATGTATTAAATAAAAAAAATCACAATACCCCATAATGAGTCACAATAACCCATAATGACAAAGCAAAAAAAGGTTTTAGAAATTTCTGCAAATGTATTAATCATTAATAACAGAAATACCTTATTTAAATAAATATTCAGCCCCTTTGCTATGAGACTCAAAATTTAGCTCAGGTTCATCCTGTTTCCATTGATCATCCTTGAGATGTTTCTACAACTTGATTGGAGTCCATCTGGTGTAAATTCAATTGATTGGACATGGTTTGGAAAGGCACACACCTGTCTATATAAGGTCCCACAGTGGACAGTGCATATCAGAGCAAAAAGGAAGCAATGAGAATCAGGGGAGAAGGGCCTTGGTCAGAGAGGTGACCAAGAACCTGATGGTCACTGACAGCGCTCCAATGTTCCTCTATGTAGATGGGAAAACCTTCCAGAAGAACAACCATCTCTGCAGCACTCCACCAATCAGGCCTTTATGGTAGAGTGACCAGACGGAAGCCACTCCTCAGTAAAAGGCCATGAGAAACAAGATCGGAGCAAAGTACAGAAAGATCCTTGATGAAAACCTGCTCCAGAGCGCTCAGGACCTCAGACTGGGGCGAAGGTTCAACTTCTAACAGGACAACGACCCTAAGTACACAGCCAAGACAACGCAGGAGTGGCTTCAGGACAAGTCTCTGAATGTCCTTGAGTGGTCCAGCCAGAGCCTGGACTTGAACCCGATTGAACATCTCTGGAGCGACCTGAAAATAGCTGTGCAGCAACACTCCCCATCCAACCTGACAGAGCTTGAAAACATCTGCAGAGAAATTAGGGAAAAAACTCCCCAAATACAGGTGTGCAAAGCTTGTAGCGTCATACCCAAGAAAACTCAAGGCTGTAATCGCTGCCAAAGGTGCTTCAACAAAGTACTGAGTAAAGGGTCTGAATACTTATGTAAATGTGATATTTCCATTTTTTCTTTTTATAAATTAGCAAAAATGTCAAAAAACTGTTTTTCCTTTGTCATTATGGGGTATTGTGTGTAGATTGATGAGGGTAATAAAAACAATTTAATACATTTTAGAATAAGGCTGTAACGTCACAAAATGTGGAAAAAGTCAAGGGGTCTGAATACTTTCCAAAGGCACTGTATATTCTAATATACATTTTACATACATTTATGTTTACATTTCAAATAAGCTCTGCAGTATTTGTTGGAATGTATTTAAAATGTATTAAATAAGACTTCTCGAGTGGCGCAGCGGTCTAAGGCACTGCATCGCAATGTTGCGGCATCACTACAGCCTGGGGTTTGATGACCGGGAGTCCCATAGGGCAGCGCACAATTGGCCCAGCGTCATCCGGGTTAGGGGAGCGTTTGGCCAGGGGAGCTATACTTGGCTCAGCGCTCTCTAGTGACTCCTTGTGGTGGGCGGGTTAAGCGAGCGTGTTTTAAGAAGCGCGGCTTGGCGGCTCATGTTTCAGAGTACACATGACTCGACCTTCTCCTCTCCCGAGCCCGTTAGGGAGTTGCAGCGATGAGACAAGATCGTAATTGGACCGCAATTGGATATCACGAAATTGGGGAGAAAAAGGGGGTTACGTTTTATTTTTATTTTTTTAATTATAACAAATGCATTATTTGGCCAATTTTAAATATTTCACAAGTATCCTAAAAGATGAATCCCAAAAATATATTTTAAATGTATTTTTTCCCCATATGCTATGAATAAGAATTGACCGATCAAGCAGTGGTGTAAAGTACTTAAGTCAAAATACTTTAAAGCACTACTTAAGTAGGGGTCTCTGTACTTTACCTGACTATCTTAGACTTTTTTTCACTACATTCCTAAAGAAAATAATGTACTTTTTACTCCATACATTTTCCCTGACCCAAAAGTTCTCGTTACATTTTGAATGCTTAGCAGGACAGGAAAATGTATACTTTTACTTTCGATACTAAAGTATATTTTCGCAATTACATTTAGTTTTGATACTTAAGTATATTTAAAACCATATACTTTTAGACTTTTACTCAAGTAGTATTTTACTGGGTGACTTACACTTTTACTTGAGTCATTTTCTATTAAGGTACAGTTGAAGTCGGAAGTTTACATACACTTAGGTTGGAGCCATTAAAACTTGTTTTTCAACCACTCCACACATTTCTTGTTAACAAACTATAGTTTTGGCAAGTCAGTTAGGATATCTACTGTGTGCATGACACAAGTAATTTTTTCCAACAATTGTTTACAGACAGATTATTTCACTTATAATTCACTGTATCACAATTCCAGTGGGTCAGAAGTTTACATACACTAAGCCTTTAAACAGCTTGGAAAGTTCCAGAAAATAATGTCATGGCTTTAGAAGCTTCTGATACAAAAGTACAAAAGTATCTATATCCACAGTAAAACGAGTCCTATATCGACATAACCTGAAAGGCCGCAACATTTGTGGATATATTGAAGCAACATCTCAAGACATCAGTCAGGAAGTTAAAGCTTGGTCGCAAATGGGTCTTCCAAATGAACAATGACCCCAAGCATACTTCCAAAGTTGTGGCAAAATGGCTTAAGGACAACAAAGTCAAGGTATTAGAGTGGCCATCACAAGCCCTGACCTCAATCCTATAGAAAATGTGTGGACAGAACTGAAAAAGCATGTGCGAATAAGGAGGCCTACAAACCTGCCTCAGTTACACCAGCTCTGTCAGGAGGAATGGGCCAAAATTCACCCAACTTATTGTGGGAAGCTTGTGGAAGGCTACCCGAAACGTTTGACCCAAGTTAAACAATTTAAAGGCAATGCTACCAAATACTAATTGAGTGTATGTAAACCTCTGACCCACTGGGAATGTGATGAAAGAAATAAAATATGAAATAAATCATTCTCTCTAGTATTCACATTCTTAAAATAAAGTGGTGATCCTAACTGACCTAAGACAGAGAATTTTCACAAGGATTAAATGTCAGGAATTGTGAAATATTGAGTTTAAATGTATTTGGCTAAGGTGTATGTAAACTTCTGACTTCAACTGTATCTTTACTTTTACTCAAGTATGACAATTGGGTACACTTTCCACCACTGTGATCAAGTAGTGAGGTCACTCACCGACGAGCAGAGCCACCAGAATCCCACTGACCCTCTGCTCCAAAACCTTCTCGATCTCTGGCTTGGGCCCCTTGCTCATGACGGTCAGGGCGTTGGCATGGGTAACCGAACGCACGGTGGCGGCACTCAGCCACGGCACGCCAAAAATGGCACCAAACCCGCCCATGCCCACCAGGATGAGAAGGTCCAGATGGAAGCCGGATCCCTTGACCATCTTCCTCTCAGGCTTACTCACAATCAGACTGACAAGGAAGAAAAATAAAGGTTAGGTTATGGGTAAATGTTAGGGGTAAGGATTGTGTATCTATGGCCTTGTCCAGAAACAATCCTTAGTAACAAATGTGTAGGAGATGGGGAATAGGGGTTTTGGACAGCAGCCTTTCTGAGGGCAAGGTGGAGCATATTGCTCTCTGAGTATGTTTCCCACAATAAATTATTATTCCATATCTCAGTTACTTTTGTAACAGAAATTTCTATCCAATGACTTATTTCACAATCACACAATTTCTCTTGTAAATTGCCTGATTTTAAACTGTAAACGTAAATGGCCTGATTACTGATTGATCGCTGTCACTCACGTGGTGATCTGGGACTCGAGGAAGATGAGGATGAAGACGAGACAAGCGGGCACACAGCAAGCGAACATCACCCACACGGGGAAAGCCTTGTGTTCGCCAAACGGGTTGATGAACCAACCTCTGGCAGCAGGGTTTGACACTGTCAGACCCTTGGGTACTACCAGTTTCTATACAGGGAAAGAAACCAGTTAGGGTAGCGAACTTTTTATTAATTTGATCTATTCCTACATCAGGTAAAGTACGCTTATTATGCTCAACTCACATTACCAGTTTATTCTATAACAAAGTGAATTGATACTTTAGTTGAAAGTAGGGTTGAAAATGCTCTATAATTTTGTGTAGTCTGAAAATTTCCAGAAAACCTTCAGTCATAGACATAAGGACTTAGCCTGCCTGAGTGCCAGTCTGTTTGTGCCACCATACCAATATGATTGGTCCAACACTGACAGAGCAATGGAGTTGGAAAGAGCACAAACATATCTGAGACCAGGCTAGCAAGGACTAACCTGGGTGTAGGCATCCTCTATGTTGATGTCCACAACACACATTAAGAAAATAGCAATGGGCACCCCAAAGTCCCCAATCAAGCGCCGGATCTGAAAGGCAGACAAACACATAACAACAAAGCTTGACAAGTGTATCTGACTGGTTCCAAGGCTAGTGCCGAGTCCCCTGTTTTATAATTTAAAGTGCTTATAGCACTTGAATAATTTAATTGAGTTGAACTTTATTGATCCCCAATCCGGGAAGGAATGGGTACGTAAAAAACGTTGTTAAAACTAAAGATGCAAGCCCTACTGAAAGGAAATCATGCTACAATTGAAATGAGTCTTGACTTTATCCTCAATGTGTGCATTGTTTTATTCACGTGGCTGAGGCCACTTTAAATGTACATTAAATTGTCGAATAAAAATGTATTAATTAATATCATTACCTTTCCAGGTAGGAAGGTCCCGTTCTTGAACTGGCGCAGGAAGAAGGCGATGAAGAAGCATCCAAACATGAGGCACATGGAGAGCAGGGCCGTGTTGGGGTAGGCCCGGTCCAGGATGTTGACTGTGGTGGTGGTGTTGCCCGTGCTGTTGTCATACAGGTGGTTGTGGATCACCACTGGGTGCCATGGGTCTTCCACCGTGCTGTTAAGGTGGTCGTAGTTCAGGATCAATGGGTGGGCCTTGAAAATCTATAGACAGCGATTGGATGAATGTTGATTGTGCTTTTTGAAAAAGCTGTATTTCCATTCCTGTTTTTGAGCAAAAACAATGATTTATTTCTCCGGTCCTTTGAGTCAGATACCAGTAATGGATATTGAAATAAAGTTGAGAGAGAGCAAGAGGATTGGAGACAGTGGAGTAATGTAACAGTAATGACAGTGGAGAAATGTAATGTAATGACAGTGGATTAATGTAATGTAACGGTAATGACAGTGGAGTAATGTAATGGAAAAATAATGGCAGTAGACTGAATTAATGTAACATTAATGACAGTTGAGTAGTGTTATGTAACAGGATGGACAGAGGTGGGATGGTGATGTATACCCTGCCCAGCTTGGCGAAGGTCTCGTAGATGAAGATGAGGGAGATAAGGATGGAGAAGATCTCCTGGGTGAAGCGGGAGATGAAGCGGACCAAGAAACTGCCCTCGAACGCCACGATGAGCACCACGATGACCACCAGCCACACGCCCACCCACACACGCCCCACAATGTACTCAATGTCCTGAGACTTACAGAACTGAATGGAATGGAATGGAATGACTCCAGGTTATTGCCAGTGGTCAGTGATATTTAGTGGTATTCTACATATACTGTAGTCAAGGCGATATGTGAAAATTATGTGAACTTTTTCATAAAAACATGAAACTTGGTACACTTGTACAGTTTGGAGCCCTGAACATTTTCAGAAATGGATCCATCGCAAAAACAACTCATGACTACCGTGGTGGCCATTTTCCATTCCTACAAATAATGTATTTTACCTCATATCTCCTAAACCAAACTTAACAACATAGAACATTTTATGTCTTCCCCATTGTTTACAATGATGCCATGCACAACTTTAAAAATCACTCCAGGCAGCCATGGTGGCAATTTTGCTATTCCGCCACAACCACCTGGCTCCATATTTGAAAATAATCAGGGCCCCCTAACTGTACCAAGTGTTTCATACTTTTATTAAAAAGTGAATATATCACCTAAAATTTGGCAAATATTGCCTGGACTAATAGGATATGCCGTATACACATCTTTAGCCTTCTCATATGACCATTTACCATTCATCATACATTTAATTAAATATGATGAAACACATATGACACCACAAACATAACAGAAAGAAAAAAACACACTAACAAAAACACTTGAATGAGATGCAATCGTTGCATGCACAATGGAATATCAGTTTTATGTCGATCAGATATAGAGAGCCATAGCTCTTCAGTCATTTTGCAGGTGTTGCGTTACAAGAGGAGTCACTCACGGCAAAGAAGGCCTCCTCAAACACCAGAAGTGGGCCTGAGAAGCCGATGACCAGGACGGGCTGGGCTGCAATGCAGCAGAAAATGACCCCCTGGACACAGGTGGAGACCAGGAGCTCAGACACACCCATCATGTTGTCCACCTTATCAGCTGAAGTAAGGGAGTGGGAAAGGAGAGGTTATGGCGTTACAGACATGGGTTTGAATAGTATTTGTTTTCTTTCAAATATTTTAGTTGTGTTTGATTGAGCTTGCCTAGCCCAATGGAATAGTCCCTAAAGTACAAATCACACCCATCTGGCACACCTGACAGGCTCACTCTGACACATAGATAACACGAACACACATGTATATACACACACACATACATGCAAACCCGTAAGCAAGCACGTACAACACACACACTATTTACCTAGCAAACCTCCGAAGGTGACTGCAGGGGACAGGGCAGCGAAGTAGATGAAGATGACAGCGGCGAGAACCTGAGCGTTGAGGGCATCGGTGAAGTCACTCACATAGTGCTTGTAGCGTCTCTTCGCATCTCGTATCATCCCGCCGAACGGCCGACCCGTACGAACCAGAGGATCCTCAGGAGCAGGCCCAGATGGTTTGGAAGCTAGGAAAAGATTAGGTATAGCTAAGCTGGGAAGGTTTGGAGTATACAGTACCAGTCAAAAGTTTGGACACACCTACTCATTCAAGGATTTCTCTACATTTGTAAAATTTTCTACACTGTAGAATAATAGCGAAGACATCAAAACTATGAAATAACACCTATGGACTCAAATATATTTTTGATTTTTCAAAGTAGCCACCCTTTGCCTTGATGACAGCTTTGCACACTCTTGGCATTCTCTCAACCAGCTTCACGAGGAATGGTTTTCCAACAGTCTTGAAGGAGTTCACACATATGCTGAGCACTTGTTGGCTGATTTTCCTTCACTTTGCGATCCAACTCATCCCAAACCATCTCAATTGGGTTGAGGTTGGGTGATTATGGAGGCCAGGTCATCTGATGCAGCACTCCATCACTCTCCTTGGTCAAATAGCCCTTGCATAGCATGGAGGTGTGCTTTGGGTCATTGTCCTGTTGAAAAACAAATGATAGTCCCACTAAGCGCAAACTAGATGGGATGGCGTATCGCTGCAGAATTCTGTGGTAAACATGCTGGTTAAGTGTGCCTTGAATTGTAAATAAATCACAGACAGTGACACCAGCAATGCACTCCCACACCATCACACCTGCTCTTTCATGGTTCACGGTGGGAACCACACATGCGGAGATCATCCGTTCACCTACTCTGCGTCTCACAAAGACACGGCAGTTTGAACAAAAAATCTCAAATTTGGACTCATCAGACCAAAGGACACATTTCCACCGCTCTAATGTCCATTGCTCGTGTTTCTTGGCCCAAGCAAGTCTCTTCTTATTATTGGTGTCCTTTAGTAGTGGTTTCTTTGCAGCAATTCGACCACGAAGGCCTGATTTATGCAGTCTCTTCTGAACAGCCTTCCACAAGCTTCCCACAATAAGTTGATTGAATATTGGCCCATTCCTCCTGACAGAGCTGGTGTAACTGAGGCAGGTTTGTAGGCCTCCTTATTTGCACATGCTTTTTCAGTTCTGTCCACACATTTTCTATAGGATTTAGGTCGGGGCTTTGTGATGGCCACTCCAATACCTTGACTTTGTTGTCCTTAAGCCATTTTGCCACAACGTTGGAAGTATGCTTGGGGTCATTGTCCATTTGGAAGACCCATTTGCGACCAAGCTTTAACTTCCTGACTGATGTCTTGAGATGTTGCTTCAATATATCCACATAATTTTCCTCCCTCATGATGCCATCTATTTTGTGAAGTGCACCAGTCCCTCTTGCAGCAAAGCACCCCCACGACATGATGCTGCCACCCCCGGGCTTCACGCTTGGGATGATGTTCTTCGGCTTGCAAGCCTCCCCCTTTTTCCTCCAGACATAATGATGGTCATTATGGCCAAACAGTTCCATTTTTGTTTCATCAGACCAGAGGACATTTCTCCAAAAAGTACGATCTTTGTCCCCATGTGCAGTTGCAAACAGTAGTCTGGCTTTTTTATGGAGGGTTTTGGAGTAGTGGCTTCTTCCGTGCTGAGCGGCCTTTCAGGTTATGTCGATATAGGACTTACTGTGGATAAAGATACTTTTGTACCTGTTTCCTCCAGCATCTTCACAAGGTGCTTTGCTGTTGTTCTGGGATTGATTTGCACTTTTCGCACCAAAGTACGTTCATCTCTAGGAGACAGAATGCGTCTCCTTCCTGAGCGGTTTGACGGCTGCGTGGTCCCATGGTGTTTATACTTGAGTACTATTGTTTGTACAGATGAACAAGGTACCTTCAGGCGTTTGGAAATTGCTCCCAAGGATGAACCAGACATGTGGAGGTCTAAAAAAAATAATCTGAGGTCTTAGATTTTCCCATGATGTCAAGCAAAGAGGCACTGAGTTTGAAGGTAGGCCTTGAAATACATCTACAGGTACACCTCCAATTGACTCAAATGATGTCAATTAGCCTATCAGAAGCATCTAAAGCCATGACATAATTTTCTGGAATTTTCCAAGCTGTTTAAAGGCACAGTCAACTTAGTGTATGTAAACTTCTGACCCACTAGAATTGTGATACAGTGAATTATAAGTGAAATAATCTGTCTGTAAACAATTGTTGGAAAAATGACTTGTGTCACGCACAAAGTAGATGTTCTAACCAACTTGCCAAAACTATAGTTTGTTAACAAGAAATTTGTGGAGTGGTTGAAAAACGAGTTTTAATGACTCCAACCTAAGTGTATGTAAACTTCCGACTTCAACTATATGTTTTTTTTTAACAGAGGGAGACCTCCATCAACCAACTACAAAACAGGTGCTTTAGATGCAAGTGGGTTTTTGCAACACTTATGCATGTGTATGCTCATGTATTGATGCTATTTTAATTCATTCTGTTCTATTTTATTATTGTAGAATATGTTAATGAGCTTTCACCCACGTTTGCGGGGCTTCATGTCCAGACGCAACACGGGGTCGGAGGGGCGGAGCCTCTCCTGCAGCAGTTTCTTCTGGAAGCCGATGATGGACTGGAGCATCGCCCCGTCCTGGATCTCCGTGGGAGGGATCACGATGCTGCAGTCCATGAAGTCAGCCACGGCGTCCATCAGCTCCCGTTCGCCCTGCGCTTGGAACGCCGCCTGGTTGAACACCTGGGATAGAGGGAAAAGAAGAGAGGGGAAAGAAATGGGGATGTGAGAAAGTATGAGGATGATGTCTAGTGTCTTTTTGTATTGTTGTGAAGTTATGTACTTCGGGCCAGTTTCCCTGACACAGATTAAGCCTAGTCCTGGAATAATAAACATTCTCAATGGAGAAATTGTTTTGCATTTCTCATATATGGAGAGTGTATCATGGTTGTAGTCCTAGAAACACCCATGTACTGATGCTGGTTAAACAATGTGTCATGAATCCGGTTTTTGATTAATATCCATTTCCTGTTTACCTGCTCTCGTTTCCTGGACAGTTTAGCTCATCTCCACTTCATGCCCTTGCATTGGACCTTTTAATTTGCTAACTCACTTTGTCGGCCATGAGTGCTGCCATTGCGCGGCCGGTTTCGTGGTAGTCCATGTCACTCTTGGTGGGGCCCACCAGGATAAAGACGAAGCGGACAGGCACTGGGGCCTCCAGGGCCGAATCCAGAACCAGAGCCTCCTTCAGACGCACAAATGCCACCGTGGGCCTCTCCAGGAAGTCCAGAGCTCCTGGTACACATACACACACAAACAAACATACATAAACATACATAGGTATGACACAGGATGTTGGTGGCACCTTATTTGGGGACGACTGGCTCATAGTAATGGCTGGAACAGAATCAATGGAATGGTATCGAACTCATCAAACATACAGCATGGTTTCCATGTGTTTTATACCAATCCGTTCCCTCCATTCCAGCCATTATTATGAGCCATTCTCCCCAATTAAGGTGCCACCAACCTCCTGTGAGGTATGAGTATACATACACGTAGATAGGCATGAAGATGCGTACACACACACACACAGTGTACTGATAACCAATTCAGATTTGCACTTACCAACAAGCACCATAGAGGCCTCTACAGTGTCAGTTGCATCTCTCTGAGGGAAGAAAAGTAATGTGTATAGTATTTAGTCAAATTAATTATCTAAAATGGCTGTTTGAACACATTGACATTGTATTTGTGTGTTATTAAATGTTGGTATTGTTGATCTATTACTGTTTAGGGTGACTGCTGACTGAATGACACATTACACATACCCTCTCTTTGACAGAAAAGGTCTGCATCTCCGCCCCCCCGACCAAGGGTTGGCTCTCTACTGCAGTTTGGCTGGGGAGAGAATCACACCTTATATTCATGTACTGTATGTATAGCTCATAGAAAGGCTTATGCCTAGGTAATGTAACAGGTAACCATTCTATGTCAGTTGTAGAGTTACGACCAGGCATACACTCAACTGGTTTAACTGGCCCCTGGTCTGTCCTTAACAGCTGTGGTTGGTGGCATTTTTTTTTTGCTCTCTCTGGCGCTCGAGGGCGCCAGGCAGCCTTTCATTACGCACACCTGTCACCATCATTACGCACATCAGCGCTCATTGGACCCACTTGGACTCCTTCACGTTTTGATTGCCTTCCCTATATCTGTCTGTTTCCTATGTTTCATCCCAGTGTCAGCATTATTGTCATTTCCGTTTCCCCTGTCCAGACGCTGTCCATATTCTGTTCCTGTCCGTGGTTCTTAGATGTTCACGCCCTGTACCTGCTTCTCGTCTCCAGCGTCGATCCTAACAGAATGCTGACACCCCTATACGAAGCCTCAGGGAGGTTTTTGTTTTTTGTTTTGTTGGTGACGTCGGGTCTGGGTGCCACCGCCAATGGAACCGGGGGTGACTCAGCTGGCTTGTCGGGCTTCCACACCTTAGCTAGCTTGAGAGGTTTCCTTGCCCCGGTTGGGACGGCAGGCTCCCATCCCACGTCATGCCTCAGCCGGCTCCTCGGGGTCCTACGCCTCAGCTGGCTCATCGGGCTCCCATCCCACGTCATGCCTCAGCCGACCCATCAGGCTCCCATGCCTCAGCCGCCTAGTCGGGCTCTCCCGCCTCAGCGGGATCGTAAGGCTTTCACGCCTCAGCGGGATCGTCAGGCTTTCACACTTCAGCTGGATCGTCAAGCTCCCAGCGCCCATGCCTCGGCCAGCCCATCAGGCTAGCCCAGGTGGGACGCCGGGTGGTGTCCCTAGAGGGTGGGGTACTGTCACGCCTGCTCCCACTCTCCCTCTCTGGCAGCTTTTCATTATGCACACCTGTCACCATCATTACGCACATCAGCGCTCATTGGACTCACCTGGACTCCGTCACATTTTGATTGCCTTCTTTATATCTGTCTGTTTCATCCCCGTGTCAGCATTATTGTCATTTCCGTTTCCCCTGTCCAGACGCTGTCTGTATTCTGTTCCTGTCCGTGGTTATTAAATGTTCACCCACTGTACCTGCTTCTCGTCTCCAGCGTCGATCCTTACAGTATGGCCTTATTTCTACTACTGCATATTGGATGACTGTCACTCATATTCCATTAACTTAACTTAATGTAACATCAATAGGTTTAGGCTACTACATGATACTCAAATTTGCCCTATAACCATCATGAGGTTGCTACAACCTAGCCTACAAATGAAAGTTTATAATGTGGGTGCATCGGTCCAGAGACAAATTGGAGTAATCAAGGTGACAGACAGTGACACATTCAATACCACCTTGCACATTCTTGCCTGCATATAGTTGATCTTGGGTGTAATCATTAGTCCAAACTGTTGCAAAAAAACTAAAACGAGAGTTTCTATTGAACAAATTCAGGTATGTCCCTCCCTGTTTTGTTCCGTTTGCTTCCGTTTAACATTTTGCAACAGAATCGGCGGAATGAATGCACCCTGATCACCTGCGTATAGAGTTCACTTTCATAGCAGCCATATATAGCATCGTCACTTTGCTCGTTGTATAATTCCTTTTTGCATCTACACGCTCTCCTCCTCTCACCTTTTCCCTTCGCTTGTGGACTTCAGTGCAAAACAAAACAAAACAGTTGTCTGTGACCAGGCGGCCAAACATCTTCAAGCAAAACCTTCATATCATAACCGTTAGCTGCTACACAGCCTATATAATTTTCACCATATTAATGTTATTGTAAACAAACAAAAATTAACGCGTTAGTAAACTCACAATCCAATCCATGTGTACAATCATGCAGTACAGCAAGCAGTTTAGCATTTACACCGACGGTCCCCGGTGGCAATAAATGAATAAAACCTCAAGTTTACCTTAACTTGGAAGAGTTGCAGTGTTGGAAAGCCTTAGTCTGCTAGCTAACATAAATAGCATTCCTCTCTGAGTCAGCTTGTTGAGTAGGCTAAATTAGCTGCATTAGTTAAGTAAGTGACAGGTTAACAAGGAAGAAATGAGTACAACAAAATATAGCTAGCTTTCTCTCTCTCTCTGCTGCTTCTCCTTCATTTTTGAAGAAATGTAAGTCTATCTAAGGGGGTGAGAACCATGAGCGTCCTAGGCTTTGTATTGAAGTCAATGTACCCAGAGGAGGACAGAAAATACTTGTCCTCCGGCTACACCATGGTGCTACCGTAGATGGTGCTTTTGAGGCTACTGTAGATCTTCACTGCAATACCGTGTGTTTTAATCAGTTATTTGGTGTTGTGAATGTATTTAGTATAATTGTATCTAAAAATAATAACTTTTTGAAAGTAAAAAAATTAATACAAAAATCACTGAGTGGGATGCTCCTCCCCTTCCTTCTAAGGAGCCTCGACTGGTCCCTTAGTTAGTATTTACAGAGAGGGAAAAAAGTATTTTATCCCCTGCTGATTTTGTACGTTTGCCCAATGACAAAGAAATGATCAGTCTATAATTTTAATGGTAGGTTTATTTGAACAGTGAGAGACAGAATAACATCAAAAAAATCCAGAAAAAAGCATGTGAAAAATTTTAAAAATGGAATTCCATTTTAATGAGGGAAATAAGTATTTGACCCCTCTGCAAAACATGACTTAGTACTTGGTGGCAAAACCCTTGTTGGCAATCACAGAGGTCAGACGTTTCTTGTAGTTGGCCACCAGGTTAGCACACATCTCAGGAGGGATTTTGTCCCACTCCTCTTTGCAGATCTTCTCCAAGTCATTAAGGTTTCGAGGCTAACGTTTGGCAACTCGAACCTTCAGCTCCCTCCACAGATTTTCTATGGGATTAAGGTCTGGAGACTGGCTAGGCCACTCCAGGACCTTAATGTGCTTCTTCTTGAGCAACTCTTTTGTTGCCTTGGCCATGTGTTTTGGGTCATTGTCATGCTGGAATACGCATCCACGACCCATTTTCAATGCCCTGGCTGAGGGAAGGAAGTTCTCACCCAAGATTTGACGGTACATGGCCCGTCCATCGTCCCTTTGATGCGGTGAAGTTGTCCTATCCCCTTAGCAGAAAAACACCTCCAAAGCATAATGTTTCCACCTCCATGTTTGACAGTGTGGATGGTGTTCTTGGGGTCATAGGCAGCATTCCTCCTCCTCCAAACACGGCGAGTTGAGTTGATGCCAAAGAGCTCCATTTTGGTCTCATCTGACCACAACACTTTCACCCAGTTATCCTCTGAATCGTTCAGATGTTCATTGGCAAACTTCAGACGGGCATGTATATGTGCTTTCTTGAGCAGGGGGACCTTGCGGGCGCTGCAGGATTTCAGTCCTTCACGGCGTAATGTGTTACCAATTGTTTTCTTGGTGACTATGGTCCCAGCTGCCTTGAGATCATTGACAAGATCCCGTGTAGTTCTGGGCTGATTCCTCACCGCTCTCATGATCATTGCAACTTCACGAGGTGAGATCTTGCATGGAGCCCCAGGCCGAGGGAGATTGACAGTTCCCATTCCAGCCTTGTGTAGGTCTACAATCTTGTCCCTGACATCCTTGGATAGCTCTTTGGTCTTGGCCATGGTGGAGAGTTTGGAATCTGATTGATTGCTTCTGGCTCCCAGGTGTCTTTTATACAGGTAACAAGCTGAGATTAGGAGCACTCCCTTTAAGAGTGTGCTCCTAATCTCAGCTTGTTACCTGTATAAAAGACACCTGGGAGCCAGAAATCTTTCTGATTGAGAGGGGGTCAAATACTTATTTCCCTCAATAAAATACAAATCAATTTATAACATTTTTTTGTTGTTATTCTGTCTCTCACTGTTCAAATAAACCTACCATTAAAATTATAGACTGATCATTTCTTTGTCAGTGGGCAAACGTACAAAATCAGCAGGGGATCAAATACTTTTTTCCCTCACTGTATATGGATAGTGGTATGGCTTGGCTTTGAACCACCTCCGATTCAAAGACCTGAGTAGGACTTTACTGTGACAGACCATCTGAACCCATTGCGCTAAAGCCTAGATGTTTACTTAGACAGCAAACACAAGTCTTCGGGTCTTAGGCAAGGTGACTAATCATACAAGCGTAGCTTAGTGAACACTTAGTGAACTTTACTTGCGGTTCTGGAGCAGGGAACGGAGCACCCCGTCCCGATCGCTGGGCCTGATCTCTTCCTTTTTGAGCAACTCGTCCACTATCTTCTCAGCGATGCCTGAGAGACTGCTCTCCACCCGGTCTAGCATCACCACACCTGAACAATCCACAGCAAACATCACAGGGTGAGAGGTCGAACAGGGCCAGGGTTAAAATAAGAATGAATGATGTAAGAGGGGTGGAAGAGAGAGAGTAACTACGAAGGAAGGGAAACGGAAAGGGGATACCGAGTCAGTTGCACAACTGAATTCATTAAACCGAAATGTGTCTTCCGCATTTAACCCAACACCTCTGAATCGATGTAGACTGGTTATATGGGAAGGAATATGCAGGTGCAATACCCCTATAGGTAATTTCCTCTTATATTGCAACACAACCTAGAAATACAGGTTCGGACGGGTTCTATAGTTGGAGGGCAGTTGATGGAGCTCACTCGAGCTTCAAGGTCAAAATCTGAGAATTTCTCTCAAGATATCTTCTTGATGATATTCACTCATCTTCTAACCCTGTTCAAACACTTTTCAATAAATGCTTCCTTTCCCTTTCCAAGGTAGCTATTGCAACAAAGACAGAGTTACAACATAGCTTTTGCCAATCCAGTCATGCCAGATCACTGATTACCTCACTAAAAGAAGAAGGAACTACCCACTGTGCACAAACTGGTTGAATCAACGTTGCTTCAATGTAATCATTAATACGTTGGATTCATGTCACCATCTCAACCAAACAAAGTTAAAGAATAGGACTAAATGAAATCAAACTTTATTTAAAGTGCATTTGAAGTTTGATTCGATTTTGTCCTATTCTTTAACTTAGATTTTTGGTTGAGATGGAGATGTGAATCGAACATACAGTATCAAATTATACATTTTGAGACAAACTGGATATTGAATTGTGTTTGGTTGTCAACGAAACCAAATATCAACATTTGAAGGAGATATATCTTCTGTTTGCATAGATCCATCTGTGCTACTGACTTAGTCTGGCTTTAATTCCAGTTTGACTACAAATTAATAATTAATATGTTAGATTCATGTCTCCATCTCAACAAAAAATAAAAGTTAAAGAATAGGATAAATCCAGTGGCTCAGATGAAACTATCCTGCATTGTCAACCAAACACAATTCAACAATACAGTGGCAAGAAAAAGTATGTGAACCCTTTGGAATTACCTAGATATCTGCATAAACTGGTCATCAAATTGTTACTTATCTTCATCTAAGTCACAACAGTAGACAAACACACTCTGCTTAAACTAAAACACAAACAATTATACGTTTTCATGTCTTTATTGAACACGCCGTGTAAACATTCACATTGCAGGATGCAAAAAGTATGTGAACCCAATTTAATAACTGGTTGACCATCCTTTGACAGCAATAACCTCAACCAAAGTTTTCTGTAGTTGCGGATCAGACCTGCACAAAGGTCAGGAGGAATTTTGGACCATTCCTCTTTACATAACTGTTTCAGTTCAGCAATATTCTTAGGATGTCTGGTGTGAACCGCTCTCTTGAGGTCATGCCATAGCATCTCAAATCGGGTTGAGGTCAGGACTCTGACTGGGCCACTCCAGAAGTCGTATTTTCTTCTGTTGAAGCCATTTTGTTGTTGATTTACTTCTATGTTTTGGGTCGTTGTCCTGTTGCATCACCCAACTTCTAATGAGCTTCAATTTGCGGACAGATAGCCTCACATTCTCCAGCAAAATGTCTTGATAAAATTGGGAATTCATTTTTCCGTCGATGATAGCAAGTTGTCCAAGCCCTGAGGCAGCAAAGCAGCCCCAAACCATGATGCTCCCTCCACCATACTTTACAGTTGGGATGAGGTGTTGATGTTGGTGTGCTGTCCCTTTTTTTCTCCACCCATAGTGTTGTGTGTTCCTTCCAAACAACTCAACTTTAGTTTAATCTGTCCACAGAATATTTTGCCAGTAGCGCTGTGGAACATCCAGGTGCTCTTTTGCGAACTTCAAACGTGCAGCAATGTTTTTGGGACAGCATTGGCTTCTTCCGTGGTGTCCTCCCATGAACACCAATCTTGTTTAGTGTTTTACGTATCGTAGACTTGTCAACAAAGAAGTTAGCATGTTCCAGAGATTTCTGTAAGTCTTTAGCTGACACTCTAGGATTCTTCTTAACCTCACTGAGCATTCTGTGTGGTTCTCTTGCAGTTATCTTTGCGGGACGGCCACTCCTAGGGAGAGTAGCAAAAGTGCTGAACTTTCTCCATTTATAGACATTTTGTCTTACAGTGGACTGATGAACATCAAGGCTTTTAGAGATACTTTTGTAACCCTTTCCAGCTTTATGCAAGTCAACAATTCTTAACCTTAGGTCTTCTGAGATCTCTTTTGTTTGAGGCATGGTTCACATCAGGCAATGCTTCTTGTGAATAGCAAACTCAAATTTTGTGAGTGTTTTTTTATAGGGCAGGGCAGCTCTAACCAACATCTCCAATCTTGTCTCATTGATTGGACTCCAGGTTAGCTGACTCTTGACTCCAATTAGCTTTTGGAGAAGTCATTAGCCTACTGGTTCACATACATTTTCCAACCTACACTGTGAATGTTTAAAAAATGCAATACTTTGTGTGTTATTAGTTTAAGCACACTGTGTTTGCCTATTGTTGTGACTTAGATGAAGATAAGATCAAATTGTATGACCCAGTTATGCAGAAATTCAAGTAATTCCAAAGGGTTCACATACTTTTTCTTGCCACTGTATTACAGTAAACAGCTTAAAGTTAAGGCTGTCTTACAAACTAATGTAACAGTATTTTTTCAACCTTAAAATGTGTAACACATTGATGGCTACATTTTGAGTTTAGTTTACTGTAACTAGTATAAATGTCTTCTTACTTAATCATAGAAAGCATTAATTTTCAAGATAGCATGCAAAGGTCACAAGTTGTGGAGATTTTCACACTTGCTGTAATAATCTGTGCAGAATCTTGAACAGCATTGATCACTTGCACTATGTACTTTTTTTTCACTCCAATTGGTAGTTACAGTTTTGGGAGAGGCGAAGGTCGAGAGCCGGGTGAGGCGAAGGTCAAGAGCCATGCATATTCCAAAACACAACCCTGCCAAATTGCACACCCTGAACCCAGCCTCACCAATGTGTCGGAGCAAACACCATACAGCTGGCGACCAAAGTCAGCGTGCATGTGCATGGCCCGCCACAAGGAGTCACTAGAGCGCAATGGGACAAGGACATCCCGGCCAGCCAAACCCATCCCTAACAGCGCTGGGCCAATTGTGCACCGCCTCATGTGTCTCCCAGTCGCGACCGGCTGCGACACAGCCTGGGATCAAACCCGAGTCTGTAGTGACACCTATGTAGTGACGCCTATGTAGTGACGCCTATGTAGTGACGTGATGCAGTGCCTTAGACCGCTGCGCCACTCGGGAGGCTCTGCAATATGTACTTTTAATGTAATCTCAACTGCAATCCAGGTTATTTGGCTGTGCTATTTGATGAAACACAGTGATAACGCATTAAGTTGTTGTATAAATACAACATATCTGACATTGTATTGCCATTTGAACTTTGTTGTGCTTTTAAATGGTTAAAAGCGCAGATAAGACATTTAGATGACACCAAAACTAAAAAGCAGATATTGTTTTTCCATTGGAATTTAGTTGTGCTTTTAGATGGTTGAAAGCATAGTGATAACATATTGGGAATTTACAAAACTTCTGGCTGTCTTTTGAGTCAGTGAATAATGGTTGAAATCTCATTGATCAACATCTCAACCAAATATTACCCAAATGTCCACTTTGAAATGACGTGGCGTGCCCAGTGGGCAGACTTTTCAGTACATTCTATTCTATTCCATTTAAATTCAAATTAATTCCATTCAGATAAGTAATACTTCTACAAGAGAAGGAGGAAGAATGCATTTGAAAACTATTGGAATGGGACCTTTTCCTCCATTCAACTCTATGCTGGGTCGTGTTCCCAAATGTTTTTGGCCAGTGACCCCATTTTGATATATATCGTTTTTTTACGACCTCACCATGTAAAGAAAGTTATGTAATCAATAGCTAATGTTTCATGTTGCGCTATGACAGTCTATTACAAATCAGTCTGACAGTACTTCAGTCTGAAGGAAGTATGGTTTGAAGTGACTGAAATGCATCAGAAAGGTATTAGGAAGTTCAGAAGATCATCAGGCAATAATTGTGTTTGGTATTCTGTGTAGAAAAGAACATCATCATCGCTTTCAATGATGATCTTCTTTTCCCCCCCGAGTCTGATTTGTTGCCTGGTCCTGTGCGTGGCTGGTCCTGTGTGTGGCTGGTCCTGTGCGTGGCTGGTCCTGTGCGTGGCTGGTCCTGTGTGTGGCTTGTGAGCGTTGTAATAGCTTATAGCTCCAACCGTTCACAAGTTAGAGTGACATTTGTAGGAAGTAAACAGAAACCGCTTTGTTTGTCACGACCTGTTCAGCGGATATCGAAGGTTACTCACATAACAATGGTTCTATGAACCAAGCAGCAATTTTTCTCTAGAGTTTCTCTCGTGACCCTATTTTCAAATCATGCGACCCACATGTTGTTGCAACCCCTAGTTTGTAAACGCTGCATTAGGGCATGCAACGGAAAATGTCTTAAAACATTTCAGAAAATTAGCATTTCTCATTGGACAAGCCCAGGTATTTCCTCCCTATTTCAATACATTTTCTTCAGTTTGGTGCCTAATGAACACAACCAAGGGTCGTATTCACTAAGAACGAAACAGAAGCAATGGGACAAAACACAAGGTTCTACCTGGATTAAGAAATGTTAATTTTTGTTTTCCCATTGCTAAGCGTTTCAAAACATTTTCAGCTGTGTACCCTAATAAACACGGCCCTGTTCTGACCTGTGTTCATGGTGCGGCGCAGCTGGATGAGGCTCCTGAAGGTGAGGTAGGAGATGTGTGAGGGTCCCCAACCCCCGGCCTCGGGGTCGTAGCTCTCCTCATAGCCTACCCATCGGCCCGTCTCCTGCCAGAAGCCCTGCTGGTTCTGCTGGTCTTTCATCAGCTCGTTCAGCTCCACGTAGGCCTGCATGGGGAGACACAAGATACTGGCAGTGTGGAATTGAGAAGGATCGCATGGGGACTAAGTGAGTTCCCAAAGTAACACACATTTTGACACACATTTTTTTTTTGCTTAATTCTCCAGCATGTATCAATGTAAATATATATGGACAGATTAAGTAATATAGCAGTAGGCCTATGGGAGCCACAGGACACTGATGTAGCCAAACTAATTTGAAATAATCCATAATGCCCGATATCGGTGTTACCCTTGTGGCAATACGGGTGCATCTAAAAAATGTGGTTACACTAGTGCAGGGGATTCAAACACCCACAGACATTCATCACTGTGCTTTAACCGTATTCAAGCAGGCAGGTGCACTTGAACATGATTTAGCAGTTTCACCAAAAGGCTGATTCAGGTGTGTTCATTATTGACATTGGAAGCAATGACCTCTCTATCAACTTTTGCATTGTCACTCCTGCACACTGCACACATACAGATCTACAAGGCATGTGGTAAGGGTGGGGTGAGGTCGGTCACCAAGGCACCGACATGCTCGGCTGGTGGCCACAACGAGGGAGGCCGGGTGTAGCTGGTGTCTACAGCGTAAACATGGTGGCGGTAGCCCCCGTCTGCAGCGTTTTGTCCACTGGTTGTTTTTGGTGTCGGTGTGGAGGTGACAGATTAGCTGCTGGCTGTGTTTGGAGTGGCAATAAATGGCGTGTGGCAGAGTGTGTGTGGGTACAAGAGTTTCAAAGCACAGGAGTGTGTGTTTGTTTGTGTGTATGTCTTTCCTATGTATGAATACATTATCAATGGTGACAATCAGTTTGGTGACAACGGTGGCAGCTATGACATAGTGGTGGCAGCTATGATAATGTATGTGTGATGGGGGACGGTGTGTGTGTAACGGGGTTGAAGTTTGTTTTGGTTCTTGAACGAACCCTCCTGCCTCTGCCAGTCACAGGTGTACCTCATTTTAATTAAGCGCGTTTCAGGGGATCCCCTAATGATTGTAAAGGCTGGAAGGCCATGGGAGGACAGGAGCGGATACCATGGTGTAGCTCAAAAGGAGAAGTTTAATTGTGAACATATGCTCTATGTAGGACTGTCAAATGATTAAAACATTTAATTGAGTTAATCGCAGAATTTGCTGTGAGTAATCGCAATTAATTGCAAATTCCGCAATTTTCTCAAAATGAGCTGTAATGTAAGATTTTTCATCCAAAAACCATTACAATAATATTGACGTCCTGATTTGTCTAATGTAACGGTAAGCTAAATGAGGTGAATTGAGAAATGACACTTTCTTTAACCTCAATGTAGGTTGAGGTATAAAGAAGGTGGCGTAGTATTGGCTATAGGAAAGGTTGTGTATGTGTAAATCCCCCCTGTTGTGTGTGTGTGTGCTGTTCTGCCTCAAAGTGAGTGTCTGTATGCATGTATGAACTACACTTGATAAGCTGCATTTCAATGGCTTTTAACTCTTCCCACAGATGGCTGAATCTATCACATCAACTGTATCGATAACAAAATATCTCCATCAGGTTGCTCAGCATGTTGCAGGTGTCTTAATGCTGTGGTACAAGGTCCTAGCCTTAAAACACTGAGAGATGGTTTCCAGACACTGATTCAGCCTAGTCCAAGACTAAAATAAATGTTCAATGGAGATTCTCCATTAAAAGTGGTTCTTAGTCCAAGGCCAGGCTTCTGTGTCCGGGAAACCATTTCTGAAATGTATTGTAGCAAAAACGGGGACATAGTTAGATTGAATGGAGAACCCTATTTTCCCCAGGGTGGACAGCACGGGCAGCACAAAACACAGTATTAATACACTTTGAAATAGTTGCAGTACGCTTACCAAGGGAGTTATATACAGTACAGAGTATATACTGTAGAAACGTGTGGAGGGACCACTTACCTGGCAGTCTCCCCTGGGGTTGGCGTTGGTGTTAACGTTCAATGCAGCTGGAACATAGAAAGGAGGCTCTGATAAGCGTTGTACATAACTTTCCTATTACTGTCTTTACAATACATCGTTGTCCGATCATCGTTATCTGATTCATACACTTTACACCTGTATATGAACATTCTCAACAGTATCCTCCAATGACTAGTGCCCTGCTTAAATGCCTAAATGCATTTTGGTTGTAGACATTCAAGTATAGAGAGAAGTTGTTTTTCAACCATAATTATAATTTCCCCAAATCCACTGCAGGCTTGCTGTCCGGATTTGGCTTGTGGGCTGTACATTTGCCACCCCTGCTATACAGTTTACTCTGTACTGTGCAACTAAATGAAATACAGTGAATCTACAGAGCATTCAGAAATACTTTTTCCACAATTTGTCAATTTGTCAACAGTGAAGAGGCGACTCCGGGATGCTGGCCTTCTAGGGAGAGTTGCAAAGAAAAAGCCATATCTTGGACTGGCCAATAAAAAGAAAAGATTAAGATGGGCAAAAGAACACAGACACTGGACAGAGGAACTCTGCCTAGACGGCCAGCATCCCGGAGTCGCCTCTTCACTGTTGACGTTGAGACTGGTGTTTTGCGGGTACTATTTAAAGACGCTGCCAGTTGAGGACTTGTGAGGCGTGGTCTGCGGTTGTGAGGCCGGTTGGAGGTACTGCCAAATTCTCTAAAACGACATTGGAGGCGGCTTATGGTAGAGAAATTAACATACAATTCTCTGGCCACAGCTCTGGTGGACATTCCTGCAGTCAGTATTCCAATTGTGCATTCCCTCAAAACTTGAGACATCTGTGGCATTGTGTTGTGTGACAAAACTGTGCATTTAGAGTGGCCTTTTACTGTCCCCGGCACAAGGTGCACCTGTGTAATGATCATGCTGTTTAATCAGCTTTTTGATATGCCACACCTGTCAGGTGGATGGATTACCTTGGCAAAGGAGAAATGCTCACTAACAGGGATGTAAACAAATTTGTTCACAACATTTGAGAGAAATAAGCTTTTTGTATGTATGGAACATTTCTGGGATGTTTTATTTCAGCTCATGAAACATGGGACCAACACTTTACACGTTGCTTCTATATTTTTATTCAGTGTATTTAACAGATTTCCACAAAAATGTGAATTAATGTTAGGATTCTGCCCTTATTGATTGAATGAGTGGGTACACAGTCGAGTCTGAAATTATTTACACCCTTGATAAAGATTAGCAAAAATAACTGTACTGAGCTATATTATATGCTCTAAACACTTTGGAAATTATTTTCTGTAGTACTAATACAATTGCTCAGATAAAGAAAATTGTTTATCAAGTAATATAATTTGTTCTCAAAAAGTTAAGGGTAAAAATTATCGACACCCCTTTTTCAATACCTTTCAATACCTCACCTTGCGAGGAAAATGGCCCTGAGTCTTCCTCTAAAATGTTTTATGAGTTGGAGAACACATTGGGAGGGATCTTAGACCATTCCTCCATACAGAATCATTCCAGATCCTTGATATCCTTCGTCTGTGCTTATAAACTGCCAAGAGACTGAGATGGCTATTGCAAAATGTTGATTTTGTGGCCAATTAAAAATGTCTTTATGGATTTTGTTGTCTTGCTGGAAGAGCCACTTGTGGCCAAGTTTCAGCCTCCTGGCAGAGGTAAACAGGTTTTGGGCAGAAATGTCCTGGTACTGGGTAAAGTTCATGATACCACTGGTGTGCGTGGTCAAAGAGCTCTTTATTCTGCTCATGAACGTATGAGTTCATGTCTACATGTATTCCTGTGGTCCTGTCTTCCTTGTTACATAAAGTATGTTGTGGCCTGTCATAGCATCCACAAATCTCTGACGGGAGCTGAGGATAGAAGTTGTCTGTGATAACAGCATGGATTATTTCCAAAACAGAGCAAGGTAAAGGGTAGTAGAGAGTCAGATTAGACAGACTAGACAGGTGTGTGTGTCAAGGTTATTATAGTAAACTAAAACTGAAACTAAAATTAAAACTAATCATGAAAAAACGATTTAGCAAATAATTAATAAACCCGTTTGAAAAAACAGAATT
The DNA here is from genome assembly GCA_003317085.1 of Hucho hucho. Lineage (NCBI taxonomy): Eukaryota > Metazoa > Chordata > Actinopteri > Salmoniformes > Salmonidae > Hucho > Hucho hucho. Next base: position 117,144 of record QNTS01000753.1, on the reverse strand, counting down.
ATACTGAAACTATTATCTTTGACTCCAAAATGAACTAAAATAAAATAAAAACCACATGAATTATGTTTTTGGGGGGTTGTGGGGGGGCAAAAATCACTGGTTGAATCAACGTTGTTTCTATGTCATGTGGAATAGACATTGAATTCACATCTTTGCCCATTCTTTTTTATTTTCCAGTGGGGTTTTAAAGCTTCTGAATCTGGTGGGTCACATTGAAATTAACTTTATAATTTAAAGGTAGACTCAGTGAGATGACGTTGCCATGAGCAGCACGGCAGATATTGGGCTCGTTTGAGTGGTAAGGCTAAAGCAAACGACTATAGACGAAAGTGGAGGAGTGAAGTCGCGGGAGGTGCATCTGAGACAGCTGAAAGTCGCACACTAATGTGGATTTGCAACAGCAAGGCTCAGATCAACATGGCAGTGTTGCAATTGTTTATAAAAGTTTTTCTTTATAATGTCGAAATTAACATGAATCTTACCACCATATCACAGACTCAAAATCTCATAGTACAATATTTTGTGTGTACATTGTACAATCTCTTAGTGAGATAGAGCCTCAAATATCACATTTATTTGTATATTTCCACTGTACCCATAAATCGCGGCCAATTGGATCCTGTTTCAGTCATATCTTTGGTCCAGTTCGCATGGGTCAAATCAAATCAAATCAAAGTTTATTTGTCACATGCACCGAATACAACAGGTGTACACCTTACAGTGAAGTGCTTACATACAAGCCCTTAACCAACAATGCAGTTTTATGAAAATACCTAAAAAGAAAAGTCTGAGATAACAAAAACAAATAATTAAAGAGCAGCAGTAAATAACAATAGCGGGGCAATATACAGCGGGTACCGGCACAGAGTCAATGTGCGGTGGCAGCGGTGTCGAGGTAATTGAGGTAATATGAACATGTAGGTATAGTTATTAAAGTGAGATTGTACCAGGCGGTGTCAGAGGAAGGCCCTAAAAATTGTCAAAGACTCCAGCCACCATAGTCATAGACTGTTCACTCTGCTACCGCACGGCAAGCGGTACCGGAGCACCATGTCCAGGGCCAAGAGGCTTATAAACAGCTTCTACCCCCAAGCCACAAGACTCCTGAACAGCTAATCAAATGGCTACCCAGACTATTTGCATTGCCCCCCCTTCTACGTTGCTGCTACTCTCTGTTATTGAGGTCCTGGATGGCAGGAAGCTTAGCCCCGGTGATGTACTGGGCCGTATGCACTACCCTCTGTTGTGCCTTGTGGTCGGAGGCCGAGCAGTTGCCATACCAGGTAGTGATGCAACCCGTCAGGATGCTCTCGATGGTGCAGCTGTTAAACCTTTTGAGGATCTGAGGACCCATGCCAAATCTTTTCAGTCTCCTGAGGGGGAATAGGTTTTGTCGTGCCCTCTTTATGACTGTCTTGGTATGCTTGGACCATGTTAGTTTGTTGGTGATGTGGACGCCAAGGAACTTGAAGCTCTCAACCTGCTCCGCTACAGCCCCGTCGATGAGAATGGGGGCGTGCTCGGTCCTCCTTTTCCTGTAGTCCAAAATCATCTCCTTTGTCTTGATCACGTTGAGGGAGAGGTTGTTGTCCTTGCACTACACGGCCAGGTCTCTGACCTCCTCCCTATAGGCTGTCTCATCGTTGTCGGTGATCAGGCCTACCACTGTTGTGTCATAAGCAAACTTAATGATGGTGTTAGAGTCATGCCTGGCCGTGCAGTCATGAGTGAACAGCGAGTACAGGAAGGGTCTGTGCACGCACCCCTGAGGCGCCCCCGTGTTGAGGATCAGGGTGTGTTGTTATCTATCCTTACCACCTGGGGGCGGCCCGTCAGGAAGTCCAGGATCCAGTTGCAGAGGGAGGTGTTTAGTTTGAGGGCACTATGGTGTTGAACACTGAGCTGTAGTCAATGAATAGCATTCTCACATAGGTGTTCCTCAAATGTCATTGAAGATACTTGCCAGTTGGTCAGCGCATGCTCGGAGTACACGTCCTGGTAATCCGTCTTGCCCTGCGGCCATGTGAATGTTGACCTGCTTAAAGGTCTTACTCACATCGGCTGCGGAGAGCGTGATCACACAGTCTGCCGGAATAGCTGATGCTCTCATGCATGTTTCAGTGTTACTAGCCTCGAAGCGAGCATAGAAGTTATTTAGCTCGTCTGGTAGGCTTGTGTCACTGGGCAGCTCTCGGCTGTGCTTCCCTTTGTAGTCTGTAATAGTTTGCAAGCCCTGCCACATCCAACGAGCGTCAGAGCCGGTGTAGTACAATGTGATCTTTGTCCTGTATTGACGCTTTGCCTGTTTGATGGTTCGTCAGAGGATATTTTATAAGCTTCCGGGTTAGAGTCCCGCTCCTTGAAAGAGGCAGCTCTACCCTTTAGCTCAGTGCGAATGTTGCCTGTAATCCATGGCTCCTGGTTGGGGTATGTACGTACAGTCACTATGGGGACAACATCCTCGATGCACTTATTGATAAAGCCAGTGACTGATGTGGTGTACTCCTCAATGCCATCGGAAGAACATATTCCAGTCTGTGCTAGCAAAACAGTCCTGTAGATTAATATCTGCTTAATCTGACCACTTCTTTATAGACCGAGTCATTGGTGCTTCCTGCTCTCATTTTTGCTTGTATACAGGAATCAGGAGGATAGAATTATGGTCAGATTTGCCAAATAGAGGGCGAGGGAGAGCTTTGTACGCGTCTCTGTGTGTGGAGTAAAGGTGGTCTAGAATTTTTCTTCCTTATATATCGTGCACCAGCTGTTGTTTACAAATATGCATAGGCCCCTGCCCTGTAGCGAAGGCTGCTGTTCTATCCTGCCGATAGAGTGTATAACCCGCCAGCTTTATGTTCTTAATGTCGTCGTTCAGCCACGACTCGTAAAACATAAGATATGACCGTTTTTAATGTCTCATTGGTAGGATATACATTTCAGTTCGTCCAATTTATTTCCAGCAAAGGCAGATTAGCCACTCGTCGCCTGATCCTCACAAGGCACCCTGATCTTTTTCCGCAAAATCTCAGTTTCCTTCTCCACCGAATGATGGGGATCTGGACCTGGTCGGTTGTCTGTAGTATATCCCTCCCGTCCGACTCATTGAAGAAATACTCTTTGTCTAATCTGAGGTGAATAATCGAGTTCTGATGTCCAGAAGCTCTTTTGGTTATAAAATTATGTACAAAACAAGTTACGAACAACGCGAAAAAACAAACAAAATGGCATGGTTGGTTAAGAGCAGATAAGACAGCAGCCAAACCCCCCCTTATGATTGGTTGACAATAGAGCCTCCCAATATGCAGGTGACAGCTGCAGGATGAAGTTGGTGAAGAGCAACTGCAGAAACTTGCGGTCGACTGCAGTCAAAACTTCATGACCATTGATCACATGGTTTTTGTAAAGTTCATGCAGTTGACATGTAGGTGCAAGTCAGACAATTTTTTTGCCCCAGAATGCAACACACTTTGAAGGACTTGACAAAATTGATCTGCTTGAACGAGCGCATTGAGATGAGCACAATGCAAAACTTTGCTCTCATACAGTCATACGGAGTATCTGCGAGTGTATACGGGTGTGCTTCACACTGCAACAATGTGGTAGCTATGGGTCCAAAACGTTGCTGGTTGTTGCGGAAATTGACCCAGCACCACTACTGTTTACTTTGTACATCTACTTTGTACACTACTGTTTACTTTACTGAGTCTACCTTTACACCTAACCTAACCTATGAGCTGACCCATCATTTTATGCATTACTGCCCCACAGTGGCAAGAACTGACATCCCCAAAAACACATAAATGGCTCAAACTACAACTGAAACTAAGTAATATAAATATTTTATATAAATGTTTTTATAAAACTTTAAATAAATAAAAACTATTAAAGTGGATCTGAAAACTAACTGAAAATTAACCACATTTCAAATAACATTCTTAAAACTAATAGAAATGAAAACGAATATTAAAACACTAAACAATAATAACCTTGGTGTGTGTGTGTGTGTGTGTGTGTGTGTGTGTGTGTGTGTGTGTGTGTGTGTGTGTGTGTGTGTGTGTGTGTGTGTGTGTGTGTGTGTGTGTGTGTGTGTGTGTGTGTGTGTGTGTGTGTGTGTGTGTGTGTGTGTGTGTGTGTGTGTGTGTGTGTGTGTGTGTGTGTGTGTGTGGGTGGGTGGGGGTCTGTGTAGATGTATACAAATTGATCCAGCATGATTTTTGTATGGATAACCAATGGAAATATACACAGTGTAAATGAGGTGGAAAACAACTAGCATCTCAGATCTCAACCTCCAAACACAGTACAAATACAATGATTGCCATTGAAATTGATATTTGCACAACTATCAAACCTATTTTGGACAGTTTTTATAACTAACAAAGTGATAATTAAATGTATATCATGTAAATAGTAAATACATTGTCCCTATCCCTTTGTTACACCCTGAGAGCTTTCCTATGGGTTAATTCATGTAACTCTGTGAAATTGTATGTGGCGGTAAAAATGTTGCATGATGGCAATGATAAATAAGAAAACAACTAGAGTTATAATACAAAAATGAACAGTTAATTATCCATATTATGAACCGAATATTTTTGATTGAGTTAAAACATTTGCATTGTTGAGAATTTCCGCTAACATTTAGCATAACAATTTTTCATCTTGCACAATATTATCACAATAACTTAAAATACTATTTATAAGAGTAACGTTGATGGAAAAGCTTAAACTTACCTGCACCACAAACTAGCCAACCCAACCACTTTGACAAGCGACTGGCCCCCTCAATGCCAAAAAAGTGGGACTTTATAAACACCACCTCTTTAAATGTCTGTGACTGTGGCCTTAGAATGGGACACACACACACACACACACATACATACACACAAACACATACACACACACACACACTCCACTCAAACTCTGAGCCAGTGTGTTCCCGATGTCACCCATAATATTGATAGTAAATACCGTCACTTGATAACCTCGGACCAGTCTGACTGTCTCACTATCCCGACCGCCATCTTATCATCATATTTATTGGCTATGTTTGGAATCAACAAAGGATAGGAAACACATATTCATTGGCTATTTTTGGATGTTTGGAATAACCACCGGATTATACTGGGCCAGGGGCGCAACTTTCACTGGGGAGGGGGGACCTGACCCCCCCCCCCACACACACACACACTGAAATTGCATTTCTGTCCCCCCCAGTTTTATCATTGCACTGTGATAGCGTTATTGGTGTGCTTTACGACCATGCACACGCCTCAGAGCGGTCAGATAGGCTGTTTGGAAGTTTCAGATGCCTGGATTTAGGACCACGTGGATACCACAGAGCATGCGAACAGAGGCAGCTGTTGTCGGTGTGTGTTGTGCTTTTTCTCAGAGTTGTAAAAGCAAGCAGAGAAGAAATTGGCTACTCTTTATTTGACTGATGTAGCTGGCAAGGTAACTGCTGTTTGACATAACAGAAAAAAAGCATTTATTCCCAGTGCTGAGCTATTAGTCTAACTGACATGTAACATTAGCTAATGTTTCAGGTAGCAGTATCTAACAGCTGCTGTGTGTATGGAAATGTTTTGTAGCCTTTGCTTTGTCCCGTTTCAACAGAAGTAAACTTGGCTCATTTTTGCCAGTTGAGCTAGCGAAAAGTTGGCTAACGTTAGCTATTATTTTTTCTTTATTACTAGACAAATAAAACGATGAAACCAGCGACCAAATTATTGAAGACTGATGTTCTGAAGTTTTTTTGACACCGCAATGTGAGTTTTTATTAGAGTCAGTATAGCAATGTTGTACTGAAAAAATAAAGAGAGTGAGGACATATGATGACACAATTATGGCATTGTTTGCATGACAGACCATCTGTGGGCTATCACAGGGGTCAAACACACCTTATCTGTGGCAATCTCGAAGAAGAGATTGATGTCCTAGGATCACTGAGGCAAGGAGAGCCGATGAAACGTGAATCAACTAAATGAATGTCACTGTGTGAATTAAATGGTCATGTTTGTATTGTTTGAAGAGTTCATAGGTAAAACAATTGTAAAATGTAAGTACGATGGATTTATTGTTACAGAGAAACTGTTTTATTTTGTTCGTCGGACGGAAAATAGTTAGAAGAGGAGCAACACAGGGGTGCACCCGTACAATTTAGATAAACATTGTGATGATTAGATCCAAGAATGTATGCGTTATTTTCATGCCTTTGTTTTAATGTTTTGGGCCATGCAAAGGGATTTTAATTAGACGATGGGAGATACTGGGATTTGGCGCTCTTGGAAGAATAAAAGCTGGGTTTAAACGTTGATCATGGAGTCATTGATAAACCGTGAATTTTCTATGCGGTTAAAAGACCTAGGATATTTTATATTCTTTTCATCGTGAAGATTTCTGGTATGTACCATTTGTTAATTGTATTCTGTAATTGAAACCGTAATAAATCGTATTATTTTTAAATGGATACGAACTGTATTCCTCACATTTCTGTGTAATATTCCTTGAATTATTATTTGGTGAAATGTTTAATGGTAAATGTTATTCACAATTTACATAGCATATATTCTGGGTCTCTAACTGTGCATCTCTGAGCTAAGGTTAACTCAGTCATATATTAGCTCTTTGTTCATTAGCCTCTTAATAATTGCATAATGATAAACCTAGACACGTGCATCTTATAGCATTCTGAGTGGTGACGCAAGGCTCGCAACTTTGACTATACCCACTCGATACAATTATGGGCCTATAGCCTTCGAATAATAATGGAGTCAGATATACATCATATTTTAGGGTCTCAGACCCTCTACACTAATTCTCTGTCATCCTCAGATTAAGTGAAGTTTCACTATTCTACAATGCAACGTTATTGATCTGTCAGTTTCCCTGGCTAATTCCCTACTTTTCACACTGACACGGTATAAACAACTATACAGGCTTCACCATCATGGCGCACAGTCAGTGCACAACACTATACTCATCATGTCTTAGCAGAATCAGATGGTGACAGGTGTCCCAGCAGGGTCAGACAGCCAGGGAAGACCAGTCTACGGAGCTGAGGTGAATTTTGCAGTATATTATAACAATCAGTGAATGGATACAAAATTCCATCTTGAGTTGATTGGTAGGCTACAGTCTGTGATTTGGGAATAATGGTCATTTCAAATATTGAACCATTGATTCTATTCTTGGTGTCACGTCCAGGCCTGAGTTTACAGGCTGGCGTGTTTAGTTTAGTTTTTGGTGTAGGGTTTTTTGGTTCTAGGTGTGAATTTCTATGTTGGGTTAATGGTTCCCAATTAGAGGCAGCTGAGTGTCGTTACCTCTAATTGGGAACCATATATATGTTTGTGGTTTTGCACTAGGGTTTTGTGGGTTATTGTTTGATGTTTGATTCATGGCTTAAGTGTTTAGTCCATGTTATGTGCCGTAGTTTCGCTCTTTGTTTGTTTTGTTTATTATTTTCCCAGTTGCGTTCATAAATAAAGTATGTATACTGGATACCTCGCTGCGCCTTGGTCCGTCCCTATAGAAGATCGTGACACTTGGTATACATTTATACATTATATTCCAAGGTAATTCTTTGTCATGCCTCATCTGAGCAGGATCAGATGGTGACAGGGGTCTCAGCAGGTTCAGGCAACCAAGGAGGTGAACTTTTACAGATGCAACACTTTATTCTATCTGTGCAGAATAAAGTAGACAAGTGGACAAGGCAGAAGCTTCAAAGTTTGAAACTACTGTATTCTAAGGAAGTCTGACAAACCTCTAAAGTTGATTTCCAAACTGTATCAAGGGTTGAAAGAGGCTTTTCCCGAAGACACAAAACATGTAAAACAGAAATGTGAGGAAGACCTGGGAGACACTATTGATGATGAATGGATACAGACACAGTGGTTCTTCATTTACAAGTTGCGAGCTTACACTGCGGGACTTAGAGGTACCCAGTGTCACGGCTTCATTGCTCCAGATCACCGCAAGGGGGAGTTAGAGCACTCATTATGCATTTGGGTCCCAATGTTTTCATATGACCAATCATATCGAGGGGTTCCAATGACGAATTTGACGCGAGCCACCCGTCCCTGGTGACTTTCTTCAGCAAAGATGGCTGACAAAACATTATGATGGAAGCAAATGTAAGTAGTTATAACGTCATAACGAGTCAAGCAAAAAAAAATACAATTGACAGGAATATGTTAGTTAATGTAGAGACAAACGTTTGTGCATATTATTTTGTCATAAAGTTAATTTATGGAAATCGCTATTTAGCTAACATTAGCCAGCTAACTAGCTAGTGTTATGACATGAGAATGAATTTGTAATTCGTGTTGTTTAATGTTTTTTAGGGACTCCTGAGAAAACCAGCAAACCAGGCTGTCGTCTTGTGAAACAGTGGATGTAAAGAATCTAGCTAGCTAAAGCATTTACTGCAAATTGAATGTACAATTGTGTTAGCTTGCCGTGTTTATATTTGCCATGTAATACAGCTGAAGTAACATAGCTAGCTAACAATTTATTTGCTTATTGTGTAGTGGAGGATAAAAATAACTATACCTAGCTTCACATTGAAATGATGGTGTCCTTTGGGCAAATCAGATGTCAATGTAGCCTGCATAAACCCAACCTCACTCTGGATTTCCTTTAAGTTAAAGGAGTTACTTTCAACTATTCAATGTTATTTAGTTAGTCTACACAAATGAGTATGGACGCTGATCAATGTCTGAATGTGCTGACATGATAGCTCATCAGAATTGAACACAGCTTGTTTCCAAAGCTAAGCAGTGTAGTACATACAGGTAGGCATCTGGATGGTAGACTTGTTATCACTGTGTGTTGCCCTGCATATACAAGTAGGAGTCCATGTCTAGTCAAACTCAACATAATTTCAACCACCAAATATATATGGGATTTTCAATGTGAGAAAAGAGGGATAACTCACATCATTCTTAAAGATACGTAGAGGGACGAGTCTTGTTCCTCATAGGCCATGGCATTGCATTGGAGAGAGATAGACCTAAATTTAAATGGAATTCACACAAATCCTGTTTTTACACCTCCACATGACTTACCACATCGAGCGAGAGATCTGTAGCTACTGACATGTTCCTCAAGTCCTCTAGTCCGTCAGTTTTTGACAAGTCAGCAATTTTTTCATATACTTGCAATGCATCACAATATATGGCACAGAAAAGAGCAGGAACTGTGACAATACATTTTTCAAAGTGAATCTGAAAGGCAGGGGTTCTACTTAAGGCCCCATATCACTGTTGAACACCCCTCAGCCCATCTTAAATCTGTAATCTACATGTAGCCTCTGTCAGTGATCTCACACACAGAACAACATACAATTGTCACCTGATATTGTAGATAAACCCTGGAGGAAAAATTAACAAACATGTTCTCTGAGCCTACCCCACAATTGTTTTACTGACTATGGGTTGTTGAGGTTTGTGTTATTATAAATAAATAGTTACAATTTGGTTTGAGAGATATTCAATTAGACATTAATTTCCTAGTGATTATATAAACAGATCATTCTGCATTCTTTAGATAATTCATAATTTGTCTGGAAACAACATATAATATATATTATTACACTTTTGTCATAGAACACAATCATTAATTTACAGGGATTCAAACAGCACTTCTACAACCCAAAGGCTTAATAAGTAAATAATACAATTAGATCAAATTGATCCCATCTTACCCGGGGAGAGGTATTCCAGATGTGGCGAAGTGCCAGAACGTTCAAATGACTCAGAAGGCGCAAGTCTGTGATCAACGACCATAACGGACAAGGGTAGAAACACCCACCCCTGGGGTACCCCTCTTCAACTTTTACATCATGCAATGACCTACAGTCAGTTAATAGTCTTTCGATCCTAGATCAGCGCCCAGGGGCATCTTTTCAATAGCCTGGGGCTCATGAAATGGTAACACCCACCTCGACCACTTTGTTCTTCCCACCCCCATAGCCATCCATGGATGAGGACAAGATAAACCTCTGTCCAGGGGTACACAGTTTTATCATCCATCCACATCTGGCTGACTCAGGGGGATATCCCATCACAGATCATCCCCTCCCTAACACCCATCCCGCCCTCCAAGGGGCCATAGGTTGGGCCCCTACACAACAGACTTACAACTAAGTGACAAGAAAATAGGCCAACAATGTGCTAGTTTTAGTCAATGGGGAGGTTAGATTGAGAAATGGGGGTAAAGTAAATAAATAAGTACGCAATGATGCTATAGGTGTGATTGAGGTGTAAACCTTGTGTGTGCCAGTTTCCCCTCAAAGGTTGGTATTTATACATTTTGAACTTAGCATTTTATCGATTGCTATTTGAATGCACAGAGATACTGTGACCAGATCCTGACGATTTCCTTATATGAACTTTAACTCAGTAAAATCGTTTGAAATTGTTGCATCATAATTGTTGCATATATTGCATGACATGTCTCCTTTTCTGACATGACTGGTTAATTCCCGCTGCACATTTGATCGATTGCTCATTCAAAAGCCAAGCACGCTCAAAAGTAAATTGACCGGTAGCAAAAGATCTGACACTAGGTATGTTACAGTATTGCTGTGCGGTAGGAGCTCAACATCATAGCCTATTTAATCTCAGAGGCACCCACAATCAAATACTGATGAACAAAATATTGAACAGCAATTAGAATTTGCATAGAAGTGTGGGCTGAAGCGTTTACTTTTAAATTGTTCAATAGACAGTCTTTCAGAATGCACTACCGGTGTTTGGCATTCGTTATATGCGAATGAATTTAATACGTGTAATAGTCACTGCAAAAGATTAACACATTCTTCCCACATGTCTACAGATGTAGTTTATTTTAGAAACTGCCATGCCTCAGTTCCAACATCTCCAAATCATACAGCAAATGAGGGCTTTTCCGTTACCACTAGAGTTGAATGGAGGATGATTTTCATTCAGGGTTATGACTCTTGTTCATGAGCAAACAAATATAGTATGGCTCTGATGTATCAAAGAAAACGTGTATACGTTGTGTGCGACTGTTTGATAAATCCCAATAATTTGTTGCACATGCAAATCCTAGAATCTCCACATAGTACAGAATTTAGTAAGAAATATACACTCGGTCGAAAAATGAGGAACCAAGGGTCGTGAACGAACGCTACAACCCCGCCTGGAAAACACCCTCCAATACATTTTTATGCTAACAAAAACGCCCCTCGTTTGCTGTATCGTAGGTGTGGAAATGTTGGAACTGGGCAATGTCAGTTTCCTAAAATAAAGCGCAAACGCTAATTTTAGCTAATTTCTGTAGAGGTGTGGGCAGAATGTATTAATCTTTTGAAGTGACTCTTCAAACTGAAAATTCATGCCACTTATAGCAAGTGCCAAATACTGGCTGCGCATTCTGTAAGATTGATTGTCTATATGAATATATCCGCAGTGCTTAGTTTGAGCCACCTCTCGATTTTGGAACGTTTTGTTCCGGAACCTATTTGTCAGGATCAGTACCTCTCTTGGCATGAAAAATAATTGTCACTGTTTGCAATGTAAAAAGTGTAATAAAATCAATCAGAGTTAATTAAAGTTGCCTTCTCTGTAATTCTCCTGCCCCCTAAAAAACGTAATGTGTAAACGTGCCGGTGGGCCGGTGTTCGCACGAAAATCTCCCCCCTGCCAGAATCCCCCTTATAATTTCCTTAATTTTGTGGCTAAGGTCAAATCCTTTCTGTGGCACACATCAGAGTCAAATACTTTCTATTGAACAAACTTCACGTCAGGATAGGCAACCGAAATTAATAATACATGTATATGTGTTATATTAAACATAGAGGAGGGAGTAAAATGTTGGCAAGCAATAAACATTTCAGAACAACTATGGCTGAATTATTATCCTTACACTTTCAAATATACTAGTCGAATAAGACATGGGAGAGATTACGAATTTTGTCCAAGAGATTTATTTATAGACTAATACAAAATCAGTAGCGGGTTTAAGTACGGGCGACATGGGCAGCCACCCAGGGCGGCATCTTACCCGGGGCGAAACCGGGCGCCATACAAGCTAGAACAGCCACATACACTTGAAACAAATAGCCAAACCGAAAACTGCTGACAAAAATGCGTCCTGCTTCTAAGATCAGTGGAATGTATGCTAAACTGACAACGGAGTGAAGAGCAGAAATCTCAACTAGCGAGCAAGTCGCAGCAATGAAGAACGCGAAGGGGGGAGAATTCTGGCAGCAGGGAGATTTTCGGCACAACACCCGTGGGTGTTTATGGTTTGCGCAACATTGTAGCCTGTATAGACCAAAGCCTGGCCATTGCTGTGGTTAGAGAGAGAAGCGCGCCTGTATCTCTCACATAACTAGAATGAGATTCACTTTCTATGATCTCTCTCCCTCTCTCTGCTCTGATAGACATGCTCCTGCAATTTTTATCTCTCTAGCGTTGCACATTTATTTATTTTAGAATCATACACTATTGGAAAAAGGGTGCTATTTAGAACCAACAAGGCTTCTTCGGCTGTCCCCATAGGAGATCCCATTTTGGTTCCAGGTAGAACCCTTTCCACAGATGGTTCTAAATGGAACCCAAAAGAGTTCTACCTGGAACCAAAGAGGGTTCTACCTGGAACCTAAAAGGGTTATCCTATGGGGACAGCCGCAGAACCCTTTTGGAACCCTTTTTTCTGAGTGTAGCCGCAGGAAGGGTGCTGGAGGTGCCGCATCACCCCTGAAAAATGTTAATACATTTGCCAAAGTTGTAGAATTACTGCTCTCTGTTGAGAAATAAATTAAATAATTTAGAATACTACACCATGAGTAAGCCTATAATTTAGCCACAGAGGATCAATCGATTATTTTAAACAGCCTAGCTACAGATTGTGTGTAGCCCAATCACAAGGTATACCTACAGTCTGGAACGCGCGGCAAATCTGAATGGACAGCAATATATTATCAACATATGTGTTAAACTTTCAAATAGGCCTACTGAGCGAAAACCATGGTTTTACAAAGTAAAACAATGCGTTACAAAGTTAAACAAGAAAGTTAGGCTTTTGGCACGAGCGCATCGTCCATCGCGGGTGATTGAGCTGAGCATCCTTGGGTGAGCCAGTGAAACTGGAAAGCTTTTTTAGGACTATAATTTCCTCCTCATATTGTACAATATGTGTGTCTCCACACACCTATGCCTAGGCTATTGGTGGATTCAAGACAAGGTCGTTTTTTATTGATCTCAGATTCTCAATTTGTGAGATATTACAAAATATTCTTCTAAAATGTCCTGTCATCTAAAATGATGTAGAATTGCATGTGTGCATCTTCTGCAAGGGCTTATTCTCAACTGCTCTATGCCAGCACGCAAAAGCGATGATATGCATGCAATGCTCTGTTATAAAGGAAATTTCTTTCCCACTTCATGCGTTCTGGCACCTCAGAACCCCCCAGGTCAGTCCCCTCTCGGCTCACTTTTTGTTCCGGCACCTCCCAATTTACAAATTAAGCGCGGAATATCCGAACAATTTAAAAGTAGGCTAAATGCCTACAGCCCACACTTCTATGCAACATATGAATTGCTGTTCAATATTTTGTTTATCAATACATGATTGTGTTTATATCTCCTGCCTTGGTTTAGGCTCTGAGATTAAATAGGCTATGATGTTGAGCTCCTACCGCACAGCAATATTGTAGCCTAACCATACTGTCAAATATTTTAAATAAACTATGTCTATTTAATTTTGAGCATGGTTGGCTATTTGCAACCTTGTCTCAGAGCCGTTCGTATTATCCTGTATGTAATCCCAAGACACTCCATTTAGTTTCATATAATATGTTACGTTTTGTATGGTATGTACAATTACCAACCTTTGTGGGACAACTGGTGCAAACACTGTTCAGTCTTTTTTGTGAGCACACACATTTGATAAATGATGCCCCTGGTTAGGGGTGTCTTTATGACAAGAAAAAGTTAACTGAAATGTGGAGTAAAGTGAAAAGAAGGTATGGCTTGTGGAGAATAAACTGACATGAATAAATGATTGAGAAATTGTTCTACCTGTTATTACAGTGACTGAATTACTTCATTAAAACATCTCATAACATATTGATTTCATAACATGTCATCATCATTGGACCGACCCTTGAAATAGTGTAATTAGGCAGTGTAGAAGTCTTCATTGATGTGTTGCATTCCATTTATTTCCAGCAAAGACGTATGGACATTTGATGAAATAGCCACAGAGTAGAGGATTTGAAATAAACATTTATGAAAATGGTGATGATTGAAGCTACTGATATTGTTCACAGGACCATAATTTGCCACGCAAGTTGTAATGCAATTAGACTTTAGGTTTAAAAACATGACAGAGACGTTGCTCTGCGTTAGAGAGAAACGTGGGTTTTGATGAGCGCACTAGTGGAAACAAGATTGATGTGTTATCACTCTTGATGAAAAATGTTAGTTGGCTGCCTGTACCATACATGTGGTGCTTCCTCCAAAGGACACTATCTGGCCCAGAGAGACGGTGTGAGGAGAGGATGTGTGTGTGTGTGTGTGTGTGTGTGTGTCTCACAATACCAGGGGTCTACACACTCAACTCGGACCATGTGGAGACCATGCTTGTTTCCATTTTACAATTGGAATAGAAAAAAATGCAAGATACAGTATATGTTCCAAAATTGCCGTTTGAATGTAATATACTACAGTACTATACATTACAGTACATTAGGCAATGCCTTTGCACTACTCATTAAAATGTACTGAACATAACATTTCCATAATTTTGAAGACATCTTTCACAATCCTTAATGCAAAAAATAAATGTATTGTTCATATATAATTACATCATAGGTCTACTGTAATCAAAAAGACCCCATCAAAAAGTCCCCAGCGACGTGTATGTAATTTATAATTTCTAAAACTACAGAACTACAGAACAACAATCTTTATATAATCTATATACAAATGTAAAATATTGACGGACTGAGTTTGATATGCTAGTTTGATTTGCTGATTCCTTTCATGACTATAAGGAGGTAAACTTTTCCCCAGGCGCCGAAGACGTGGATGTCGATTAAGGCAGCCCCCCGCACCTCTCTGATTCAGAGGGGTTGGGTTAAATGCGGAAGATACATTTCAGTTGAAGGAATTGAGTTGTACAACTGACTAGGTATCCCACTTGCCCTTTCCCTTTAAACATACATGATTACTAGTGGGTGATGGATTTCATCCATAAAAAAAGAGGGGACCAAACAGCAGAGGGCAGTACTGTATTGCAAATACCAATACTTTACATTGTCACTAGCAACTGGATGGATACACACAAACGACAGCTAGGGTGGTGTGTTCATGACATGTTGGAAACTTGAGCTTCCGAGTGGGAAAAATCAATTTGAACGGCCCACTAACTCATAATTACTTCTCCGACATGCTGAACTCTGACTTCATCTACTAAGGAAATTACTTTGACGACATCATTTTCATCAGTTAAATACAACAACAAAAGGTTATTTATAAAAAAACAACAACATTTATTTACATGATTATTGAACACTAATTTGTTCACGAGCATATTAGCTGTACTTTCGTTTATGGTTGACTTCGCTAGTTTGCGTAGATACGTCAACCACTCTGACGTAGCTAGAGTTCAAACAAATGAATACACCCAATATGTTGCTACCAGTTTAGAAGATGGATTTCCAAACATTCTGACTGATTTATAATTATATAGAGCAATATTTCCATTGTGTAACTTTCAGCAATCAAAACACAGCAGAGTTACTTGAAGGAAGGAAGGCAAGAAGGATTCATGTTCAAATAATTTGATCTGGGACCCAATTTAGCTGTTCGGGGTCGTTTTTGTATTGTTGAAACAAAACAGACACAGTTAACTTGACAATGATGACAAAAGACATTCAAGCCAGTGAAAATGGATGGAAAACTGTTATAAATCAATGCTCAGTGTTGCAGCTTTTGTCCTAAATATTATTAGGTTTTGCAGAAATGATATGAAGTGAAGTGTCACTACTTTATAATATTTTTGGAATAAAAACACATTATTCGTGAGTCGTGAGTCTGTACGATTTCAGCATGTACTCATCTGACACAGGGGAATGTGGTGTTCAGCATCTCTCTCTCCTCCCCTCTTTTCTCTCTCTCTCTCTCTCTCTCTCTCTCTCTCTCTCTCTCTCTCTCTCTCTCTCTCTCTCTCTCTCTCTCTCCAACCACCCAGTTCCATTTCCTGGAACACAGAAAGATTGCTGTTCGGTCACTAGGTCATAGTGAACTCTGATATCCTCCCGGATCACAATGCGCTAATGCAACCCTGATTAACTTTGAACCTTGAACCCCAACCTCAGTAAGAGGATGGAATCAATGACGCATTGTGGGCCATACCAAAGGCCACTGGCTGATGGGTCAATGTGGTGATGGCATGAGCATCACATCATCACTTGACATTTGTCTCATCCTTTTGTCCCTCTATCTATCTCTATATCCATCTCCCCACTCCAACTCTCTTTCTATACTCTTCTTTACACACACAGTGTCTCTTGAAATTGTCCCTAGCCATGTCATACATACAACAACATATACATCCCACTGGGCACAGATGTCAATTCAACATCTATTCCACGTTGGTTCAATGTAATTTAGTTGAAATGATGTGTAAACAACGTTGATTCAGTGTGTGCCCAGTGGGATGAGTACACAAATTCAATCACTGGAATAGGACTTTGAAATAGGAAAAGGAAAAAACAAATGCATCTTGTCTAATGAAAGAAGGATGAAAAGACAAGAAGGGATGAAAAATGAGAGAACAATAATGGGTGTTGGGGTACAAAATGAACAGAGGAACAGAACAGGAAGAGGAAGCTGTAATCAATGCTAATACATTTTGTTTTATAGCTGCAGCCAAGCTTCAATCTATTGTTCCGTGTATAGATTCTGAGGTTAGAAACACTGCCTTGAAGCGGAAAGGTGATTCTTGTAAGTATTGTGTCAAAATGGTGAGGAATAAAAGGGAGGGGACGGGATGTTAGTCTTCTCTGTATAACAATCACCTCATGGTCAAAGAGTAAGGCAAAAAGGACAGTGAAATATAACAATAAAGAGTATAATATATGCTGTATTTTCTTTATACGTACTCTACAACAATGTGTATACGTACAGGTAACTGCCAAAATAAAGGAAACACCAACATAGTGTCTTAATAATAGGGCGTTGACTGCCAGAACAGCGTCAATGCACCTTGGCATAGATTCTACAAGTTTCTGTTTTGTTGATGGTGGTGGAAAACGCTGTCTCTGGCGCCGCTCCAGAATCTCACATATGTGTTCAATTGGGTTGAGATTTAGTGACTGAGACGGCCATGGCATATTGTGAAACATAAGCAAGTTGAGCAGTCTTTTTCACTGAAGCTCCTGCCAAACGTGCCCCAACAATCACCCCTCTTTCAAAGTCACTCAGATCTCTTCTTCTAGCCACGTTATCCAAAATAATGGGCAACTGGGCCTGCCTAGCATTTTTTACATGACCCTAAGCATGATGGGATGTTAATTCCACACCTGTGTGGAAGCTCCTGCTTTCAATATACTTTCATATTTCAATATACTTTGTATCCCTCATTTACTTATGTTTCCTTTATTTTGGCAACTACCTGAATACAGTGCATTCAGAAAGTATTCAGACCCCTTGACATTTATAAAAAATAAAATAAATAACAGATATACATTATTTACATAAGTATTTAGACCCTTTGTTATGAGACATGAAATTGAGCTCAGGTTTATCCTGTTTCCATTGATCATCCTTGAGATGTTTCTACAACTTGATTGGAGTCCACCTGTGGTAAATTCAACCAAACTGAGCAATCGGGGGAGAAGGGCCTTGGTCAGGGAGATTACCAAGTGTCACGTGTGCTCCCTCTCCGGCCTCTAGATCACTCCCTTTGGTTCCTTCCCCAGGCATTATTGTTTCTGTTTCAGTTTCCTGTCATTAAATTATACACTCCTTGAACTTGCTTCCCGACTCCCAGCACTCTGACAGAGCTCTAGAGTTCCTCTGAGGAGATGGGAGAACTTTTCAGAAGGACAACCATCTCTGCAGCACTCCACCAATCAGGCCTTTATGGTAGAGTGGCCAGATGGAAGCCACTCCACAGTAAAAGGCACATGACAGCCCACTTGGAGCCACCTAAAGACTCTCAGATCATGAGAAACAAGATTAAACTCTTTGGCCTGAATGCCAAGCGTCACGTCTGGAGGAAATATTTACGGTGAAGAATGTTGGTGGCAGCATCATGCTGTGGGGATTTTTTCAGTGGCAGGTAGGGAAAGATCGAGGGAAAGATAAATGAAGCAAAGAGAGATCCTTGATGAAAGTCTGCTCCAGAGCGCTAAGGACGTCAGACTGGGGTGAAGATTCACCTTCCAACAGGACAACGACCCTAAGCACACAGCCAAGACAATGCAGGAGTGGCTTCGGAACAAGTCTCTGAATGTCTTTGAGTGACCCAGCCAGAGCCCGGACTTGAACCCGATCGAACATCTCTGAAAATAGCTGTGCAGCAACCCTCCTTGAGAGGATCTGCAGAGAAGACTGGGAGAAACTCCCCAAATACAGGTGTGCCAAGCTTGTAACGTCATACCCAAGAAGACTCGATGCTGTAGTCGCTGTCAAAAGTGCTTCAATAAAGTACTGAGTAAAGGGTCTGAATACTTATGTAAATGTGATATTTCCGGGATTTTTCATTATAAATTAGCAAACATTTTGAACAACCTGTTTTTATTTTGTCATTATGCGGTATTGTGTGTAGATTCATGACAAAAAACAACTATTCAATCAATTTTAGAATAAGGCTTTAACGTAACAAAATGTGGAAAGAGTCAAGGGGTCTGAATACTTTCCAAAGGCACTGTATACTGTAGAATACTATGTGGGCAATTGACAAGATAATATACATAATACATTGTATCATTCAGACATGGGTCAAATAGGCTATTGTGTCAAGGTGTGCTTTATTTAGCTTGGAGTGTGCAATTCTGGGATTATTCCAATGGTTCCGTTGTAAACGCAACTCAAGTAGAACCAAATTGTTAGTCTTTGACAAATGTATTTGACCCAGGTCTGGTATCAACTGTCTATAACATGTTTTAATTTGTTAGACAAATGCTTTATTTATCTTTTTTACTAGGCAAGTCAGTTAAGAACAAATTCTTATTTTCAATGACGGCCTAGCAGTGGGTTAAATGCCTGTTCAGGGGCAGAATGACAGATTTGTACCTTGTCAGCCCAGGGAATTGCGGTTACTAGTCCAACACTAGTCCAACACTCTAACCACTAGGCTACCCTGTCGCCCCAATATATACGTTGAGTAGAGTCCAGTAGAACTGGGGTGGAAATAAAACACCAGACCTACTCATATCAAATACTGTAGCTGTTTTATTTTATTCTAGATTGTTCGTGTTTTTCAAGCGCTTTGAGATTATTTTTGTAATGAAAAGCGCTATAGAAGTTTAATAAATTATTATTATTATTATCACAGTATTATTATCAGCTGTGTGGGTTAAGTGCTCTCAAAGTGGTCTGGCTGACTTGGTCCACACAGAGTCCAAATTAGGATAGCCTCAGTTTCAGCACAACTTCCTGCTGAGACTGACATTAGTTCTGCTAAGGGAGTGTACTTTATTTATATTGAGGGATACCTGGAGGCAATCACACCTCTTTGAAATGAAAATGGAAGGCCCTCCCTGAGGAAAATATATTTTTACCTTACCCTTCCCGAGCGTTAAGAAAACAGACACTTAACCATCCCCCTCCAAAATTATAATTAAATCCAAATAGCAAGGAATATTAAATTGCTTTTTAGCATGCTATCAATGTTGCAGTCGTGATCAAATCAATCCGTGGCTGAGAACCACTGCTGTATTCATACCATATTCATGTTATCTACTAGAGGGCGGCATTTACCAATTTGATAGAGGGCAGAATTGACCAATTTAAGCGTTAAAGGAAAAGTCAACCAAAAAATGATATTTTGGTATTTGTTTCATTAGTCTATTGTGACGTGGTCCCAAAATGTTTTGCTTGTCACCAATCAAGTTTTCAAGATATATAACTT
This sequence comes from Hucho hucho, assembly GCA_003317085.1. NCBI lineage: Eukaryota > Metazoa > Chordata > Actinopteri > Salmoniformes > Salmonidae > Hucho > Hucho hucho. The sequence goes on along the minus strand of QNTS01000753.1, from coordinate 97,029 downwards.
TAAAAACACAGAAATCATCCCCGTTTAATGCATTTAGAATCATATTATGCTGCGTTTTGCTTCATGTGATGCGAAATGCATCATATGGGGATGACTATTATGGCCCCTCTATTGAAAGACGAGACTCTCACGAACACGATGGTGTTCTCCGTTTGGCTCTACGTCCCCCACAAACATCTTGGGACTCGTCTGAAGTCGTTACAACCGATCTGACAACTTCTGTCGGTATCGTCCACACAGTTTGGGCTACACTCTAATATGACCCCTCTGTGGAAAGGTGAGAATATCACGAACACATACATGTCAGTTTTGCTCATGGACACCCACACGCCTCACAAGATGTGTTCAGGGACATGCTCGGACTCCAGGTGGTTGTGTATATCGATGACATCCTAGTCTACTCGGCTACCCTGGAGGATGTCATCGCTCACAGTCGATCAGTCCTGGAACGCCTCCTGGCTAACCACCTGTTCGTCAACGCTGAGAAGTGCCAGTTTCATCAGAAGGCTGTCTCCTTCCTAGGCTACTAAATCAGCCCGCAGGGAGTGAGGATGGATGTCAAGAAGGTAGATGCGGTCAGGTCATGGCCAGTCCCAACCACCATAAAGGGGTTACAACGGTTTTTGGGGTTTGCCAACTTCTACCACCATTTCATCAGGAACTTCAGCTCTGTCGCCGCTCCTCTCACCTCTCTCCTCAAGGGTGGTCTCCGTAGGTTGGTGTGGAGCCCAGCAGCCAACGAGGCCTTCCGTCTACTCAAGGGACATTTCACCTCCGCTCCATTGCTCAAACACCTAGATCCCACGATATCCTTTGTGGTGGAGGTAGACGCTTCAGGGGTGGGCGTGGGGACAGTTCTGTCTCAATGACAAGGTAATCCACAGAAATTGTATACGTGTGCATATTACTCTAAGAAACTGACCCTGCAGAGAGGAATTATGACGTCGGTGATTGAGAGCTCCTGGCGGTGAAGTTGGCATTAGAGGAGTGGAGAGACTGGCTGGAGGGCGCCAAGGACCCATTCCTCATCCTCACTGACCATCAGAACCTGGAGTACATATGGACAGCGAGGAGGCTGAATCGGCGCCAAGCAAGGTGGGCCCTTTTCTTCACAAGATTTGACATCACACTGACCTATCGCCCAGGTTAAAAAATACAAAGGCCGACGCCCTGTCCCGTCTCTACGATTCGGGAGAGGGTCCTGTCCAGAATGCACCTATAATCCCATCCTCACGAGTCGTAGCCCCTGTAGTCTGGGACGTAGATGTGGACATCCGCCAGGCTCTGGAGAGGGAGCCCGCACCCACTAACTATCATCCTGAGCACATCTACGTTCCCACGGGATAAGGGATCGGCTGCTGACCAGGGCACACACAGCTGTTGTCGCTGGACATCCAGGTATTTCTCGCACTACCCAATCTATCTCTGAAAAGTACTGGTGGCCCACCTTGGCGCAGGACGTCACTCGCTACGTCAACTCCTGTTCCGTATGTGCCCAAACCAAATCTCCCCCGTAACGCTCCAGCAGGGAAACACCTTCCCCTTCCCATGCCTGGTCTCATCTATCCATTGACTTTGTTACTGATCTCCCCTCTGACGGTTTCACCACCATTTTGGTGGTTGTGGATAGATTTTCCAAATCCTGTCATTTTATCCCTCTTTCTGGTCTCCCTACTGCTCTCCAGTTTGCTGAGGCACTATTCCAGCAAGTCGTCCGGCATTATGGCCTTCTGGAGGACATTGTCTCTGACCATGGCCCCCAATTCACATCACAGGTATGGAGAGCCTTTATGGAGAAGCTCGGGGTCACGGTCAGCCTCACTTCCGGGTATAAGCCTAAGTCCAACGGGCAGGTGGAGTGGATGAACCAGAAGCTGGGGAGGTTCCTGAGAGTCACTGTCAGGACCGGCAGGGAGTGTGGGCCCCGATTCCTTCCATGGGCGCCCAGAATTTGCTACATCACTCCTCCATTGGGCTGACCCCCTTCCAGTGTGTTCTGGGTTTTCAGCCGACCATGGCTCCGTGGACCCCTGGCCAAACCGAAGCTCCTGCAGTTGATGAGTGGTTCAGGCGTGCAGAAGAAGTGCGGAGCGATGCTCACGTGAGACTCCAGTGCGGCGTCCACCGTCAGAAGGAGCACCGCAGTGCGACCCCCGTGTTCCATCCTGTGGATCGTATCTGCCCCTCTCCAGGAACCTCCCACTCCGCCTGCCCTGCAAGAAGCTGAGCCCCTGCTTTGTGGGGCCCCTCAAGGTTCTCTGGAGAATCAACGAGGTGACGTATAGGTTACAGCTTCCCAGTGACTACCGTATCTCACCTTCTTTTCATGTCTCCCTTCTCAGGCCAGTGGTTCCTGGTCCCCTAGCTGATGCTGGCCTATGCCATCAGATCCCTACTGGACTCCCGACGTCATGGGGGTCGGCTCCAGTACCTGGTGAACTGGGAGGGGTATGGCCCAGAGGAGCAGTAATGGGTTCTGGTAGAGGACATTCTGGATCCCAACATCACCCGTGATTTCCACCTTCGCTGCCCGGACCGGCCCGTTCCTTGTCCTCGGGGCCGTCCCTCTGGTCGGCGTCGTCCTGCATCTGGAGCTGAACGCCGGGGGGGGGGGGGGGGTTATGTCATGTCTACTCCCGCTCCTCCCCTCCAGCGTTTGACATCGCCGGTATACTAACCACCGGTCCTGGCATCCATCATTACGCACACCTGGCACCAATCATTACGCAAACCTACACTTCATCATCAGGCACACCTGGACTTCATTACCTCCCTTATATCTGGCACTCCCTTAGATTCTTTCCCCAGTCTTTATTGTTTATGTGTTTATGTGAAGACGCCACTGCTATGTTGTCTCGTTCCATGTTTGTTGTTTTATTAAACGTACCACCTGATTCTCGACTCTCAGCGTCTTCGTTACAAATGTATAAATATTACAAACTATTGAAAAGCGTTTGCTCTTGAATTTCATTTTAAATAATGCTGGGATTTAAAATCTTGCCTTATTCAAATGATAATGAGTTTAGTTTAACTGTACATAATGGAGTGTAAAGAAAATGTAAAAGAAAGATAATTTATTTGCAGGTGAGGTAAAAAATAGGGACAGATCTGTGAAACCCTATGGCACAATCTTCTATGGGGTAAGGAGCTGTGAAAATGCCCCTTTCCTAAAAAATACATTTGATTAAATAACAAAAAATCTGTCAACAATTATTTTCCTTTATAGTTTGTTAAACATTCACCTACAATTTTCTTCTCCAAAATGTGCTTTTTTTGTGTCAGCAATTAGACATTGATCTTAGGGGGGATGTCTTACCCCATGTTACCCTACAATTTTTACCCTACAATCTATACACTCGCCCATAATGAAAAAGAAAAAACAGTTTTTTTGCAAATTAAAAAAAAAATGAATGAAAAAAAAAAATGAAATCACATTTGCATAAGTATTCAGACCCTTTCCTCAGTACTTTATTGAAGCACCTTTGGCAGTGATTACAGCCTAGAGTCTTCTTGGGTATGACGCTACAAGCTTGGCACACCTGTATTTGAGAACCTCTCTTGCTCTGTCAGGTTGGATGGGGAGAGTCGCTGCACAGCTATTTTCAGGTCTCCCGGAGATGTTTGATTGGGTTCAAGTCTGTGCTCTGGCTGGGCCACTGAAGGACATTCAGAGACTTGTCCCAAAGCCACCCCTGTGTTGTCTTGGCTGTGTGCTTGGGGTTGTTGTCCTGTTGGAAGGCAAACCTTCGCCCCAGGCTAAGGTCCTGAGCGCTCAGGAGCAGGTTTTCATTAAGGATCTCTCTGTTCTTTTCTCCGTCTTTCCCTCGATTCTGACTAATCTCCCAGACTCTGCCTCTGAAATACATCCCCAAAGCATGATGCTGCCACCAGCATGCTTCACCATAGGGATGGTGCCATGTTTCCTCCAGATGTGACGCTTGGCATTCAGGCGAAAGAGTTCAATCTTGGTTTCATCAGACCAGAGGATCTTGTTTATCATGGTCTGAGAGTCCTTTAGGTGCCTTTTGGCAAACACCAAGCGGGCTGTCATGTGCTTTTTACTCAGGAGTGGTTTCCATCTGACCACTCTACCATAAAGGCCTGATTGGTGTAGTACTGCAGAGATGGTTGTCCTTCTGGAAGGTTCTCCCATCTCCACAGAGGAACTCTAGAGCTCTGTCAGAATGACCATTGGTTTCTTGGTCACCTCCCTTACCAAGGTCCTTCTCCCTCGATTGCTCAGTTTGGCCGGGCGGCCAGCTCTAGGAAGAGTCTTGGTGGTTCCAAACTACTTCCATTTAAGAATGATGGAGGACACTGTGTTCTTGTGGACCTTCAATGCTGCAGACATTTTTTTGTACCATTCCCCAGACCTGTGCCTCGACACAATCATGTCTCGGAGCTCTCTGGACAATTCCTTCCACCTCATGGCTTGGTTTTTGCTCTGACATGCACTGTCAACTGTGGGACCTTGTATAGACAGTTGTGTGTCTTTTCAAATCATGTCCAATCAATTGAACTTACCACAGTTGGACTCCAATCAATTTGTAGGAACAAATGTTCAAAGGAAACAGGATGCACCTGAGCTCAATTTCGAGTCTCATAGCATAGGGTATGAATACTTACGTATTTATGTTTTTAATTAATACATTTACAAAAATGTTCAAAAAAATATGTTTTCGCTTTGTCGTTATTGGGTATTGTATGTATATTGATGAGTAAAGAAAATGTATTCAATCCATTTTAGAATAAGGCTGTAATGTAATAAAATGTGGAAAAAAGGAAGAGGTCTGAATGTGTTCCGAATGCACTGTATATGCCATATAGCAGACGTTTTTATCCACAGCAACTTAGTCATGCGTGGATACATTTTTCATATGGGTGGTTTCAGGAATCGAATCCACTACCCCGGCGTTACAAGTTGAAATGGAAATGTACAGTACACATCACACGTATTGAAAATGCATATCGTATTAATAACGTACTACTACAATACATATTGTATTCATGTAATTTAAACACATTTTTTGTACTTCTACAAACACAAAGGATTTTCTAAGAGTGTACATTGAAATTATGTTGTGAACACATTGGAATGGCAATGGAACATATTAATCTTGTAAAGTTCAGTGGGGTACAGCAGGGTTGTGAGTGCAATAAAGCATTTTCACCCAGTATCTTCCCACAAAAGTTCCCAAATGTTCAAGAGGTGAATGAATTTGCCCTTTCAATTTGACCACTCATGAAACACCCTTTTAGGAGCTGACCTCATCTGAACCCCATAACTGTCTCAGTGTCCCACTTCCCTTTATTTCCATAGTAACTATGTCATAGTCGTAGGGGGCGAGATGACAGGGGAGGAAGATAGGCCAAGTATACTTACTTAGACAAGAGGAGACCTCTTTCTTTCTCCCCAGTTGAAAACAATAGGGAATGTGTTGTTTTGGGCCTGTGGTGTCTCTGCAGTCTCTGGCGATGTCCCAAATGACACCCTATTCCCTACAGAGTGCATTAATTTGACTAGAGCCCTGTGGGCCCTGGTCAAAGGTAGTGCCCGATATAGGGGATAGGGTGCCATTTGGGACGCAAAATCTGCATAATCAGAGGCTAGTGGGGCTCTTGACTTGTAGCTTTGTCAATGAGTAGCGTTTTGGGGGAACAGCCACAGTCATTGATCAGATATCATCATCAGACACAGTGCAGTTTAACACGTTGCCCAACAATGACCCCGCAGGCACTGAAGAAGGCTGGCTCAGACTGGGAGAGTCAATGCAGCCCTTTATACACATGCAGAGTCACACACACTGGCACACAAGTATATGAGTGCACAAGAGTACACACACACACATGCTCATGACCGCATTCGTAACCATGTACAACACACACGTGCATGCACGCTCAAACATGTATGACACACACAAACACAAGCACACAGCCACACACACAGCCACACATGCACGCACATGCACATTCACTCACTCACTCACACACAAACACACACACAAACACATACAATTCATATAGGCACACACCCAACACACGCTAAGAGCACCATGCGCCAGTGAGGACAATACAGTGCCACAGACATGGCCCGCTACCAAAACCTGCAGGCTCACCTTCTCCGCAGCCAACGTAAGTAAAACATTTAAATGTGTTAAACCTCGCAAGGCTGCTGGCATCCCTGGCCGTGTCCTCAGAGCATGCGCAGACCAGCTGGCTGGTGTGTTTACGGACATATTCAATCAATCCTTATCCCAGTCTGCTGTATATAGCCTCATTATTGTTATGTTATTGTGTTACTTTTTCTTCTTTTTTTATAAAAAAAAACATTTTATTTTATTTGGTAAGTATTTTCTTAACTCTTCTTGAACTGCACTGTTGGTTAAGGGCTTGTAAGTAAGAATTTCACGTTAAGGTCTAAACTTGTTGTATTTGGCGCATGTGACAAATAAAGTTTGATTTGATTTGATTGTATTATTTGCTTACATGTTATATCTCACAGTATATACAGCCAATATTTCAGCTGAAGTCTCTTTAGATTCCTATCTTATTTTGCAATACGGGAGAAAACATAACAAGTATATACACGCTAAATAAGATTACACTGTATGTATTTCAGACAGGTCTTGTTGATAAAATGTAGTATGGACACTGTGGGTTTGGTGACTATGGCTTTCTGTGGCTAGCGGTTTTTCTTATAATACTTTTGAATGATAATGAATATCATTTATATGGTAATTAAGAGCCATTTGAGATGGCTAACAATTTTCACCAATGTGTAGCTCCCACCTGGGTGAAACAGGGCAGCCATTTTGTGACAAAAGAATCATCGCACATCTGTTTATTGGGGAGGGAACAGGCATTCAGGAGGTCAGTGGCCAGATAACTCTGGTCCGGAAGCTACATTTCTGCAATTCTATACATTTTGCCATGGGGTTTTGTACTGTGTATTTAAATACTCAATTATTTATACTGCTGTACATTGCATTTTAGTTAGCACTGTAACAGTAATCCAAATGCAATCTATACGTACAGTGAGGGAAAAAAGTATTTGATCCCCTGCTGATTTTGTACGTTTGCCCACTGACAAAGAAATGATCAGTCTATAACTTTAATGGTAGGTTTATTTGAACAGTGAGAGACAGAATAACAAAAAAAAATCCAGAAAAACGCATGTGAAAAACGTTAGAAATTGAATTGCATTTTAATGAGGGAAATAAGTATTTGACCCCTCTGCAAAACATGACTCAGTACTTGGAGGCAAAACCCTTGTTGGCAATCACAGAGGTCAGATGTTTCTTGCAGTTGGCCACCAGGTTAGCACACATCTCAGGAGGGATTTTGTCCCACTCCTCTTTGCAGATCTTCTCCAAGTCATTAAGGTTTCGAGGCTGACGTTTGGCAACTCGAACCTTCAGCTCCCTCCACATATTTTCTATGGGATTAAGGTCTGGAGACTGGCTAGGCCACTCCAGGACCTTAATGTGCTTCTTCTTGAGCCACTCCTTTGTTACCTTGGCCGTGTGTTTTGGGTATTTGTCATGCTGGAATACCCATCCACAACCCATTTTCAATGCCCTGGCTGAGGTTCTCACCCAAGATTTGACGGTACATGGCCCCGTCCATCGTCCCTTTGATGCGGTGAAGTTGTCCAGTCCCCTTAGCAGAAAAAAAACCCCAAAGCATAATGTTTCCACCTCCATGTTTGACGGTGGGGATGGTTTTCTTGGGGTTATAGGCAGCATTCCTCCTCCTCCAAACACGG